>CAKKTJ010000168.1:600000-1175000 GCA_920618645.1 Peronospora belbahrii | reverse complement strand
CAGAAGAGACTATCAAAACGAGCCCGAAAAGTGCTGCTGCGGTGTTGTCGGTGGCGTTAGAGACACTTTCTGACGCATTGGAAATTGCAGCGCACGATCATTTGGCATTTATACGCATCCACAAGTTGGTCGCGGACTCGTGCGACCTGCTTTTGCGTGCAAAGACTGAGCGAGTGTGTGAATACTCAGTCCTGTTTCTGCGTAGCAGTTATGAACTGCTCGAGCTACAGCGGACATATTTGAACCCGGACCATATCGATCTCGCCCGTACGCTGAACGATGTTAGTCAAGGCATCCAGCTACTTTTATCATACGACCCCAAGGTGCTACTCACAGAGTTTCCTGAATGGAAAGACTTCCGCCAAGCTTCAGTGGTCGAAAACCAGTATCGCCAGGAGTACAGACGGATAAAGCGGATGTACGATTAGCTATTGTCAAAATACAAAGATACGAGCGAACGAGTACACAGCGCAATTGCTGGACAAGCGGAATGTTGCCTTTCTTCATTTTTGATCTGTCTACGCATCAGGTCCGTTCCCTGTGTATCATTCGTTAAAGCACCAATGCGCGCTTCAATTCTGCTGCTTGTGATTACACGTAATGTGTAGTCAATTATGTTCAATGAAAGCAAGATTTGTCCTTTACAGATGCAGTTTGCTCAAATCCACGTTCAAACTTCCCAATTTCCATAAGACCACGCGACCGTCGAGTGCTAGCAACAAAAACACAAAACGCAGAAATTGCATGAGAATGGCTGACACAAGCACTAGAAACGTAAATGTCTGAACATGAATGCAGCAAAGCCGTATTTACCTGAGGTAGAGAATTCTGTGACGCCACCAGAGGCAGACTGAGCGTACGGCTGGATGCACGTAATGTTGCTTGCGTGTTTCCTAAAGTGATAAAGTGAAAAAAGATAGCGGTCAAACAACAAACCTATCGTGTCGCCGACACCATCACATCAACATACATCCACAGCATATCTTTATCGAGTTGAGTAGCATCAGACGACTGTCCACGGGTTACTTTACTTTCAAACAAGCTTCGAGCTGGGATTCACCAGATACACACACAGCAAAATCAGCATCTACTCCATTTCTATATTACAGATAGCTTTAGTTTACCTGCGCTAAAACCGCCCGAATTTGTCTTCACAGCAGCTCCAGTGGGCTTCTTGTCCACAAACTCAGAGAACGACCTAGGTAAAAAAATCGTCATCACACAATCGCAAAAGCGCATACGCGTCGTACAAAACAATGTGTCGTACCAGAAGTTGTTGGCAGTCTGAGAAAACAGCATTGGGTTGAAATCATAACCCACGCCAAGAATAGCGGAGTTTGACAGAAACATAATGCGCATCAGCGGCAGGTGAGAAAATCGAATCGACTAGACCATTATATTCCGCATTAGTTTACGCATCACCATAGCATAAATATCGTTTTCAATAAGCTTGACATACCTGAATCGTCGGATATTCGCCAGGGGCGCCAAAGTGAACAATGTGAATGGAAGATCCTTGACTAGCAAACGCCAAGTAGTCACCCTTTGGAGACCATGCCACGGCGTTCACCCAGGCGCTAGCATTGTCAAACTCCGCGAGCGGCTCACCAAATGGTGGTAAGGCTTCAAAAGGACCTGCATCAGGTGGTCCATCGACGTCCTTGATGTGCGCCGAAAAGACGCGGCATTTTAGATCCGTGCTACCAGTCACTAGCAACTGACTGTTGAAATGCCAGTCCAAGTCCGTCACTCTATTACAACGCACGAGCAATAGTTATGTATTCAATTGCTCTTGTTCTTGAGCTTCAAATGAACTTGAAAGTTCATGCACGTACGTCGATTTGTGTTTCTTGATAATCTTACTAACCCACCAGTTTTCCGCTGCTTGGTAGTAGCACACAGACACACACTTGGCACCACTACTGACGGCAAATTTCTTGCCTATATCAAAGCACCATAACAATTTATTTCCAATGTTAAACCACACATCCCTTCTTCTTCACTCTCTCTCTCTCTGTAAGATCCTACCATTTGGACTCCATTTAACATTAGTAGCAGCACGAGTGACACGGAGCACTACAAGCAGTGGTTTCCATTGACGATAAGCAGCCTCATACTTCCATACAAATGCACTACGATCGTGTGAACATGATACTAATTGATCATGCACAGGTGACCAATCTAAACCGCTTACGAGCATATCGTGCTCCGTAAGAACAGCTTCTTTACGCCATTGTAATGGATCTGGTGCTTGACAGCCCGAGTAGATCCATATTTCATTCGTATTGGGACAAATGGCTACTTTACTACGATCTTTATTCCATGCATGACATGAAATAGCTTTTGCCAATTGAAAGATACTTGCATCATTACTCTTTGTAGTAGTAGTAGTATACCTCCCTACTACCATGACTGAATTGTTTAATTTTGGATAAATACAAACTGACTTTCTTGGCTTGGTTTTTTATTTCATCAAGATATTTTATTTTTTATCAGTTTCACAAAAAACAATATATATATATATTTAAACGGTTCTTGTACAGGATAAGAAAACTAAACAATCTCGAAGGATGATATAAGTTGAAAATAAGGTGGTGTACTTTAATTACACGATGCTACATGATATTTACATCATATTGGACGTTTTGTTTTCAAATTGCTCGACCTGGTCGAAAAAGTTTCCGACCTTGAGACTGGACTGGGGATGGAGTCTCCAGACCATAGGACGGACTATGTTAGTGGTCCGTATCCTGAGGAAGTTATACTAGAAGCTTGTAACTTGGAAGTACGTGTGGCAAAACCTGATTGATCTACGTTTTTGTACTGAATTTTTTCATGTTTTATAGTGGCAATCCATTGAATTGCGGTACAAACGGCTACAGAAAATGCGACTACAGTTGCTTGTGGCAAAGAAAATGGAAGAAGAAAATCAACGATATCAATGTCAGCTGCGTCGATTAAAGCGTCAGGAGCAGGAAAAAGAAGCGCGTGAACAAGAAGAACGTCAACAGGAGGAGGCGCGACGTTGTCAACGGGAAAAAGAGATAATGAAACAGGAAAAATGTGAGCAAGAAGAGAATTTACGTCGTCAGAGGATGCAGAAACGAGCAGAAGTAGAGAAGAAAAAGATGCAGAAGAGTCAGGTAGCGGTGAGCGATATGCGGATGGACGAGGACGTGCATGCACGACGGAGCAAAAAAAATGACAATACAAAGAAAGCAAACGTGCTGAAGAGCAAGACACAACAAACCAAACAGGTTAAGAAAACTAAGCCAAAGAGGATCACGCCTATGAGTTTGCCACCGTTACGGCCGAAGAATGCCGAGTCTGTAGCAAAAGAGAGTCACAATGAACTGGATGGAGATGACAGCTCGCCATCGGAATTGCCTGATGATGGTCTGGCCGATCTATTGTCGCTTGATAAGGGCAGTGATTCAGATGCTGATGACGAGCCGTCAATGGTGAGTTTGATTCTGCCAGTTGCCCAAGACTCACCGAAGCTCTTGTCTTTAGAGAAAAAGACATCAACACCCATGAAAAAGTTTGCAAAGAAGAGAGGTGGTGTAGCACTTGATTTTGACTTTACGAATACGGAAGCTAAGCGGCAGGCAAAAGCAGCTAAGGCTGCTTGGGATAAACAAGATAGGAGCAACGACGATGACGCCGAACCAGAACCGATGCCTGACCCGTCGATTTCAGACCCCAAAAAGCGTTTGAAACGTCGAAAGGAAGTTGCAAAGGACTACCAGATACGAAACGGTGGTAATACGTTGGGAGGAGAAAAGTTGATGGCAGCCACGGCAAGTAGGACGATTGCAGTCAAACCTAAGAAGGGCACAACGAGTGACGAGGTTACTACAGAGACGAAAGTAGTGCGGAAAAAGACGATTGGAAATGGCACTGTTTCGAATGGCTCATTGACAACGACAATGTTGAAGAATGTACAGTTGTTAGCCGAAGCAGAGGGAAAGACATCTAGCTTGTCGTTAAAAAAGATAAAGAATGGCAAAACGGAGACGATGTCGATCAAGCAACGGTTGGCGAATGCCGAGTTACTTGCACAAATGAATAAGATGCAAGATATGAACACGCCAAAAGTTTTGCACAAGAAAACAAAGAAGACGCAGAAGCAGGAAGTGGCAAAGACATTGGCTGCAAAGCGGTCTGAGATGCGAAAGGTGTTGTCCAGTGGTACAGAAGAGGCAGACGCAAGTCGACCCGACCAAATGATCGAGGAGGGAGACTTGAATATCAGTCTAAATAGCAGTGGATTAATTAGCGATAACGACTTGCCAGAGAATATCCATGGTCCGACGCAGAAACGACCAAGGGCAGAAGAAGGGGATGTAACACCTACGAAGAAGCTACAATTTCTTGAGATCACCAAGCGGTTGGTTAAGTCGCCGATGCCGCGATTTTTGCGAACTCCTACGCCGCTTACCTCACCATTAGTTCCATCAGCTTTCGTCAATTCAAAGGCTGCGTCACCAGCTCCTCGTGCTGCAAGCGCTCGCAACACAGCACTAAATGGTTATGAGACGCGCTGTATGAAATCAGCGCCCGTTGGGCCGAAGAAAACGATCAATCCGAACCGGTTTGGTGTTCCAAAAGGTGGCAATAGTGTTAGCGCAGGCGGTGCTAGTTTTTCAATGTTTGATGCGTTTGTAAATAGTGGCACTAGTGGGGCGATTCCACGATTAAGAACGAAAGCTCAAGGAAACGTGTAGTCACCGCAATTTGTTGGTGTTCATAATGTAATCTACAAGACATGGTTTCCAGAGCAAGCTTGAAGATTTTGAAATCGTACATTTATCGGCTTGATTTCGTCTACTAAAATGGCAGTCCAGCTTCGGTAGCATGCAAAGGCGCCATCAGTCGCTAGAACTTTAGTTCTCAAGCGTCGCAGCTTGAAACTGATTGATCGCGTCAATGGAATCGACGTAGTGATCTGGCACGTGATTAGCGTTGTCAATGTTGCTCAGGTCCGACTCGTTCGCGATGCCAGTCAGTACCAACAACGTTTGCAGACCACCGGCGTTGCCAAACTCAATGTCTGTCGAAAGACGATCACCCACCTGTTTCACACCATTATAAAGAGGTGATGCAAGATTAACCACTGATCACACTAGACCTATCAAGCACTGTCGTCGTACCATGCACGTGCGTGAGGGGTTCAACTTGTACGTAGTGATAATGGTCTGAAGCAGATCCTGCGATGGCTTGCCACACACAGCCTCTGGGGGACTGCATCGCATGCAACAACCAAATTAGCATCAAGCGCTAAACAATGAGAAAGGAGGTTGTACGCACTGGCCAATGGCGAATTCCAGCATGTGGACTAGAGAGCCACCACCCGGGACGATGGCACCATCCGTCGGATACGTCGAGTCTCTGTTCGGTCACACAATGTGAGACGAACTGTCAAAGAAGACAGAGGGTAGACTACTCAGATACAAACTTACGGGTTGGTACCAATGAAGTGGCAGTTCGGAATTTGAAGAACACACGCCGTAGCGTACGCCATCTTGTAGTATGAAAAGTGTCTGCAGAACGAATCAATTGCAAATGATACACTGATGAGCTCATGAAATGTGCATCATTCTTTGTTCACTGCTATACCTGTCCAGGCCACAGACAACAGCCTTTGTATCCATATCGATCGTCGGTACATGTGGAAGGCCCTTGATGTCGCTATGCTCCATACCGCTGACTTGGTATCCTTCTAGCTCCAGCTCTGTCTGAAGACCAGCTTCACCCACCATATATACCTTACCTTCAATCTTTTGCTGCTTCATGTACTGCGCTGTAGCCCACGCTGAACTGCACTTAACAGTCAACACATGTACTATTGAACACGAATTGCAGTACACTACTCACGTGACGATATCGGCCTCATCAGCAATGATGCCCTGCGACGCTATACGACCACAAATGGTTTCCATAAGTCCATAGTTCCACTTGTTTCTATATCCCATTATTACAAAGCACATACCGAATTTCTTCACGTAGGTAGCACGGCTGTTCGTGGCATTGTTGGTCTACTCAGCATTGAAACAAAGATTCTTGTTAGTGTTTTCTTTCTATCTCTCTTGTGAGCCCTTGCATAGTCTCAAACTCTAGCTTAGGTCCTTACCACAAACACAACGCGTTTGTCCAATGATCGCAAGAGGCTGATCATATTGGCTGCACCCTTAATTGGGGTAGCTCCACGCCATAGCACTGTCAAGTGTCGTAGCTTTTAGTGCACAATTTCTTGGTCATATACATATCGCACACCACTCATCACATTTTTGCTACCTCCATCACAGTCGAATAGAAAGGCATCAAGACCTTGAATCCATTGTTTGAATGACTCACAAGTCAATCTTTGTGTTATCTTCTTTGTGGTTGTCATACTGATGAAACGGTGGTGAGAGTTGTGATCTATCTGTGGATTTGGGTGGTAGCTCTTCAAGAGGGATTGATTGTCAGATTCGAGGGACACGTAACGGTCGAGGGCATACAAAATTCAAGCTCTTTTTACGCCTGTTTGGAATAGGACGACGTCTGATAGATTGACAATCGTTCAGTGTCACTTTCGACCAAGTACATCCATACATCGATCGACTCATCGCCATCATCACATTTTCTTCCGACGGTTGTGTGTTGGTCGAGAAACAACCCAGCTGCCAACCTGCTTTCGCCGTGCATCGATACGAGCAACAATCCAATACACTGCCTAAAGAGCGCAGGCATCCTACTCAAGACGAGGATTACACGAATGCAAATCATCTCCACAATGACATACTCTTTAGGGTTTTGCACCTGCTCACATCCAGAGGTAGCGTCTTGCACACTTTGCTCGCTCGAGAAGATGGTTGTCATTTTCGACGATGACACGCCCTTCTTCTTCAAGAACATATCGGATCTTCGTTGCAAGCGAGTCACATACAACAAAGTCACCTTAGAAATCCACACATCAGTACGCGTGGCCACCGCATGAAGGTTCAGCAATGACAACGTCACGTAGTCAAAGCCTATTAGACGCTATTGACAACACCCGACCGTGCCAATATGTGCACAGCGTGTGAACCTACTCCACTTTACTCCACCCAACCCACACTGGCATCTTTACTCTTGATAACGCCTTCAGGACCGAAGAAAGAAGCGGTGGGAGACAACTGTTCCAGCAGCTCTTATGCACACTCCAATTTAATGGTCGTTGTTACAGCTGATTGTAACATGCTGCAACTACTAGTAAACAATGCTTACGAGCAATGTTATAGATACATTGGACTATAATTGTAGCAGTCACACCCACACCAAAGGCGACAGCAAGTTATTGCTGCCTATTCCAGTCCTGACCAATAGTTATGGACCATAATTAGTTCGTCCTATGGAAACCTCAGGTCACACAGCACCATTACCCAGCCTTGTCCTACCAGTAGCTTTTCATGGTCGGACGTTAGCAACAATTGTATTGAGATGTGAGCTTGTAGCACTTGTCCGTCCGACTGTTCCGTTTATCGATGGCCTCCAGTCCTTTTTTTATCTTGAATAATGGTTGTCACATACAATAACTACGACTCTATGTCATTATCACACAATATCCTCTCGTATTTAATATTAATACATCTCTTGATATAGATCAAGGCTTGTACAAATTAATATAATACTAATATAATAGTAATACTATAATTATTGACACACCAGTAATACAGGTGCTGTGCCATTGGCGTGCCTCGCGTTGTCGCTTCTTTTACTAGTTTATGGGCCGAAAGAAGGGGAAAAAGAGCGGTACATTGCTACGTCTACGTCTTATCTTTCGATTCATGTCACTTATTGCTCCATTTGTTGTGTTTATAGATGCTCACGTCGCTGTAACTCATGACTCTCCAGCCCTTTATGATACCATTACTTTAGTCAAATCAAGAGAACTACAGATTCAAGAATTGGAAGTATTACAGGCGATATATGACCGAGATTTGATCATGAAGAGCTCTACGCCATTATATACCTACATCTTTGTCATACAATTGCTGTGTGAAGCCACACCTGGTGCATCTACGACAGCTCAAGTACTGCTGCATTTTGATTTACCACGAGCGTATCCAATGAAGCAGCCACCAAATATTACAGTGGAAGCCAAGCACGGATTGTCCGACACGGAGACACAGAAATTGGCGCGTGGGATGGAGAAACTCGCGCTAGAGAAAGTGGGTGATGCGGCTGTGTACGACCTCGTAGTTTTCGCGACTGACTTTATCCAAGATCATTTGAAGGACCAATCGTCATTTTTTGACCAGATGGTGACTCGACAACAGCATAGAGAGACACAGGATAAGCTAGTGAAGGACGCATTGCTACTGCAACAAGAAGAACAGGCTCGAACAAAGAATGAGGAAATTCTGGCACTTATTGATGCTGAGAGGAAGAAAAGAGAGACGTTGAAGAAGACAAAGCGGAGACGGAGGAGACACCGGTCTAGTAGTATTGACGGAGAGTTTGGTGGTAGCGAAGGTGAGAGTCTGTCGTGTAGTGACGAACAACAGACAGACGCGAGTTCCAAACGAGACGAAAGTGTGTCGGACTCGGGTGAGTCGGACTTGGACGCATTGGCAGATGGAAGACGATATTGCTCCAGATATCAAGGTGATTTTAAGGAGCTAGGACTGCTGGGACGCGGAGGAGGAGGAGAAGTAGCAAAGGTACGTAACCGTCTGGATCGACAGCTTTACGCTGTCAAGAAGGTTAAGCTAGATCCGAACGACAAGGCAATGAAGAAGAAGATATTGCGTGAAGTACAGACGATTTCACGAATGCAGCATCGGCACATCGTGCGGTACTTTCAGGCGTGGATTGAAGGTGAAAGTGGACTGTCTAGCGATGGCGAAGAGGGTTCCAAATTGGAGGACAGCGACTTGAGTGACGGAGAGAATATGTTGAGCGGCGGCATCATAAGTACGAAAGACGATTTGTATGGCAATGCAAGTCTTTCGTCTAGTCTTGATGATGGATTGGGGCTAATGACGTCTACAGACGAAGATGATGATGACTGGCTAGGCACGATGGGTAGTAGCACGGGGCTGCGGCCGGCATCGTCATCTCGCTATACTCTCAGGAGCCTGTGTAGTAGAAGCCAAACATCTCAGCTATTTTCGCATAGATTTGTGTCCGGGAGTTGTCTTGATGATGACTTTGAGTGGGAAGCGCTGGAAGAAGCTCCGATGCAAGAATTTGACATTAGTGGCGACGGAGGTGCTGGATATCACTGTACAACACAGACTTATATACATCCTGAGCTTGTAAGTAAGAGAAAGCTCGAGAAATTGTACATTCAGATGGAGTTTTGCGAGGGAAATGCTCTGAGAGAGGTGATAGACAAGGGATCTTTATGGAAAGACACTGACAAGATCTGGACAATGTTTCGCCAAATCCTGGAGGCGCTTGTATATATTCATCGTCAGGGCATCATTCATCGCGATATCAAGCCACCTAACGTGTTTCTGGACTCAGAGGGAACTGTAAAGCTGGGAGATTTTGGTCTCGCCGTTCGACCTGCAAAAGCCACGGAAGAGGAGGGCAGTAACGGCGACTCCTTCCCTTCCGGAGAAACTGTGATAGACGCGATATTGTCCAAGTCAAACGGGTCATCTACTGCCGAATTGTATGGACGGCTGAAGCTGGAAAAGCTGGAGAGTACAAGGGTTATCGGCCGGTCAAGCGTCCTGCAAAATAGTAATCTAGTGACGACAATGTCGGCGGACGTGGTTGGCGGCAGTATCACTACTGGCGTCGGTACCGCGTTCTATCGGGCACCCGAGCAAGAGAGAGAAGGGCAGCGGTATGATCAGAAGGCGGATCTGTTCTCGCTTGGTATAATGTTCTTTGAAATGTGGTCACCGCCGTTCACGACGCTGATGGAGCGTGCACAAGCACTCGTTGGACTAAGGGAGAAGCACGAATTACCAGGAGCATTCTGCGCGCCAGATGATGTGAAAAAGATAATTTTGTGGCTTTGTGAGCATGATCCATCCAGACGGCCAAACGCGAAGGAGCTACTGGCGAGCCCGCTATTGCCTGCAAAGATAGAGATAGAAGGATTATATCTTCGAGAGGCTTTGAAAACTCTCGCAAACCCACAGGGCAAATTCTTTGGGCAGCTTATTGATGCCCTGGTATCACAGGAGCCCCTTACTCACGCCGACTATACTTACGACCACCTAGAGTCCGTCAAAATGCGCACCTACGAGATCCAGTTACGCACGAGAACATACGTCAGGAGCGTTCTACAGGTTGGTTTGCACGATTTTATTTTTTTACTGAATGCTGCGTTTGAGTCTGAACGATATTTTTTTCTGACTGAACAGAAAGTGTTCCAGCGCCATGGAGCCGTTGAAATCTCAACACCGCTGCTTATGCCGCGGTTATCTGAGCAAAGCTTCAACAACATCACCCTAAACACCCCGTCAAGCGCATCAATGATGCTAGATGGTAATGGCGTGTCAGTATCGCTTCCGTTCGACTTGACAGAGAGACTTGCTCGCTTCGTAGCACGGCACAACGTTTCACGTCTGAAATGTTTCCAATTCGACCGAGTATATCGGAAGAGCGTTGGTGGTTGTCATCCGCGGGAGTTCACCGAGTCTGACTTTGACATTATTTGGGATGACGGAGGCTGTTTTCGTTTCTTGGAGCTAGAAGGTATAGAAGTGGTCTCAGGTGTGATCAAGGCACTACCGAGCTGTCTGGGCTCCTACTATTTGCGCTTCAATGACGCTCGAATGACGTGCGGCATTCTTGATCTTTGTCACGTTCCCAGCAGTGCTCGTCGCGAGGTGCTGCGGCTTCTTTCGAACCAAGTTTCATACTATGTGCACGCTGGTCCGTCTTCTACTCAAGCTCCAAGCCTTAAGCCAGGACGCTGGAAGTTTATCGCAAAGCGAATGAAACATTATGGAGCGCCTGAAAGCTCTATTGACGCACTAAAGCCGTTCTTCCTGCTACCGGAGGATTGCCTCACGTCGCTTGACATGATTGAGTTGGAGGTGCAAAAACTCTTTGCAAACAATCGGGCTCGTGCAAACAGTGATTCAGTGACAGCAGGAGATGGTGGTAGTAGTTCTGCATCTTTGGTAGACCGCAAACAGACCCAAAAGCGTGATGCACAGCTACGACGCGTTGTCAAAGATGTGAACGAGGGTACTACATCATTGCGCTTGTTGTTGCAAGGCATGCAGTTTCTTCAATTGTCGGGTCCAGTGTGCACACGATTGGATTTGGGGTTGAGCCCACGTCCCGAGCGTTATACGTCAGGTTTCATATTTCAGGCAATACTGCTGGAGGAAGCCACGTATGGTGGGCAAATTAGTAACGCGACTGCGTCACTATTATTTGCAACGACAAATGACCAAATTATCATTGCTGAGGGTGGACGCTACGACGCTTTGATTTCACGCTTTAAGCTCACAACGGCGTACGCAAACGCCTCACCGGTCGCTGCAATGGGTGTACGTTTTGCCATTGATAAGATTGTATCGTTGCTAGCTGAGTCTATGTGTCCTGCCTTGTTGGAATTGAAATCTCGAGCTATAGATATCTTGACGGGCGGCCGTAAGGTTTTGATTTGTTCGGCAGGTAAGGCATCTGAGACAATGCTTTTTCGAATGCAGATTGCAATGCTGTTATGGGAACACAGTATTAGTGCCGATTATTTGCACCCAGAACCGCTGCACCTTGAAGACCTTGAAGATTATTGCGCTCAACAAAACATACAATGGATGGTGATTGTGCAGAGTCACATGATGAAAGAAAAGCAGCAGGTGAAGATCCGTGCAGTGAAGAACCATTCTGACGCTGATGTGGTGACAAGTGTGACATCATTACCAGAGTGCATTGCCGAGCTACAGGCACATTTTGGCAAATGCTGTCACGGTGACATTCTAGCTGGTGGCGGTCGTGGAACTGATAATTATGGAGAAAGCATGCACAGCAGCAGCAAGAACAGCAGCAGTGGCGGTATTTTGTCAGTGTCTGGTACGACGTTGCAGCCAATTTTTGATGTACGGGTGGTTGATGCAAAGTATCAATCGCGAGACAGGAATTACCGGAATTATCAGCTTGATACACAAAAAGTCACACGTCGTGTATCAAAGTGGATTTCCTCGAGTTTTTCATCTCGTGGCGATGAAGCAATGAAAGTTTTGTCTGTCGATCTTCCATTTGCGCTTGTACGAGAGATGTCATCGGTATTAATGGAAGACGGACGTGATGGGATTGACATTCTGTGCAGTAAGCATTCACGATATCGAAAACAGCTCAAGTACATTATGGAAGAGATTTTGACTTTGATTCCTGACTCAACGTCACGTGGTACTACTGGTCGGGAACGATATGTACTCTTGCATAGCATGATAGATGATCGATATGATATGATGTCACTTACTTTGCCTAGAAAGTATTCTCGGAAGAAGAACTAAGGAGTAGTAATGGTAGTACCAATGGTAGTATAGACTGCTGCATAGTATACGACCATGTAGCAAGGATTACTATATCCAGCGTTACAATGTAATTTTATTCAAATTAAAGTTATTATCCATTTTTAGTCTTGTTCCCTCTTAAACTTTATACTTGTATTTGTCAATAGAGAGAAACAAGCCTTCTGTATCTGAACAGCATGAATGATAGTGATAATGATACGACCAAGTCAATGGAGACACTAGCTTTTAACTGTAACTTACATATCAATTACTTGATGAGTCTTAAGAATAAAAAAAGAAGATTTTGAGTCGTGTATGACGGAACATATGCGTATGAGTGGTTTATACTGGGGTGTAGGAGCCATGGCATTACTCAATCGAGAGGACGAGATGAAACCCAGTGAGATTATTGATTGGGTGCTACAATGTGAACATCCTGATGGCGGTTTCTCTGGAAATATACGACATGATCGTCATTTGCTCTACACTCTTCATGCATTACTTATACTGGCGATGCTAGATGCTCTTGACCGGATTCAAAGGGACAAATGTGCGCTCTACGTTGCGTCACTGCAGCAGAGCGATGGCTCATTTGCCGGTGACGAGTGGAAGGAAATTGATACCAAGTTTACGTATTGTGCACTATCAGCACTGAGGATTCTGGATAAATTGGACCTGATTGATGTTGAGACGGCAGTAGCTTATATTGACACGTGCCGGAACTTTGACGGTGGTTATGGCAATATCCCAGGCTGTGAGTCGCATGGTGGACATATTTTCACAGCAGTCGGTGCACTGTCCTTGGGATTCGCTCTGGATCAATATGTAGATGATGAATTGCTTGGCTGGTGGCTCTGTGAGCGACAATGTGACTCAGGTGGACTGAATGGAAGACCCGAGAAACAAGCCGACGTATGCTACAGCTGGTGGAACATCTCATCACTCATTATGATCGGCAAGCTGGACTGGATCAACAAAGAGAAGCTCATTCAATTTATTCTAGCATGTCAGGATCCAGAGGATGGAGGAATTGCCGATCGTCCAGGAAATGTGGCAGATGTGTTTCATACTTTCTTTGGCATCGCGGGACTGTGCATGCTTGGCTACTTTGACCGTGAAAAAGAGGCTCACCCGGAATATGAAGGGGTTCGGCAGATTCACCCGACCTTTGCCATTCCCACAGATATTGTGGAAAAGTTGCAGCTGCCTGCGGACATGATCATGCCCTGCGTGCAGGAAGACTAAGTGTTAGGAGGTTAGAGTGGATTGCAGACTAGTTGACTCGGCAATGAGATGTGATATGGAGACAGCTAGCTATTTGCCGGAAGACATTTAGGTGCATTTGTTTCACAATTAGCCATTCCAGTCATGAATTGCATATCCAAATGCTTACGAAGCAGTAACCTCAGTCTACAGTTCCATCGGAGTAGCCTCCTCAACGACAATGCTAGCAGGAAAAACCTCTGTCTTGCAGCTGAGAACATCTACGAGTATTACAAGAAAATAGCAATTAGTACTCTGTCAATAAAATAAAAACACATAAGCAAATCTCACGTACGAGTAGCTCCACGTGGGATATGCGTGACAATGTCCCGATGAATCTGCGAACGCAGCTCCGACACCTCGTTGGGCTTAATACAGTTAATCTCCTTGACCACTTCCACTTTGCCGTTACTCTTCTTAATCGTCGTCACATCGACGTTGCTACCTGAGCCCAAGTCATTGAATATACCAGCCAAAATGGCTTCTTGCACCAATGTCTTTGCTTCCTCTTCCTACAAAACGTACATCATCTAGTGTGAGATCTCGTACTTACTCCATCATCTGGCATTCAACTACCTACCGTCATGTCATCCTTGTAACCGTGCTCAAAGACCGACATGGCAGCAAGACTACCAGATCCCATCGTCACAAATGGCAACTTGTCCGTACTACATAGTACATGTATCCATAAAGCATCAAACAAGTCAACTTCACCGTACGACTTGATTAACTAATCAAAAAACATATATGTAATCTCACCTTCCATGAGGGTAAATTGTATAAAGATGTGGACCTGTAATATCCACACCACCGAGAACCAGTGCAGCCGAAACGTGACCCTGGTATTGAAACAACATCCGCTTTAATAATGTCATAGCCGTCACCACTCGTGATTGCGTATTCGTGTTCTACATCGTATCAAAAGTCTCCAGTAGGTCAGTCAACTGCCACTTTGCTTCTCTTCGACTTGCAAGCAATAAACCAACCAGACGATGAAGCTCTAGCTGCGAGGAGATCAGTGCTGTGGTGTTTTCTGTATCAGCAGCGGTGCCAGCCCCACAGCAGTAAATGTTAGGTGCAATATAATGAATCTTCTCGCAGTTTTTGTCCATGACGATGGAACCGCCCGTAGAGCGTGTATCAGCACCTAGAACAACACCGTCCTGTCATATCGTTACATTAGAGACTGTCGATATGTACTTCACCTCGTTGTGACACTTAATGCTTACTTTATAGACCACACCGACAATTGTAGTACCAGTTTTTGTAGCCTTGAGCTTTTGTTTACCACCTGACTGGCTAAGAAGAAATTCGTTACGACGACAATTATCAAAGCTAAAGCCTCCATGCAGCTGCTCAGACGTTGGAAAGGCATCTCCAAAGGTATTTTGTGTACGTCGAAAGTCACTCATTCTCTCGCTTTTCTCTTAGTCAGAGCAAGCAGTAAAATCTTAAAGTGAGGGAGGGATCTTCATGGTGAAGTAACATACTGGGACAAAAGTAAACATTAAGTTGTGCACTTTTATTATTAATTTTGTCCTGCAGTTTCTTATGTATCAAATCTCACAGGAAGCATAAAAAGAAAGGAAGAGGTAGACATTCAAGATCAAATCACATGTTGATTGGATATTAATTGTATACGGGGTTTTCATTGGCTGTATGTAATGCCGAGTCCCGACTGCCAGTCATTTACAACATCATACTAAACGCAAGTGACTTTTTTACCAGCCAACGCCTAGTGCACTAAACCCCTTCCACTTTGTTCCCACCGCCAGAAGTAAAAGCATTCGTTAACCATGGTACGTGTGTGTGTGTTTGTTTTACATTCTGTTCAAGACGATTAATCTAGTAGTAGAAAAGGCAATCGATATTGCATACAATAGAGAAAAGAGAAAGCAAGAAGAATTGGTGAAGTTACTGAGCAATGAATTGGAAGCAGGAGCAAGAAATGAGCTTGTCAACAGACCAACTTTTGATCTTGAAGTGCATTTGAATGCAGACTTGACTTGCAAACTCGCTCTTTCTTTTGTCTATATACATTAATCGAAGAACGAGATAATACCATGTAGTCTGTAACCTTTTTGGATCGAGCTTGCTAACACTTTTGGTTGCTGTGTATCCAGTCGCTTGTCATCGGGCCAGACTTTCAGCATATTCTGCGTATTCTTAACACCAATATTGATGGTCGTCGTAAGGTGTGGATTGCTCTGACTGCCATCCAGGGTGTAGGTCGTCGTTTTTCCATCATGGTGTGCAAGAAAGCAGAGGTGGACATTACCAAGCGTGCTGGTGAGCTAACCAATGACGAGATTGAGCGTGTTGTAGCGATTATCCAGAATCCGCTGCAGTTTAAGATTCCTGTGTGGTTTCTTAACCGACAGAAGGACTTTAAGACTGGCAAACACTCGCAGATTGTGGCGAACAACCTACAGGGCAAATGGCGCGAGGATTACGAACGTCTTAAGAAGATCTACGCTCACCGTGGTTTACGTCACTGGTGGGGTCTCAAGGTGCGCGGCCAGCACACCAAGACCACAGGCCGTCGTGGCCGTACGGTTGGCATCCTTGGTGGCAAGTAAGTTACTGTTTGATGACGATTTCTGGCTATTTTCACTAGTCGGGATTGCTAAAACTTTGGCATTAGCGTGGTGGACAATGATTCCCATGTGGCAACGTGGGGGGGTAACGTAAGTGAAATCAACAAGATTGACAATTCTTGCTGCTTCTTTATCAAACGACCGCTTTGGCTTGCATTAGTATCGGTTCTGTTTCTATTTGTAGGGACTTTTACTAGCACGGCAATTGCCGTGTGCTCATAGAACCGCGTGAGGCTGAGATAGATCAATGAACGGTATTGCTAGCTTACTGTTGTCTCTGTTTTTCGCTCGATACGTTCTTAGCAGTGCGCGCAAAAAACTGCATACATACGTATGAGTCTACAGCAGACGTCTAAAACATCCTTAGTAGCTCTTATGGAGTCTGCACAGGCAGACCCATTTTTTGAAAGCTGCACATAGAGCACCATAGGATCGTCAGTACTGCACATCATTCAAAAAGCGATGCAATATCGCTCCAAGTATCGAGAGCTCGATCATACGTACGCCTTGGCCTGCTTGGTGTATATCTGCTCCACTTGTTGCCGAAACTGCTCATTCTCGGTGTGGTACTTTTGCAAAGCTGCCGTGAAAATCTGAAAGGCGCATCCAACAGCACAAAACATTGTTACCGCCACAACAATGTTATTAGAAAAGCCAGCAGAATCGTATATACCTCCTGAGATATACCGTGCGCTTTCATCTGCGCCTTTGTTGCCTGCTCAACGTGCTCCATGTACAGATACTGAAAATCCTCCATAGCCTTTCTGATATCATTGATCCCTTCTTCGCGCGCATGTGCAAGCATATCCAACATGGCCTTCTCCATGCCAGCTACCATCTCCTTCAGAATCGCCAGTGTCTTGTCGGCAGTGAGGTTTTCAGGGATCTCAACCAGTTTTGGAGCTGGAAACACGCTATTGTCAAGCAACATAAAGTTGGTACATAAGCTAGATCATCACATCCTCAACATATACTCACGTTTGCATCAGGTTGTTCAGGTCATCCTGTAGCTTAAGAATTGCTGCGTCCTCCGCGTACTTTTCAAGCGCAAACTCCAAACTTTGACGGCTCCACTTGCGCTTTCCAGCAATCTGCTGCTCAATCCCTTCCATCATCTGATACAATTGTGACAGAACAGCCTGCTGGATTTCGGCGTCGCTCAGCTCATGATTGTTATCCTTCACATACTTTCGCACTGCATCTTCAATCTCTGGCAGTTGTGACTGTATCAGAGCATAGCAACATTAGCGATGTTTCAGTGCTATCAACACATTATCTACACCACAATAATGCACGCACAAATAGGTCCTTGACAGCCGCCGTCAGCTCCGTGAAGAAAACAACAATCTCTGCTTGGGGGATCTCTTTCAAGGCTACCAGCTCCGTGTCCTTAGAAGACAGCACAGAGCCATCCCACCACATCTTTCCTACACTAATCAGTGCACCCGCGATGGCAATTCCAACCACAACACCAGTCGCGTCTGCCTTCACGTGCTGGGGATGGATTGCATCTAGCGTAGAATTTGCACGAGGCTGCACAAAAGCCGGCGTGGTATGAGAAATATCAAATGAAGAGGTAGATGTAGACGAAGTAGTACGACGAGCAGTGACATATTTATGCGATCGACGGAGCTGCTGCGCAGCGTTACGCATTGATCCAAATACCATGATCAACAACACTTGCTAGTGTACTGATTAATTGATGGTAAACATTTCTTGGGTGAGAGAATACACCTCATGAAAACACAATTATGTGTGTCAAACACCACGTGATTAGAAAGCTTTATATATATATCAAACGCATTGCTAACAATGTGTCTGTCACTCGGTGTAACCGTTTCTGATAACGACGAGCCAACGAACAGCTATGTCTGCAACGTGTGACTGACTGACTGACTGACGGCCTTGTAGAATGCTCGTGGACAATTTCATTAATGTTTACAATGGGCGGACCACGAGGTCAATCGACTGGAAAGATGCTGATCCATTACTCGCGCACTAGCTACCACGTACGTAACACACTGCCTAGTGCATGACTCCGATTAATATAATAAAAGGGTCGCCAACAGGGTCTCCGTGTTTGTTTTCTTCTCTGTGCATCTGCTCCGCACAGAGTCGCGTACACGTTTTTGTATTGAGAGCTAATTTGTTGCAATAGAGAGAGCGATAAAGATAAAGCTATGGTTCAAGGTTCGTAGCCCATTTAGTGAGGACAGTCCAATCGCGTATGGCATAAATCAGCTGCAATGACGGGGCTGTCCTCACAGCAAAGACAACTTGCGTCCAGCAAGCTCATATCAAGTCGCCAGCTATTTCACCTCTCTGTACTTGCTCGCTTGAACTTGAATCGCATCATACGAACAAAGTCGCAGCCATGAGAAATTTTGCACGTCGTTTGTTATGCGTTGGCCACTGTCGGGTTTGCTTATTTGGTGTTGCAACTATGGTGGCGTGTCTCGCAGCAGATGGCCTGAGACCGTATCTGGCGTGGCACTTGACTTTGATCTGAGTGGTTGGTAGTAGGACACATGGTAAGGAGAGTTCGGCATATCTTTCACTCAATCCATTAGCTGCGTCCATTGCGTGAAGCGTCCTCACAGCCCTTGGTTGACAAATGTAGACGACGGTTCACATGTTGAAACTGCTGATTTAGACGAAGCACATTAATTTTCTACCTTAGCACTAGCTCAAGTGTCACAAACAATAAAATAAGTTTGTAGTGCTGGTACGCAATATCTAGGTGTAAGGGCCATTATAACAGAGCGCTAAGATGCTCTTAGTACCTAGCATGCACGACCGGACGTTATCGACATTATGGATCTTATATCGCTTGGCAGTATGCTGACTGATGGCTTGAGTTTGCTGTGCATTGAACTCCTGCGAACTGTCACGAAACTGTTCCAGTACACACTGGCATGGCACACGTTTTGCATAACAATAATAACATAATGTCGGTTGTAGTGCCAGTGATACGTGCAAGTCTGTTTCACCCACTCTTACTACCTCAGTAGTCATAATAAAGTTAGTGTTCATTCGGTATGATACGTTGACATTCATGATGTGATAGTTGACATTCATGGTGTGTAACTAACTGTACCATGAAAATCAGTTTCCACGCCAGATGCGGTCTCAGGCCATCTGCTGCGAGGCACGCCACCATAGTTGCAACACCAAATAAGCAAACCCGACAGTGGCCAACGCATAACAAACGACGTGCAAAATTTCTCATGGCTGCGACTTTGTTCGTATGATGCGATTCAAGTTCAAGCGAGCAAGTACAGAGAGGTGAAATAGCTGGCGACTTGATATGAGCTTGCTGGACGCAAGTTGTCTTTGCTGTGAGGACAGCCCCGCCATTGCAGCTGATTTATGCCATACGCGATTGGACTGTCCTCACTAAATGGGCTACGAACCTTGAACCATAGCTTTATCTTTATCGCTCTCTCTATTGCAACAAATTAGCTCTCAATACAAAAACGTGAACGCAACTCTGTGCGGAGCAGATGCACAGAGAAGAAAACAAACACGGAGACCCTGTTGGCGACCCTTTTATTATATTAATCGGAGTCATGCACTAGGCAGTGTGTTACGTACGTGGTAGCTAGTGCGCGAGTAATGGATCAGCATCTTTCCAGTCGATTGACCTCGTGGTCCGCCCATTGTAAACATTAATGAAATTGTCCACGAGCATTCTACAAGGCCGTCAGTCAGTCAGTCACTCGTTGCAGACATAGCTGTTCGTTGGCTAGTCGTTATCAGAAACGGTTACACCGAGTGACAGACACATTGTTAGCAATGCGTTTGCACGATTCACTGCCTCATGGAAAGTTCAGTGGACTGGAAGTAAAGTCAAAAAATTTTTTGGTGTGCTTTTTGCGCAGCAACATCCGCTTTGCGACGCGCTTCTACCGAGTGTCAGTGGATTTTGCCCATTGTTCTGAATGCTCATGGCAATTGATACGTTTTACCAGCTCTTTTTCCTGTTCTTCATCAGCATACTGCACTACAAGATTCTACTGTAGTGGTTCTAGAAGAGACAGCAAGGTGCAGAGCAATAAATAAATGGTGCAACCACGCTGTACCTCTACACCTGGCCTGGTGGATTTCCATCTTACGTGGTAGTGACCTAGGTATCATCAGAGCAAGATCGCGCGCAAATGCTGGTAATCATATCCTATCCGTCCGAACGCAATGCGGCGCGCTTGAAATCGCAGCACCAACGTGGGGCTCACCGAGTCCCGCGAATTTTTTAACTACCTATCTATCTACTGCCATGCGGCAATTTACTATCGTTGCCCCAGCTGGCACTCCAGAAGGGTGCAGCGCTGGCACCAGTCTCACCCATAGCAGAGTCCGGACCTTAGACTCCGCGCAATCTTCTCGGTTAGACATTCCATGTCTTGAAAAAAGCGGCACGCCAGCTTGAAACTGTACTGTAAATACTGCTGCATGCTAATGTGCCGTTCAGTAAAGACAATGTTCGCGTTAATGATCCCGATACATTCGACGATTATGGCCGCTGCTTCAAAGCCTGTCCGTCAGCTCATAGTGTTTGATGCACTGTCCCGGTCATGAGGTTAATGTTAAGGGACTAGGTCGGTCATCCATCCATTTCTCCATCCTTTGGAGCCAAATTGCTGCCCAAGTCGCGGACCGGCTCTTTACCCTAATGCCCAGAAACAGCCGAACACTGTACTGAAACTCTCTCCCTTTCAACTCAATGCGACAGCCTCACCCAGCTGGAATCCGATAAGACAGCTCTCCCACCCGCTTTGAACAAGTTCAGCACCCACTAGCAGCAGAAAAAAAAAGAGAGAGAGAGAATCGAGGGCTGCTGCTGTAACTTTTTTTACAAAACGACGAACCAACCAGCAAAGCCCGTGAAAAACTAAAAAGCTTAGGACAGAGCCCAGCCTTCCCATCATTACATAATTTCTTTTGCCTACAACGTGTAACGTGCTACGTTTGAACACACAAAACATATACACACACATTAACATTCACCTGCTTGCGTACGCCCATATAAACTACTTTTGGTCGTTTGTTACTAAAGATCTTCTTCCTCTTTGATACATAGTACACTTACTTACTCACTCACTCACACACTCACACAGACAGACAGACAGACAGACACAGTCTCTCTCGCTCTCTCGTCGTCTTCTTCTCTCTCCAGTCTCGTAGTTCCCCGCGGCAGCTCGTTCTTGTCGCTTTTTATCTTCATTCAACATTACTTTACACTCGTACAGACCGAGTGCTACAGCTCCTCCCGTCGCCGTTCAGTCCCTTCCACTCGGCTCCAATACGATCATGTCTACTGGCCTTCACTCAGCACGCGAGGAGCTTGGTCTGTCTAATGTGACTGGCAGTCATGGTATGGGCATTTCAAACTCGGGCTATCTCAATGGTGACGTTGGCCAACAGATTGGCGGACTGCCTAAACCCATGAGTCTCAGTCCACGAACCTTTGGCATGGAAGACCTGCGTGATTTTTGTGGTCCTGTGGGAACGTTCAAGACGGGCTTGACGCCCCGCGTGTTCAGCACAGGCTTGACCCCTCGTTCAGGCTTTACACCTCGCTTTACGACTGGTTTCACACCACGTATCAACGTTGTGGGATTGAACCAAGCTTCCAATGGCCACGTGACGGAGAGTTCTAGTAGCTACATGAATCGACCGGGTGCAGGTTATTCACCGCGTGGTGCCTCTGATACCAACAACAATAAGATATCGCCTTCGGGCTTTACACCCAAGGACGTATCTGGTGCCAAGGTTCCCATGCGCTTTCCTGGCGCTTTTTCGAGCAATAGCTCGCCCAAGATGACAATGTCCGACCAGTACAAGCAAGAGCCACAGTCGCACATCCAGCAGATGCAACAGATTCATCACCAGACGCAGCAAATGAACCATCATCCGGGGCAAATGTCGCACCCCGTCATGCCTGCCATGAGCGTGCCCATGTACGACTACATGAACCGTTCAGCAATGCAGCAGACTTCGGACCCTCGTCTTAGTGTAACTCCTAATTCGGACCGTGCGTCGGACCAGGAGGATCTGGATGAGCGCCGCCGTATGAAGAACCGCGAACGTGTGCGCAAGTGCCGCAAGCGCAAGCAAGATCGTCTTAATTTTTTGGAAGACCGCACAGCTGAGCTGGAGAAAGAAAATGATATGTTGAAGGTTAAGATTGCCCGCCGGGACTCTGGAGTTACTGCTGAGCCCTTTACGGAGGCACGGCTGGAAGACCTTCGCAAGAAGCAGAACACGACGTTGACGTCGTATATTCGTGCCTACAACGAGGCTGATGGATCAGCATTTGAGACTATTGCCCATGGTATATGGGCCGACAATGCTGAGATATTGCACGGCAGCAATGGTGCTAGTGTTGCTGGCATGACGGACATCATCGCGAGCAAGATGTCGAGTAGTTGCGTTTTTGCCAAGTACGAGATACGGCAGTACACGGTGCAGTGGAAACTTAGCTCGACGAACAAATGCCTTGTCAACTGGGAGGTCGAAGTGATTGTGAAAAAGGAGGCAAGCAAGAACGTTCCACTGACTAAGCCTTTTGCTGAGCTAGCGCCGCATTTTGGTGATAGCAGTGAGCCACTATCGTTTCAGATGACGTCTCACATTACGTTTGACGACGATGGTAAGATTGTGGAGGAGATTCGTCAGATTAACCTGTCGCGCATTAGCGAGAAGATTTTGGAGCTGTATTCGGAAAACCCCAAGAAGGCTGCTCACGTGCTGCGGTGCCTGGTGACGACGGTGTAGGCTTTAAACACTACATACAATACATGGCGTAGACGAGCAAGACCGATTGTTCTCCATTTTCGGACGTACTGACGGGCAGAAGAAGGTAGCTCGTAGTTGAAAGGAGAGTTTCTTTCTCTTTGTTGAGTAGCAGTAGAGCATTGTGTATCATAAAGAAATATTGTTTGAGAAACCGAAAACCAAGCGTATTGTTGCTGAACGCCCAGCACTCGTGTTGAACTGAGTCAATGCGTGACTTTATCATTGATAAGTCTGTTGGACCACTCGCTAAATTATGTGTTCATTCGCGCTTACTTCGTCAATGTTTTTGCACATTCACATGACCGAGCTATATAACACAGCGCACGAGCGACACGAAAGAAATTGGAATTGAGTTAATTAATCTATTAGCTTCTTAGTACATGTAGGTGGTGTGGTGCGCTTCTTGAATATAACTTGTCCAATTGGGTAAGCAACAGAGTCAAGCCAGGCAGCAGAAAGAGTGGATTCTCGTTCAACACACGCAGGAACTCACAGTTCGCTTCTGCAGTCAATTGGTTCCTTCAAGTTCGTCTCAACACGTCTAGCAACAGCATAGCACAACCACACATAAAGATGAGCGACATGTAATCATAATGACGCAGAATCATCAAACAGACAAAGCTGTACCTGCAAAGACGCTGTCGAGCGTCGCAAGATTGTTGGCCTTTAAAATTTCAGGCGAAACGTCATTCAGCTCATTCAGTTCCTACATGAACGCACACGTTTGCAGACAATATATACGTCAAGAGACATATCCAGGAATATAAAAACAAGTAGCAGCAGCCCATTTGATGTACACACATACCTGAATCTCTTTGAACGAGCCAATGTACTGAATATTCTTGCCTTCCGCGTCCTGCAAAAAGACTTGTGGGTAGTTGGCACGGATACCGCTGGCCTGGAAGTAGCGGTTGCGCGTGTCACGGTTTTCCTCAAGGCTACAGTCCACCTCCGTATAGATAATCTTATTGCCATCCAATAGCTGCTTAAGATGACCAATTTCGTACTTTTGCTCCGTGATGGAGACCATTGACGATGTCAATACGACGCATGTCTAGATAATAAACATTGACGGTAGAAAATCACACAGATGAGTTAGCAATGGTGATAATCGACAAGCAAAATGATACGTTAGTAAACGCACTTTCACAGGGCTCATTGTAAGTAGTAACTTGGTCTTGAATTATGCGTCTTATAGCTTCAGATAGGAAGGAACAAACAGCCTTTGGTACTAACTTTCTGTGTCTCTCTATTGGGAGCTGCCAGTTTCGTTGTTGGCCTTTCGGCTGGATCGGAGCCCCGTATTAGCAACGTGTGTGGCGCATACATTCGAATAAGTACGAAATAACACACAGGAATTAGTTAGGAATGTTCGCAACGGCACGAGGGAAGCGCGCAAGAAAGTTTGATTAGAAATCTTTTTGTCGCAGCCACGTCAGAATAAGTCGTTTTGGTTGAGGGGTTGCGTTACAATTTTGTAAAAATACCATTAGGCTTTTGAGTTGTTTTACCAAAATAGTGTGGTAGACGTACGTCGTAGACATGACCTTTGTCACTTATTTGCTGGTATTACCTATTGGACGGATGTTATAGCATAACAAGCGCAATAACTTTCAATTATAAAGTTACACGACCATCATGCTTTACAAGTAACAAATATTGCAAAATAAATAGTAAGTTTTGTCAGAGGTAAGTATTATTAAATGTAAGAGATCAGCTGAAGTAAACATCTACAAAGCATGTATCTCTCCACCAATCAATAGACCGTAAGACTTGTTACTTTTCATTGAGTTGCAATGAAGTCGTACTTGTTAATGCTACAAGCAGCAACTTGTCTATACGTTTGGAGTCTAGTATGGGCGCAGAAGATACAAGAAACTCCAGTACTGATGTGTAAAGTATCCACTGATTGTCTGGTAAAAGGTCTGCAAAGCACGTGCCGCAGTGGCGTCTGTATAGACAATGCATTATTGCCATTGACACGTGAAGAGATTAGTGGATCTATTGGCGCTTTTGTGGCTACAATTCTTGCTTCTGGAGCTGGTTTAGGTGGTGGTGGTCTTTTAGTTCCATTATATATGATATTGATGGAGAAATCGTCACATGAGGCAGTGCCACTGTCCAAGGCCACAATCTTTGGTGGTGCCATTGCTAGTTTCTTACTTAACGTGAGGAAACACCATCCGCTAGTACGTAATCGTCCATTGATTGACTATGAGACAATCCTTCTCATGGAGCCAATGACATTGGCGGGCACTATCATTGGTGTCAACATGAACGCAGTGTTTCCCGAGTGGCTTATTACACTTTGTATTGTATGGTTACTCACTACTACAGCCTTGCGTACGTATAATAAAGGCAAGAGAATCTGGAAGGAGGAGACGGACGCAGATAAAAAGATCGTGGCAGACATTGTCGCATACTGGCGACTGATACCGTATGAATCGAATTTCAAGCACTTCCACGTCGTTGTACGAGCATATTTACGATGGAAAGCATACAAGTCGCCAGAGAAAGACAAATTTCGACTGAAGATTATAGCAGAACATGTCAGTAGTGACAAAGAGCACATTTCGTGTACTAGCACAGAGGCAAGTACCGAGGACGAAACGAGCAGTGATGAAAACGAGAACGAGTCTTTAATGCGCCGAGGCATTCAGAATACAGTAGCAAAATTTGTCTCGGTGAAACAAATTATCAAGGCACGACGCACTGTTCCAATAGTAGATATGGGCGTGCTGTTGCTGACATGGGTCGTACTCGTTCTTTTTTCAATGGCAAAGGGCGGTCACGGTACACCCAGCATTATCAAATTGTCCTGTGGTAGCATAGGCTATTGGATGCTCACCGTCTTGTCGTTTCCGTTCTTCGTGGTCGTGACGATCCACTTTGGTATAAAGATCAGTCGGTTTCATACAATGCTACAGGCATCGGACTACACCTATGCAAAGGGAGATATGATGTGGACGAAACATGCAGTTCTCAAGTATCCTGCGTTGTGCACTCTAGCTGGTGTCGCTGCTGGTCTGCTTGGCATTGGAGGTGGCATGATAAAGGGTCCACTGCTGATCGAAATGGGATTGCTACCACAGGTATCCTCCGCAACGTCGTCATCGATGATCCTTTTCACATCGTCTGCCACCACGATTCAGTTTATAGTTATGGGCACGCTGCCAGTAGAACACGCTCTCTGGCACGGTATGGTCGGATTCATTGCCGCCCTCATTGGACAACTAGGCATGTCATACTTGATCAAGAGATACCGCAAGTCAGCGCTGGTGATCTTTTTCATTGCTATCGTGATTGGAGTCAGTGGTCTTGTTATGACTGTGTTGGGCATAGCTCGCATCTCAGAAATTGGCTTTGGAGGGTTTCGTTCATTCTGCCTCAGCTGAAACCAATTGCTGCCGTTATTCGTGTACGAAAGCTTTACTATTTACAATGCATCAAGTGTGGTTGAAACGACGACTATCATCCGATTGGCTGTAGGACTAACAATAGTACAGATGGTATTATTAGCGAGCATGCGATCGATCCTCGTCTCATACGTTCGTTACCCTGCCGTCCCTTCAGTCTTCAATCCACTACGAGGTCGTCATTTCATCATGAGCATTTTTCCATCGATTAAACTCACGTATTTCAATGAAAGTGGTCGTGCTGAGGCCTCACGTCTGGCATTTTACATTGGCAACGTCCCCTTTGAGGACAAACGCCTTAGTGTTGCACAGTTTACTGCTACAAAGGATTCACTTCCGTTGGGTCAATTACCGACACTTGAGGTCAATGGTGAAGTGCTGACACAGTCTCATGCTATCATACGTTACGCTGGTCGTCTAGGAGGTCTCTATCCTACTACTATATCGTACTTGGCTTTGAAGATTGATGAGGTGCTGAATGCCATGGGTGAGATTGAGGAGAAAATGGTTCAGTTGTCACACGAAACTGACGTGAACAAGCAGAAGAAGATGGGAGAGGAACTAGTGACGGTTAGTCTACCTCGTTACGCTGGTCTCTTTGAAGCGCGTCTGGAAAAGATGAAGCAGATTTCAGCTTTTCGGTCGGATCATGTCTACATACACGAGCTTGCTCTCTATGTCTGGATCAAATCACTGCGTGATGGTTTTATGGATTGTATCCCCACGCCGGTGTTGGACGGCTACAAGCTACTAAATGAGACGTACGATAAGATTGCTAGCCATCCCAAGGTCAAGGAATGGTACACTCTCCAGCATGATACGACACCCAAACTTAAACTCACGTACATGCCACACCCTGGTCGTGGAGAGCCAATTCGTCTTGCCTTGTTTATTGGTGACGTTGAGTTTGAGGATGACCGCATTACGCGTGAAGAGTTGGCGACTCGCAAACCTTCACTGCCCTTCAACCAGCTACCGGTGCTCGAAGTAAACGGTGAGGTTGTTTCCCAGTCACTGGCAATCCTTCGCTATGCAGGCACGCTGTCGGGATTGTACCCGACAACGGATCCAGTGGCCGCATACCGTATTGACGAGCTGTTTGCGATCCTGGACAATATGTTTAACTACCCACTCTGGGGTGCGTCGTACCGCGAGAAGGACGTTGAGAAGCAGCTAGCAATGCGTGCAGAGCTGTCCAGCGGTATGGTACCAAAGACGCTCAGATTTTTGGAAAGCCGTGTCATCAAAAACAAAGGACCATATGCAACTGGCGCCAACTTCACGGTTGCAGACCTTGCTATCCACAGTGTACTGTTAGGCTTTAAAAGTGGAGTGCCAGGATTCTCAAAGACGATTGCAGATTCGTACACAAACCTGCAGCGCGTGTTCAAGCAGGTGGCGGAGCACCCTAAGGTTGTTGAGTGGAACGTTGCACACAACCAGTAGCTAGTGAGCGTACTACTACACATCGCAAATTGTTTTGTGTAAGAGAAGCAGTATACGCAATTAATACATGACAAGTTTGCTTGACAAATCGTGATGAGACTTCCTTCACACTTGCTGCATCCTCAACCTGTTCTAGACGTGAAACGCTGCTCCCTCTACAAAAGAAATGACAGCATAACGTTTAATCGACAAAGTGGCTTGCAGATGGATTGCAATGCGAAAGCAAGTGCTGAACAACTACATGCACTCCATCTACAGGTGACAATAGTGCATCCGTCCCATGACCTGTTGAATTACCTTTGTCGTGCTTCGAAAACCCCACGGTCCTGCTCACACAGCTAAACTACTCAACAAGATATTCCTCTTCATCATCTTTGTCGACCTGGTCTGCCAAGGCAACATCCTGTAACCGTTGTTGCTCTGATGCAGGATGCCTGAACATATAACGATAGTTAGTGATACCAATGTGAAACCTAATAACAACAAGGTAAGAACCAAGCAAGTTTTGTACCTGCGTGCAAGAATGACTTCCATCTCGACATCGCGCTCCAAGCTTTTCAGCGACAACTTCTCAGGACAGCCTAAGCACTTATGTTACTAAAACCATTGTAACACTCATTCAAGACGAACAACAACCTGACCTGCCACAGGACACTTTTTATTGCGTCGTAAGTGAGCCTGAATCCCTTTTTTTGAGTACGTGTGGCCACAACTTGGACTACCAAGCAACAATACAATCGTACATCATATCAGGATCAATAGAAATGAAGTTTTCATTACCAGTAAGAAGTATCCACGTACTTTTTCATTGGATCTTCCATCTCTCCCTGAGTAACTGGACAAATAGTGCTCCTCATGCTTTCACTCTCTTGAATATGCATATCTTCATCCCCATCCATTGCTAGCTCCATCTATCAATACCAAGCAGCATTCATATTCACCCATTACTGATCTCTAAACATACCTCCACTCAACATACAAGAAGAATCATTAATACCCCTGCACTATCACAAAATTTCTTGTAAAAGTCGTGCTTCATGGCATTAATCCGAGGTGTAACCAGTGAATCCTTTCGCAACTTATCAATCTTCTTTTGATCCAATTGACCAGTATCCACCAATGGCTCTAGTTTCTCCAAATGCGCTCTATAACGTGCCAATTGCGTCTCCAAGACAGCAAACTCTTTAGCTGTCCCCTCCAATTGCTGTGCAAGTTCCTGTTCCTCTAGCTCCTTGACAAACTTTGCATTATTACATAGAGACTCAATACCTTCAATTGTATGCTTACGTAGCTCCAACTGTTGCTTTTTAGCTGCATATAGCGCCATCTTTAGTGCACTCGGTAGCGCCTGTTGAATCTTTGCTTCTAATTCCGTCGTCATGTTTTGCGACAAATAAAAGAACCGAAAAATAAATTTCAGACCCATTTCAAAATGAAAAACGAACCTATTTTGAATGTTACGTACGCTACACGATCTCCAAATATCACAATAAGATCTCATTCGTGTCATTTTTCGTTTTCCATGGCGTTTGATTCAGCAGGAGCAGCGAGTCTCGAGCAGTTTACGCTACTAGCAAAGAACGCACGTGGACGAGCGTGTATGGCGTTAATCCAACAGGTTCTAAGCAATAAGAAGATTTTTGTATTCCGTGAACTACTGGATATGTCGAATGTTGAGGCGTTGCGGGACTCGGAGTATAAAGCCCACTATGAACTGCTGCGTATTTTCTGTTTTGGCACGTATAACGACTATATGAGTGAGTAGAATGTGATTTTATATATGTTGATGTCGATAGTATAAATAAGAGGATGTGAATGTGAATGTATCAATGTATTTCTTCTAGCTCGCAAGCACGAGATGCCGGAAGTTACACCGCAGCAGGTGAATAAACTCAGGAAACTCACAGCGGTGTCACTTGCTCATCGATTCAAGGTTGTATGTATAGAGGAGAGAGAGAGATGGAGTGATAAGGTATACGAGTTAGTACTGACTGTGCTTTATGTTGTGCTACTTAGAACATTCCGTACGATACATTAATGCAAGATCTGGGTGTATTGACGGTTCGCGAAGTAGAAGATATTCTCATCGATGCTATCTATTCTGTAGGTAAAATATTGAGCTTTGACAAGCAATATCTGCTTGTACTTTTACAGTTCTTTGTGGTGGATCTTGATGTTGCTGCAGGGACTTATTCAAGGCAAGTTGAACCAGAAATTGCGATGCTTTGTTGTCAAATATGCCGTTGGACGCGATACGCGCCACGAGGACGTCGATGATATGATTCAAAAGCTTGTCAACTGGAAAATGCAGTCTACTGAAATTTGCGAGAAGATTAATGCAATTCACAGGTCGAAAAACGTCAAAGACTCTAGATTTAAAAGTCATTCTAATGCTTTAACTATGTGCTGATCTCAGTCTAGCAGAGAAGCAGGAAGAAGAGGAGCGAGAGCGAGATGAGAGCATACGAAGCAAGATGGCAGCTCGTGCAGGTGAACGTGGTAAAGGTTTTGCTTTTGGTGGTGGAAATTTCCGTCAAGGTGAAGACTTTAGTCTTTACGGAGATTCTGGCACACGAAGAGGGTACGTATTGCTGCTACATTTTATCATCCACACGCACAACCAATAATTCGCTCTAGATTGATTATGAGATTAATATGATATTATAATGGTATTGTGATCAGAGCACCATCCAAGCAGCGACTTCACTCCATGACTCGTAAAAGCCGGACGTAAGCATAAAAGCAAGTAAAACCCAGTCGTTTAAACGCTTTTTGTTCTGAAAACCATGTTACGAATTCGTTAACATTAATTTCTAACCTGATTATCGCGGTTTTAATATTGTGATTTTTCCCAACCATTGATAACCATGACACCAAAGTCTCCTACGAGTTCAAATGGACTTGGGAAGCGACCAATGCATTCCTCTATTACAGGCACAAAACATCAGAAATACTCACATGATAGGAATTTAGCAACTCTAGCATTGCAACGTGCTCGTCAGGGTCTTCCCATCTATGCGCATCGCAGTAAAATCATTGAAACGATCAATGCAAATCAAGTTGTGATCCTCGTTGGCGAAACAGGAAGTGGCAAGACGACGCAAATTCCTCAATATATATGGGAAAATGACCGTACTCATGCTCGTATAGCTATTACACAACCACGTCGTGTAGCTGCTATTACGGTCGCTCAACGCGTGTGTGAGGAAGCCAATCGAGGTCCGGTAGGTGAGACTGTTGGCTATTGTATTCGATTTGATGATATGACGTCCAAGAACACACGACTCAAGTTCATGACGGACGGTATGTTAGTGCGAGAAGCACTGCTATCTCCAACGCTAGAGAAATACTCGGTCGTTGTATTGGATGAAGCACATGAAAGGACATTGCAGACAGATATTCTGTTTGGTATTGTAAAGCGTGCCATGCGGAAACGAAGAGACTTGAAGGTAGTCGTCATGTCTGCTACTTTAGATGTAGCACTGTTTCGTAATTTCTTTGAGGACTTTAAACCTTCAGTGATTCAGATACCTGGACGGATGTATCAGGTCGATGTGTTCTATACGGCAAAGACACAGCCCGATTATCTTGATTCAGCGTTGGTGGCTGTGTTGCAGATTCATTTAGACGAGAAGACAAGTACTGGCAGTATTTTGGTCTTTTTGACGGGTCAGGAAGATATTGAAACGCTCGAGACACTCTTGGACGAATACGCTCGATCATTGCCTGCTGATGCACTGAAGCTGATGGTGTGTCCAATCTTTGCTGCTATGCCTCGTGAGCAGCAAATGAAGGTGTTTGAACCTGCACCTACTGGAGTGCGTAAGGTGATTCTTGCCACGAACATTGCTGAGACGTCGATCACTATCAATGGTGTACGTTATGTCGTGGACACGGGGCTTGTCAAGCAGCGCTCGTTTGTTGCGTCGAGCGGTATGGAGATGTTGCAGACTGAACCTGTTTCAAAAGCCCAAGCTTGGCAACGTACGGGTCGTGCAGGTCGTGAAGCGCCTGGTGTTTGCTACCGCTTGTTCCCAGAAGAGACTTTTGAGCAGCTTCCAGAGCGCGCGATCCCTGATATTCAGCGTGTGAGTCTGGAGGTTGTGGTGCTGCAGCTGAAATGTATGGGTATTGACGACGTGCTTGGTTTTGACTTTATTGAGAAACCGCTCAAGACGTCTTTAATCAAGGCTCTTGAGAAGCTCTATGCACTGAAAGCGCTGGATAATGTGGGCAAGCTGACCACACGCGGTCGACAAATGGCCGGTCTTCCTGTAGAGCCCATGTACGCTGTGATGCTGTTGCAGGCGACAGAATTGGCTTGTGCTGAAGAAGCACTGAGTGTCGTAGCCATGTTGTCTGTAGAGTCCGTCTTCTACTCTCCTCGTGACAAAAAAGCTGAAGCAGCGCAATCCCGTGCGCGATTCGTTGCTTACGAAGGAGATCAGATCACTTTGCTCAACGTTTTTAATGGGTATATCCAGTGCGGAGTGAAGCAGCGGAACAAGTGGTGTCGTGACCACTACTTGAATCACCGTGCCATGATGCGTGTCGAGAGTGTTCGGATGCAGCTGAAGGGGTACCTTGAAAAGCTTGAGCTGCCTATTGATTCCAGCTTCCCCGACATTGATCCATTACGAAAGAGCATCGTGGCTGGCTTTTTTCTAAATACAGCGATGCGATCTGTCGCAGAGGGTCTGGGTGGTTCCAAGACGGCATACAAAACAATGTGTGGTCGGTCACAGATTGTTAAGGTGCATCCATCATCTTCTCTATTCATGCGCAATCCACCACCAAAATGGGTTATCTACAATGAACTCGTGTTTACAAGCAAACACTATATTCGATCCATACTTGTGATTGAAAAGGAATGGCTCATTGAATTAGCACCGACATTCTTTACCAAGACAACCAATGCCACGAAATAGAGCCCGAGATGGTCTTTTGTACCCATCTCATGTTGAAGCTGTAACTGTGAAAATGCATAAATTGTTATCTCATATAGTGTGTGATTATGTATATTTTTGGTGCTGACAGGTAGCTGCAACCATTTATCATGAAATTTGTATGCCCTCAAATGTAATTCCTCTCGTCTTGACCTATCCTATCCATACAAAATAGGAATCAAGCTTAATCAATTTGAACAGGTTATTGTGTCAAATATCCGTTTATAGAGGTTTCTACCACTGGACGTTCGCCGCCAATCAATTAGGTCCGAGTCAACCAACATTTACTGTGACGCGGCCTTCAGTCCCTCGCTCGTTTAATTCATCCGACTGGTACGTAAGAAGCTTGAGATGCTATTGAATCTCACTGTCTCGTAGACTCCAATTGCGTTTTTCAACTTTTTCTTCAGCTTATACAAAATGTAAGAGAAAAAAAAGAGTTGGAAGCTTAGTGCAATACAATTAACATACCACCGTCCATTCACTGAAAGAAGACGTGATGGCGTTCCTTACACGATGATTGAAAAGAGAAAGGAGACTAGACACAGGGCACTAGAGACAGTGATTGGGACTTGGAGTCTTTGCATATGATCTCTATGGTTACAATTGTCGTCACTCACTCACTGTGGTTATCATTATTGCTTTAATGCACAGAACTTTGTTAAAAATGGTCGCTTCGACTGGTCAACCTACTCGTCTTTATGTCAAGGGTGTCTTCCTTGGCTACAAACGTGGCCTACGTAACCAATACTCGCACACAGCATTGGTCAAGATCCAAGGTCTAACCGACAAAAAGGACGTGGACTTTTATCTCGGCAAGAAGATTGCCTACATTTACAAGGCAAAATCTTTGAAGAACGGCTCGCAATTTCGCGTTATATGGGGTAAAGTCATGCGTGCTCATGGCAGCAATGGTGTTGTTCGTGCCAAGTTTGCCAAGAACCTACCGGCTGAGGCGATTAGCAAGAGCGTGCGCGTCATGCTGTACCCAAGTCGCGTTTAAATGCGTGTAGGAGGTTTCAACTCGTGTCTCCTCGTGCAGCTTTGGTAGTCTATGACAACGAAGAGGGATTGTGACAACACATTTATGCGGGTTCTTGTTGTCTTTGGTTGGTCGTGCTTTGGCTTGTTCCATCTTGTTATCCTAGGCCTTTTCCATTTGCTCTAGCATACATTGCTTCGATTGTCACTAGTGGATGATGATGTTGGCACATATACCAGCAAGCACAGAAAGGTGATGTAACAACTATACAGGTAACAAGCATTCCATGCACTATGTGAATCACCATACTTTGGTATTAATGGCAAAAGTGACCCAACGATGAGCGCGACAAACATATATGGCAAAGTAGTTGATAATTCTACATTTCAAACTCCTCATAGTGCACATCAAAGATGCCAGCGAAGTTAGAAGCTTCCGTCTCTACGGCGTGAATAAGACCCATGGGACCTGATACCCACGTTCCAATGCCCGTAATATTGACAGCATAATTGTGAGACTGTTCTTTGACAACCTCGTTAAACAACTCCTTCACATTCAGTCGTGAACGGCTTACGGGATGATGAAACTGGACTTCCTGTCCATCAAATGACAGAGAGTGAGAGTACTCCAAGGATTCGTTGACATCTGCCATCGTCTCATGGTGCTCATAGCCGCCAAAAGTAGGCATAAAGCGTGATTTTTCCATTCGGCTCAATGATCGAGGCGTGGGCTCTGTAAATACTACAACCCAGCCTACGCTAGCACCAACAATCATGATGAGAACCTCCACAATACGCTGGATTGGCCACATGTTCTGGTTGGCGCGCAGATGACCCAGGATAGGGTAGTCTAAACGGATGAGGAATAGACACCAGAAGCTGCACGTGAAAGTCACAAAAAACAGCAGCATCTGACGCGGTACAGACCGAGACGACTGAAAGAATGGGCGCGTTGGAATCATGCTAGTGTCATCCATTGGCTTCAGTGCAATGCCGTTCGGAATGTCCACACCACCCAGATGCTGGTCACCAGTGAAGCAAAGACGTACTCTAAACTTCACATGTTCCGGGTCATACTGCTCGATGGCGTCCAACAGAGGTTCAAACTCGTGAAAGATACCGATCTCGCGAGACGTCCAGTGGAAGTATACCTGAGTAAACTCTGTGTTTGGATCATTATTGCGCATGCAATCTAAGATCTTGCCCACAATGCTGATAATCGGTGTACCGCCAATACCACCAGCCACAAACACGAGAGCAGGATAGTGCTGGAAGTCATCAGACATTTTGCCGTAAAAGCCGTCAACGTAAATAAGCGGCAGCTTTCGTTCTTCACGCGCTTGAATAGCGACAGCGTACAACGACTTGGTCCAGTTACCAATGCACTTGACGTGCACGGTAAAGGTGTCTTCGTATTCAATCGGTGAGGAACTGATACTAAACGGATGCCACTGCGTATGCGACAGCAACGGAATACGTAAGTAAACAAACTGACCAGCATGGTAGTGGCCTGACTTGCCCGGTGAACGACGGAAAACTAGACGCGTAATCTCGCCAGGAATGGCTTCCAAATCCACGACCTCACACGGCATCTGACTCTGGCTTCTAGCCAGGATGCGGTGCATTACATAAAGACACACGGCCGGGTACATCCAGATGACAAACTGTGAGAAGTGCAGTGCGCTAAAGATGAGTACAAAAATGAAAAGATGGTGGCAGTAGTAAAACACATCGTAGTACTTGCGCCGGATCGGGCTCAGCGACGTCACACCAATAACAATACAGCAAAGCAGTGCCAGTTGACCATAGAAATTCTGTAGACGCGCCTTGCCAACCGTCCCGTAGTCACAGTCCATGCACGGAAATGCTGATTCGAGAAACGTGCCGCTTTTGAACCACGCTAAGTAAAATGGAATGGCATGGAGAGCTACCATGACGACTGCAAAGAATCCAATCCAGCGATGATACTTAATCGAATGGGAGTAGTCAATGCCTAGTGAAAGCATCCAGAACGAATTGCGTGTCGCGGGGATAATCAGTAGCGAGAAACAGAGCACCGCATTGAAGCCTAACACTTCGCCCACGAGCCGGAAGATTGAAGCAGCGTCGACAGAGTCTGCTTCGACAAGGGCATCGTATTTCCGCGAGCAAATTGCAGCAAACCAAATAGCATTCAGACCTAAAAATACGAGCGTGCAGATAGACTCGGCGTACGAAACATTAATGGTGCCAACAAAGATCTTGCGCTTTAAGAAACGCATAACCATGCGATATGCTCCCGTCGGCACAGGCGGCAGAGCGTCTCCTAAAGCAAGTGTCATCCCACCGATCATGAATGGCAATCCAATTAAAATGTAGCTGACAATAAAATCCACAACTTCACGATGTCCTCCAACCCACTCGGCATTCTCGATGGTTGATCCAAAGACCGTGTAGAGATAGTAACGAAAACCGACACGATATTCTGGTAACTCATGGAACACAATAGCGAAAATAACGATACTAGCGCACACACCAACCGTCAGGAATGGCCACGACTTGTAGTTCTTATCCACGGGCGTCCCATACACAAAAGGCATGACGAGCGGTGATGGTTTTCCAGCCATGTTAGTACCACTTACGCTAAGAGCAAAAAACTTGCTCTCAGCACGACTGCTGTCTCCATTGGCACTACAACCAGTTGGTGCCTTAAATTGATTGACTGAATCAATAGGTGAATCCAGCACGTTGCTATCCATTGAGAAATTGACCATGGCCAGCAAAGGATCAACTACGCGACGTCGTTCACTTTACAATCAGTCACTTTATAGCGCGTAGTGATGATAAAACAAGGATAGAACAACCAGTAGGAAACGACTGAATCTCGTACAAAGGGTGGAAGAGAGAGAGAGAGAAGTTTGTCCACTGGTAGGAAATGGATGTAAAAGCGGGTTTACTGACTATATAAAGAGATCTAGGGACGATCAGAATATACGATAGTGTCACGTAATTAGATAGACAAAAGTCCTAAAGTGGTAAGGGCTTTGCTATTCGTAAAGTGCAGATGGAAAGGCAGATCACGTGATCGACATTAGGTCCAGTTCAATGGGTTCTTTTTTTAACAGTTTAGAAAGGACAATGTATCGTTTATGCCATCTTTTATGTGCCCAACTAGCCGGACATAAGAAGTGCCATCTGATTATTGCTATAACGGTTCAAACAGATTCAATGAAACGGCTGAGAAGAGTAAGGAGGAGGCATTGTAACATGATATAGCGTGAATGAAATGTTTACATGCTTTACATGAACATGACTGACAATTTATTATGAAAGTTGCGTATTCTTTCTCTTTTGATTCAGATGGCTGTTGTTTGAGTTGTTTAATGAAGCAGTTGAATCCTAAAATGTCGCGTTGAAACAACATGAAAAAAGCTGTAAAATCGGCGACTAGGGAGTGCCATTTATCGAACCAAAGCGCACGAAAGACGTTTTAACGTGAAAGTGTAAGAATTCGTTGCAACGTATCGGATGAGAATACTTTATAGTCTACTTCTATGGAAAGAAGCGCACCATATCATCATCATCGTTATCATCTTGTAGCTATCGAAAGAGTGTGCAGAGAACAAAGCAAAATGGTGAGATTCAAGACGACGTACTTTTGATCGTATTTCATCACTGCTGACGTTTTACACCTCAAAAAATTACAGCCAAAACTGCCAGTGGGCGTCGCAACACTTGATCTGACTTGACTTTTTTGGTGACAGTATCAGTTTCTGACACGATATTTTTTGCTCCAGCTATGCGACAGAAGAAAATGGCTATTCTTGCACTAAATGACGTGGTTGAGTGTTGCATAATGGAGTTCTTACCAATCATACCCCATCGATTGCGTGTCGAAGCGGTATGCAAACGATGGCGCCGTCTTAGTCGCATGGAAGTGCCTGTGACGGAGCTTGAATTTAGTCAAGTTGTTGTACGACCTTTGCTGAGACGTGACATTAGGAGAATGCTTGAACGTGCCAATCACCAGTTGACGCGACTTGTTTTACCCGACATCACTCTATTTGACGCACAGATTGAGCTCATTGTACAGCAAGAGAATCTATGCATGTTTCGGGCGTACAGGTGTGTGTGTGTGACTGTTGTAGTGATTGGTGCTAGTAGTCAATGTCCAGATACTATTGTTATTGCTCACAATAACGTGGTGCAAAAGGATGCAGAAGAAGCACATTTTCAACATCTTGAAACACTGCACCAGCTTGAAGGTCGGTGTAAATGAACGCTCTAGCGCTATGTACTGTGGTAGATTTGGCAATTTCACTGTGTCTCTGATGCAGATTATGGAGCTGATGGACTGTCGGGCTTTAACATTGAGCGGCTGGCCACGCGATGCTGCGTGAAGTGTATCTCAACGGGTGCAACTTCTTTACGAACCAGGCAGCTCGGTCGCTCATTGAGGTTTGTGGGAGTTCACTGAGAAAGGTCGTGTTTACTGGTACGTGGAAGACAAATGCGAATGCACTCCAGTAAAATGTAAGTGACTGGTGATGAGATTGATGCTGCTCTGTTTTGCTACATCAGAAGCGATGAGTATGGATTCGCAGGTCTTTAGGGACCTTGCTACCCATTCCGCAGCGCTGGACAAGTTGACAATAAGGTTTGTATGTATCTGCGTAGATCAAACAAAACGTAAGGACATGCTTACGCTTGTGCTATACTGATGCTTGTTTTGATGTAGCAATTGCAATAATGTAAGACTCCATGATGTTGAAACGTTGACTGAAGCAATGTGGACCTCGTTGCGCTGGTTGGACTTATCATCATGCCGTGGCATCTCTTTATTTCCAGTAGGGGGATACACTTGCATTGTCTTTATGTTGGCTGCAGACTCAATATCTTGCTTTGATAGAGTTCTACAACGTTGCGTCATTTAGAGGTGCTAATGCTGGACAGGACAAAGATCAACGATGATGGCTTACGAGCGATTGCTTGCGTTGCTCCATCGTTGCGGTATCTTTCACTTCAGGTATGCATTTACGATGTATACAGATAGTCCATGCTGGAGATTGCTATTAGCTTGAGACCCATTTTTATGCTGTGGTGCCGTTGCAGGACTGTAGGGCAATCTCTGATGATGGACTTGCTGCTATTGCATCATGTAGCATCTCAGAAGGTTGTACAAACTTGGAACTTGTCGATTTAAAGGTTTGTGTTGAGTGAGAAAGTATGGCAGCCTACCTATGCGATCTTTTATTGACATTGTCTGCGGCTCAGGGTACGCCAGTGACAGACATAAGCATCATGGCTCTTGAAGCGCAGTGTCCACGGCTTCAATTGGTGCGCGTTGACTCATGCCGATCTGTTTCTAGAAAGATGAGGCGAAAGTGCCACGAGCGTGCGCTTCGTATTCTTGACGGAGGCAGACTAAGCGAATGTGAACGAATCTTTGCAGGACGGAAAAGAAGCGAAATGGTTGACCAGAACAAGAGTAACAGCGAGTCTGACAATGACCGAGACGACGACGATGACTATGTCATCCAAGTGAGACAAACCGGGACCTCATACAGGAGGCGGCGATGATTGCTGGAGAGGTGACGAGTTAGCATTCTACGATACATCATCGAAGATAACAATAAGCGAGTCATGGTTCTCGGAACGGAACTGAAACGAGCTGCATTTATATTAACACCTCGATTCCCACCAGCATCTAAACGCACACAGCAGATTGCACTTAGAAGCGAAGCTTCTTAAAGAAAAAAGCTAACACCAGCAGCTTTCTTCTCCGACTTGCATGCACCCTGGTTCAGGTAGCTATAACAAATATAATGTTGGCATGTCAGCACTTCACTACAAAGTTCGTTGAGCTTCAAACACAAGCACTACTTATAGTCAAGACGTACCGCTCCTCAAACACCTTCTTGATGGTCTTGCGGGACTCAATGCGGGTCTCCGGATTGCCCAGAACATCATCATCAAGGACTTTCTTCAGGTCAATGTCGGCAATGTAACGGGTAGGCATGATGTGATTGTAGTTGACGTATTTGACAAATGGTTTCACCTTTGAGCGCTTCTTGAGCTTGTTCTTACCCATCGAGCGCGTAACTTTGCGCGGGTATCGGTCAATGCCAGCAACTGGTAATACACATACAATGTCAGTCTTCACTCTTGCTCAATTAAGCGCTTCTAAAGCAAGTTCCTCTTGAATCCTTCTCCATTTTTACATCGTACCAATGGCGTGGCCAAACTTGCGGTCACCACGGCCCTCATCGTACGTCTTTACAACGATAGCCTTACGGCCAGCAAAACGGCCATTGAGCAATACAACAACCTTTCCATTCTTGACACTACATAATATCATTATACACACAGTAATGGTAGCATACACTTGCATTAGTCCTATTGTCTTTCTCGCTGCTGTTTTGTTGCTATCATTTCTAGTTCGCGTCTTTCTTCCCGTCCACTCAATAGAATCAGAAATTCAAACGACTGAATCATGTTCTTCCCAATCGATACATTCAATGCACATGCATCGAATGCCCAAATACAAAGACAATCATGTAGTCTCATGCTCTTATCTATACCATTTTACTTACATGCCCATTGTTACTTTTCTTGGAAGTTTTTATGCAGTTCCGTACTGTTAGTTCAGAGGATGCGAATAAGGCGTGTCAGCAGGGCCAACCAATCATGCACTGTCGATCCTGATTGGTTCTATCTCTGTAAAAACTCGGTTCATCTCGGTTCAGTGAACCGAGCTAGGGAAAGGGTATCACGATGTAACCGTTTCATTAGCTCTTTAACATACAACTTTTACTTCAGGGTGTAGTTACTATGAACGCAGTTCGTCAGCATATTTAGAGAATAAATATGCGCTTTTCCAATGTGTCTTGCATGGTTGATTCAGTTGCCGTCTTAGTCACTTGCTGCCTCGATAGTATGATGAAGTAGTTCAGAATGAGCGTAGAAAAATAATAAGTGGACGCTGGATGAAATGCATGAATATGTCGTTTGACCGGGATACCTTCGTAATAGACCGGTATAGTATGTGGCTTCATAAGACGATAGCTATTGGCATGTGAATTATTTCTATGATGGTTGCTGCAATTGCTCTAACGTGGTTGAAGGTTGTCATGTTTTTCCAGTCTACTTTCGATCAACCACATTAATCTATAGCTTCGATGATCTTTGAAAGATGTAGGATGTATTCATGCATGGCCAACATTAGCTTACTTTCCTGAATACATTCTTGACTTGACTGTAGTTTTGTCTTTGTGACAATTTGACGTTATAGTGAACGCAGCCATCAATCAAGTCAATTCGAGTTTCTACCGTCTGTTATTGTCAATACTTAAGCTCATAATTTGCAACAGCACATTGCGTCGACAGAAAGAGGTGAGCGATACGACTAAAAAAGATGACGCACTATTTCATCATGAGATTACTCCCTCTTGAGAACAGCCACAAGGCAAATGTTGAGGCGACTTTTCTTCAATCTGAGAATCCTTTCTTATTGCATAAAAAAGCTTAGCCAAGTAAAACAGATATGTAATTGAGCAGTATTTTCAAATTGGCTCATGAATTTCTCGGACCTGGATAATGAGCTCCTGGCAAACGTGCTGTGCTTTTCTGCACCTCGCGACGTTGAATCTCTTACTGTCGCTTCTTCTATAGTTGCTCTACATGTATTGCCTTTGTTTCCACTTATCTGGAAGAACATTTTCCGTCGTCGCTGGGAGTCGCTTAACTTTTCACTGGAAGATGACGCACCGCTTGAGATTAATGACAACTTGGATGCTCTCTTCCCAAGGTGACGAAGAGAATAATGATTGTTATTGATATTGAGGTGTGTATTATACACTGATATGTCTTTGTTGTAGCTCATGCACTGAAAGCCGTCGATTCCAATTACTGGCCCACGCCATTGTCCCCGTGCCTTCTTATGCAGATATCGGACGTACTAAAACGTTCTTGGGATACACAGATGCATATCATCGGTATGTATCTGGTAATTGAGATACAAAGACTTGTATACCATTTGTGTTGTGGTGACAATGGTACTAAGTTTGTACGTTACTATCTAGGATTATTCCGATGAAGGCTCCAGAATTGATAGAGAGAGACACTGTTGACTTTGCTCTAGATGGAGGTATGCTAGGTGATGACCGATGTGTTCGGGCGAATGTAGCTTTCCCTACGACGCTTCATGTCGCGGTATACAAGCGCAATTCAACAGATGAAGATACGGCTAAGGGTAAAACACGAGTGGTATATCAAATCGGCATTTTTCATGGAGGATACTTTGAGCTGAGCTTATCGAAACGGCAGCATCAACATACAAGTAGTCCTTCTATGTTTGGCCAAGACTCCATGACATCCATTGGTCTAGTAAATTCGACGTTTCCGTTGGTGGGCAAGCAACCAGGGTGGACACGGAGGTCGTATGGCTATCATGGTGACGACGGTCGTTTCTATCATGGTACTGCATTTGAGGTAAGTGGTGCTACTTTAGCAGTACGCAAATGGCCAATACTTAATCGTGTACTTGAAACGTCATGCAGGGTCGACATTTTGGTCCAGTGTTCAAGGCTGGATGCACCGTTGGTTGCGGGATCCGGGTCGATTCGACAACAGGGACGATGTTTGTATTTTTCACCAACAATGGAGAATTAATAACAGGCGATAATGGAGCGTTTGTGGCGAGCGAGCGTCGGAACCTGTACCCAGCAGTTGGACTAGACTCGTACGATGCGTTGCATCTTAATTTTGGCCAAGAACCGTTTGTATACAGCAATGTAATGGGTACGCAATGACATTTGCTGTGCCAAAGGCGACAGCATTTGCTGGAAAGTGGTCTCCAAAAGGCTTACACGATTTATACAATGCGTTCACTTGTTCTAGATGAGTTATTTAACGAATGCAACGGCATGGGACGCTCTGCCTTGGAACAACTGCAGTGGAATGATATTTGTGACTTTGATAGCGAGAGCTCCAAAGGTGAAGACAACAACGTCGAGGATGAATCTGGAGATGACTTTATGTTCGACGAACAAATCAGCGCGAGTTTGATCGCACGCATTCTTGCATTGCGGCAAGCAGGAGTAGACATTGTTTGATGCCACAAGTTATACCGAATGATACCGTTTCTCAATACGTGACATGCGTGCATTTCGTGATCACTGCTGGGCATTGACGCTCATTCCACCCACGTACTTGACATGAATCAGCCTAGTGTGTAGGGATGGTGTACAATGCTGGACAGACAAGTATACTAAAATCAAGATGTATCCATATTGCCACTACAGGGTCGGGTTGTCTGACGTGCCTCATGAAGATTATCAAAGAACATATTACCTTTTGAACCAATAGAGCTAAACTTGCAAGAGACGATATGCTCCGTATCAAACAGTAATCAATCGTCGTACACTTTTTCAAAGCAATGAAACTTGCAGCTGTTAGCTCAGTTATATCAGTGTTTGATCGACGCGCTTTTTTGTATCCATCTTGTGCTGCCATTTTTTGATGCGTCATCTTTGCTTCACATGCACTGACTTCCTTATGTCGCTTTCACCGTTTCTGCACACGGAGTACACATCTTTCCGCCCTACTCTCTATCTACCTACTACTATGATTATTCCATGATTAAGGCCCAAATCAGATTAGTCTCAAATTTCACTGCAATGTGTCAAAGACACCGACCATCATTCTTGCACAAGCGTACAGCCTGCCGCTTGACGGCATTAGATGATGTACTGCTGATGCAGATCCTGCGTTTTTCTACTGCTCGTGATGTAGAGGCTATGACGGTAGCTGCTCGTGTTATCTCATACCATGTGCTGCCGCACTTGCCAGAGATCTGGCGTACACTCTTCATACAGCGTTGGACGACACTAAATTTCCCACTGGACACTGATGCGACGCTGGTCATTGAGCCACGACTACGCCGTCTCTTTTCCGAAGAAACGACCGAGAGCCGCATGTTGCAGTTGCTTACCCACGCTGTCGTCCCCGTCCCGTCCTACGTGGATATAGAGCAGATTACGAAATCGGCCGAATATAGTGAGGCAAAACACCAGTAAGAAGCTGATATACTTAACAGCATGAACAAGCATTTGGAAGGTGAGAGACTAATGTACTTGATGATAATGATGTAGGATTCGATCCATGCAGAGAGCAGATACAAGAGTGTCACATGTCGTAAGCTTTGCGTTTAATGGGGACGAGCTGGGCGATGATCGAAGTGTCCGTGCCAATGTGCCATTCCCGACAGGATTTCACGTGACAGTGTTCAAGCGTCGAGAAGCTGGCAGCGTGAATAAGTCACTCTATCAGATTGGGCTCGTGGCAAGTGGATACTTTGAGATTCACATTGTGCATCGAGAAAGACCGAGTCGAGCTGCAGAAACTGAAGGAGAAGGTCACCAGGAGGAAGTGGAAGTGACGTCATTGGGACTCGTTCCGGGCAGTTTTCCATCGGTTGGACGACAGCCAGGTTGGAACCAAAAGTCTTTTGGCTATCATGGAGACGACGGCCGTTTCTATCATCAGACGACAAGGGTAAGTTTACCTTCTGAGTGTGTAATCATGGAGTTGAGTGGTGTAATCTGTTCAATTTAGTTCGAAGCTAATGCTGAATTGGGCAGGGCCGACTTTTTGGACCGCGTTTTGGTGTGAATGACACGGTAGGCTGTGGAGTGCGGCGGAATATGACCACAGCACAGTCGCACGTCTTCTTCACACACAATGGAAAAGAACTTGCTCGAGCCCAGGGCAGCGATGTAGAGAGCTCGCACATAAGCTGGTATCCGGCTGTTGGAGTAGATTCATACAATGAAGTGCGCGTAAACTTTGGAAACGAGCTGTTTGCCCATGATGGCATTGTTGATGAGCTTTTTGCTGAGTGTGACCCAAGCGTGGTCACTCCAATGGATTTACCCTGGTACGACATACAAGAATATAGCATCGAGTGTTTGGTATGGGGTCGCCAGCAAACTGGTGAAGCACGAGCTCAAGCTGATACTGACGAACGGAATGACCCAATTGCTGAAGAAGGAGAGCTGGTACAGGAAGAGAAGACCTGTGCGAAGAAGTGGATAGTTGGAATGCTCTCACGGCGACAGCAAAACCGACTTGCATCGAGCGAAGAAAATGCGAATGAAGAGCGAGTTGCTGTAGGACAGCTATCAGAACTAAGGTAAAGCGCTGGTATTATTCTAGCCTGAATATGAAGTAAAAGGAAATATAACGTGGGTGCTAAAGATTTGTTTTACCCCATGTAAAGGTTCGATAGGCTGCATAATTGCATGTCATGGGTCAAATTTCTGACAAGGTCTACTTAACAGTGTATCGTACAAGTGCACAACAGACACTAGTCTAGCTTCAATAAGGTTAAAACACGGTGTATATCGAGTCGTAAAGTAGTAATCAAAGCACTTCGCTTATCAGCTTTACTACTTGCCACTCGATCGCGTCACAAAGAGCTGCTACAGTCTCTGGATCAAGCTTTTGTAGCAGGTAGTACAGAATGACGAAACACTAACTTTGACGTAATGCCCGTACCAAGTACGCACGAATATAATCTACTCGACATTTCGTTCTGCACGCATGCACTCTTGTGTGTTTCTCTATGCTAAAAATGCACAAGACACGTCTATCTCTTGATCATTCATGAAATGGCTTCACCGTTCTGTTCAACTTTCTTGATGAAGCAAATTGATTGGATGAATCATTTTTCATGTGTATGTGTCAGTTTCGATCTATAACGTCTTCCATTGTAGTCAAGTCACATCGCGACCACCTACAGCACGTTAGTCTTACCTTGCAACACTGCCAATGTGTGACGTCATGCAATTCATTTTTCTTCCAGGACCAGATGGTATACAAACTTCAAGTCACTCTGACCTATTCTAGCGCAATTCAATCTTTTTACCTACTCGTGTAACCGACTGACTGTCGAACGAAGATACAATCGTTTATATCACATCGCAAACGGGTACGCGAGTACTTACTAACCGCTTTGAAAATTCAAACCTCAAAAAAAAATCCCAGTGTCGCTGCATCACATACAAAAAGTAAGAGTCATCGCCGAAGCAAACATCGAAATGGCTGCACAGATTGCTGACCGTAGTAACGCCGGTATGAAGTTTCATAGTAGCAGTAAAGACGATACACCCGTGGTGTCAAAACTGGAAGCTACACGTCTAGCCCTGGCGCAGGAACAGAAGAAACGTATTGACGCTGCCGTAGCACGTGTTACGAACCAGAAGGAGAGTGGGAAACGAAAGGGACTGGGTGAACGTACAGATGGTATTCATCGTAGCAAGAAGAGCAAGACAGTTGTGGATGTAATGAACGATCAAATTGATAAGAAGAACTCGATTGCTCGGAGAATGGTCGATAGATTTGCAACAATGCCCGAGCCTGAGAAAGAGGAAGTGATTGAACAGGAACGACCGACCATGCGCTCCGTGTCGACGCAACAATTTGTCACTGTTTCGACGAGTGGGGACCCTGCAAGTTTATTGGACACGGCTCTACGGTAATCTGTTTGTACGTAGATGTGTGTAGGAGAGAAATGCTGACGGTTGTAGTGATTTGCGATGCAGAGAGACGACGGAGAAGGCGATGAGCACTACGACCACGACGACGACAATGACTACAACGAAAATATTAGGGGAAAGTCCTGTACAAGTGGAGGACGACGAGAACGAGGAGGACGAGGATACCTTAGCTGAGGACGAGGAGGACACACGATCTGATGAAGAGGACGAAGAGCAGAAGAGCGACTGGGACGGACCCACCACCAACTTTCACGTGAAACAGCTGGGTTTAGACCACAATGTCGATATTTACGCGCCAATTGCACAGCAGGAGCATGATGTGCAACGCGTACGCGAACGTATCAAATATATGCCAAATGGCGACAACAATAAGTCGTTCAATGCGTCGAGCGATTCAGCGACAGATTTGGATTTTTTGCCAAAGGATGTTTATAGTCAAGAAAGTGCAAAGTCCGATACTGAGCTGCTGTCAGAAGTTAATGACCATAACACTCAAGTTCTTTTGCAAGAGGCGGATGAGTGTGAGCAGCACGCAGCAGCTATTCAGATAGCTAAAGGCTCTCAAACTTGGACCAAGCGCGTGTTCATCTTTGCACCGCTGTTCATCGTGGCAATTGTTGTGCTTGTACTTGCACTGCTCTTTGCGATCGACTGGTCGCAGGAAACATTTCAGTTTTGCAAGATGGACGCTGAGAATACAGAAGGTACGTGTGTAATTTGGTTTATGCGAAACGTGTGCAAGTTATTTGTAGTTTGTATTTGTCGATCAGTTGACCTTCCTTGTAACATGATTGATTTACTGTATCGACATAGACTCGGACGAAGTGTTTTCGTGTGCGTCGTTTGTGGAAACTCAATCGCTGATCAAATCGACCCTACGGGAGACTGCTGAGAATGTGCAGACGAAAGTGCAGTCATATTTTGACTAAAAGAATGTTGTTTGATGGAGAGGGAGGACTGGAGCAAGAGTTAGTGAGTTGCTTCAGAAAAAGAAGTAGGTTGCATAGTTTATAACTTAGTTGAAGAATACAAAATGGACGCTTGAGTTATACAACAAGATGGTGCCAAGAGCGACTTAATGAGTAGTCATTTCCATCATGGGTTCAACTTGAACTGTATACTACGTCGTGATGATTGATTGGTGGATCCAAAAGCTCCTTTACTATCCACCATTCGTTAAGTATTGAGAGTATTGAGAGAATGGCGACCAAGACCGTATTGTCCTTTGAAGGTGAGCGTGAGCTTGTGAGTGAGACACGTGCATATGAACTCGTACGGACATATTCAGATGAGGAAGTACAGCAAGAGTCATCCGTGTTTACGCATATTACACTGCGTAATAAGAGCTACACCCTCGAGGCCGCACGTGTGATTGCTGCCTTTTTCTCACGTCTTGAGGCTCGTGGTGCTTTTGAACAGCTTATTAGCGTGGATTTTGCCGATATAATTGCTGGAAGGCCCGAAGAAGAGGCACTGCAAGTTTTGACTACACTCTGTGATGCGCTGAGTGCTATCAAGATACTCAGACGTATCGATTTAAGTGATAACGCACTGGGAGAAAAGGGTGTGCGCGCTTGTTTTGGACTGTTACAGCACCAGGAACAGCTTGAGCATATATACTTTTGCAACAACGGTATCTCTGCCGCAGCTGCAGGTGTCATTGCTGAGGAGGTTTTGCTCTTCCGTGGTTTGGACACACCAACAAAACTTGAGACCTTTCACTTTTACAACAATATGAGTGGAGATGGTGGTGCTATTGAATTGGCCAAGCTACTTCCAGTGTCACCGAGGCTAAAAGACTTGAGATTTTCAGCAACGCGGGCCCAGAGGGAGGGAAGTCTGGCGTTTGCCACGGCATTAACGTCACTGAAAAAGCTGGAGAAGCTGGATTTGAGTGACAATACGTTCAAGGCGCAGGGTGCTAAGGCTATCGCTGCAGCAGTGGAGGGCATGCCAAATTTGGTAGAGATCAACTTTCGTGACGCTGCTCTTGAGGATGATGGCATGATGGCCATTGCGGATGCATTACGGAAAAGTGGCGCAGCGAAGATAATGACAGCGTTGGATATTTCCGGTAACGATCTGACTGCTGATAGTATGCCAGTCTTGGGACAGATGCTGCGTGTGAGTGGTGCTCTGCGTGTATTGCAAATGGAAGAGAACGAGATTAGATCAAAGGGTGCCAAGATTATTGCCAAGGCCCTGAAGGTGGGATCACCGGTGCTAGAGCAGGTTGTGGCTAACTCAAACGAGATTGGTGCCTCTGGTGCACTTGCACTTGTCATGTCTGTTGTTGACAAAAAAGCTTTTGCAAAGCTCCACATGGATGGAAACGAGATTTCTGCCGAAGGTGTGGTTAGAATCGAGTTGCTACTTGAGAGTAAGGACAAGGGGGATATATTGGGGTCACTGGAGGACAACGACGGAGATGAAGATACAAGTTTGCTTGACGAGATTGATAATGATGAGGAAGATGACAAGGAGTAGAGAAAAAAAAACCTTGTCTATAGGTAGCTCTGATGATACAAAATCTGCTGCATGTTGGAATGTGTCACTTAGGTAGTTTACGTGTATTTTCCAGTGTTCTGTATCATTGTTTACAATAGCTACTAGTATCCACTATAATGATCATCCTGAACTTGTCACATCTTATCATTTGCATCCTCTCGTTTTATCCCCCCCGTCTCAGTTGGAAAACTGTTCAGTACTTGATACTTTAATAATTCGTCATGACAGACGTCTCCGACGCTACTACATCACTTCATTCTTCCATGGTAGTCACCTCCGTATTACCATCACTGAATCCACCATTATTTTTTGAGATCGTAGAAGATCAAGTCTATCGCTCGAATAAATGTGATCCATCGTCGTTTCCATTCCTTGCTACATTGCAATTAAATACAGTCGTCTATCTCTCGTATGATGATCTTTCGCGTGATTTGAGTGCATTTTTCACCGAGAAAAACATTCATGTGGTCTGTTTGTTCGTAGAATACTTTCTCTCTACGTACATGGCTAATATATGTGGTTATGTATGTTTTGTATTGTATTATGTTGTCCCAAAGTAGATTCATTTGGGAATGAAATATCGCACAGCTTCATCCCAATGGATGGGAATCTCGGAAGGAATGGCGAAAGAAACTGTCGAGTGTATTTTGGATCAGAGACGTCATCCAATTCTTGTCATGTGCAAGTATGAACTTATGGAATCATGTGAACGGATTTGGAGACAATGATTGACAAGCGATTCTTAATGATGTTTCTTTACTGTTTCGTGTGTCCATTGTAGGACGGGCGTGCATTTTGCTGGAACTATGATTGGTTGTCTTCGACGATTACAGAATTGGAGCTTGACGTCGACCATTGACAAGGTAATTGATGAATGCTGGATCAATAATCAATTGTGCTTGTAATCTCATAGAGCGTGGAACTCTTGGGATTGTTAGTATCGTAACATTGCCGGTAGTGTCAAGACGCGATTCGAAGACGAGCAGTTTATCGAGTTATTTGACGTGGACTTGGTTACACTGCCGCAGCATCTGCCATTGTGGTTCACGGTTCATCAGCAACTCATGGTACGATACGCTGGTCTTTTGCTGTTGCGCTTGGAATGTGCAGTGTTTTTACTTGTTGTGATGTGGATACTACAGGAAGAGGAACGAATTGCGCTGACAAAAGGCGAATTTTTTCCAGGACGAAGTCTTGACAAGGTGGAAGACTATACAACGGAAAATAAGCTACAACATGACGCAGCCGTGACAAGGGTAGACGAAGAAAACCAGACAGACAGTGATGTCTTCGTACAAGCTCCTACAGCTTCACCGATTCTGGCGTACCAGAAGTATTTCTTCAATCTTCAAGGTCCACTTGTGTCTCCGTCAGTGGAATTCTCGGAGAAGAAGAGCATTATCGGTGATGATGACGATGACTAAATAGTATTGTTTCGACGCTGTGAACCCCATATGTATTATTTATTGACTACTGACCAGCTAAAGTCGATGAAAACAATGCAATGCGATGCTGGTGAATAAGCCAAATGTAGTTGCCTACAAAAGTGCTTAAGTCAGATCCTGCGTCACATCGACCTCACCCAGGATGCCCTCCTTAATGCGCAGTAGCAGCGTAATCTTCCACGGCTCAATCTTAGAGATCGAATCGAACTGGAACACGGCATCTGCAAACGCGTCTGCATCAAAAGCTTCGTAACTCTGGTTCATTAGCTTGAGGAACTTGCCCTCGCGGCTGTCTGCAAAAGTATAGTCAATATCCTGGAACTCATCCCACTTCATCTGCGCCAGCACCGTGTCCTTCGTAGCAAGCGCACAGATGCCAGCATTTAGCAAGTGGCTCTTTGCATTGTATTTAAGCAGGCTCGACTCCATGCAGGTCTTTGCAATGCTTTCGTAGATTTCCAGCGCCGCGTCGTACCTGAACAAATAACAACAAGTCAGTCATGTATTTCCAGCAACCACTTCAAGTCACTCACTTTTCCAGCTCTGCCGAAAATTGCGCCACCTTCAACAGCATATTGTTGGCCGATGACGTTTGGTTTTCACCAGAAAAGTAGTCAGCAGCCTGACGATAGGCTTCCAAAGCTTCCTCCTTGTTATTCTGCTGCTCATAAATCTCACCAACCTGTTTCTGGAGCTTGGCAGCATTTGAAAATCGTCCAGCGTCACACAGCATTGAGATTGCAGTCTTGTAGTGCACCATAGCATCTGCAACAACAAGGTCATCATCATCATCATCATATCTCCATCATCCGATTTTTGTCCATCACCAGTCACCTCTTGTGCTTTGCTCTCTCTCACTCTCACGTACCCAATGGATTCACTTTAGCTAAAGCTTCTGCTGCTTGCTGGTAAAACTGAGCAGCACGTGAGTTTTCATTCAAACGAGACTATCAAATGCCACAGGTAACGTCAGTTTTCCTCAATACTAGTAAACATCATCATTCCTACGTTCAAAACTCACTTGACACCGTGCACATTTCTCGAAAGCTTCAGCAGCTTTTTGCCCTGTATTAATTATCACAGTGACATCAGAATTAGCAGGGTTTCATACGTGCAATAACTAGGATAATAATACTGGTAAAAACGCGTACAATTCTTAGCAATCTTGAACTGGTTTGCTGCTTTCCCAAATAAATCACTGGCATCTTCATTACGCTGTGAATTCGAGCCGAATGAGAAGAAGGACGTCTTCTTCAATGCTTTCTCGCCCTGTGCAAAATAATCCTTGGCCTTGGCTTCAGCAGACATGGAAGAAGAAGAGAGTGATATGATGGACTACAAAATGTCTTGTTTTATTTTTGCTGCGTCTTACATGAATAGAATAACCTGTAATAGTATATATTGCTAAGATTGTCTTAAATATTGAATATGAAGAAAAAAAAGCTTTATCGTCTTAGAGAGAGCAACCATGATGTCAATCCTAATTTGTTGCTATCAAAAGTATGAAACGTGTAATATAAAATAGTACTGGAAACGAAATGTAGTAATTACTATATTTTCATAGTACAATATATTAAGTGAAGGTATATGTGATTCCACTTCAAGCCATAATCTTGCAAGCACAAAATGTCATATCTGTACACCCATCTTCAGTGTTAATCAGTCAATAGCCACGCGTTCCTCTGCTTCTGCTTCTTGGCCTTCTTCTCCGCCGTTATTTTCTTCCAATCAATGTTCTTACGTTTCAATTCCTCTTTTCTGCGAAGTGCTTCTTCACGATTTTTCTCGAGCCCGGTCATATCGAAAAAATGGCTCATCTGGCGTCCCGCACGATCCGATGCGATTCCCACATTTTGCCAGTAATCGTCACCACCAAGCTGCTCGTACTTTCCCGTAAGTCGGTTGAACTTTGCCCGTGCTACATAATTCACACCCGAAATGGTTTTATCTCTACCAGTAGAATTGGACTCGGGCACCTCCGGTGGAATCCAATTCGCCAACTACACAACCAACAAAACCAAAGTCAAACAAGGAATACACTACCATGCAATATGATACAGAGAAAAGCTGTACAAACTCACCCCTGAGACAATAGGTGCATCTGGCTTGTTCCACTGCGTAGCTCCCGTGACCATATTGTGGTAATAATATCGCTGCGTCTGCGCGTCGATATGTTGTTGCCACTCTGCTGTTTCGATCTGAGAAGCGTCAGAAGCAGTCTCTCCATCTCCATTAGCCGCAGCAAGAGGAGCCTTACTATCAATGTCGCTTAAAATAGTGTTCAGTTTACTCAAATTGCCCGATGGATCCAGTACTTGCTGGGTCACCCGTGCCAGTCGTTTAGTACGCACCATATTTAAATAAGCCTGATACTCAGCGGATACCCGATGATCCGTCAAGAAAAATGCTGCTTGTGCTGACTCATCAAAGCCCTCAGGTTCCTCCCACTGTGTCTTTCCTGTACTGGCATTAAAGTAGTACGGCTTGTTACTAGCAGCATCCATATACTTCACCCACTGCTCAGCAGTAGCACGAGCAGCATTGTTCTCTTGCATCTCTTCTGCTTTTTTCTCATTGTATTGAGACTTATTATCACAACTAGACACGTCGTCTCTCTCTTCATTCTCCCCGTTGTCCTCATTCTGTTCTCCTTGTGCCTCCTGTTCTAATACAACACTCTCGTCTCGCTGCTTCTCATTGTCCTGAGTCTTACTCTCCTGCTTATTATTCTGATCTTCGATTGCTTCCTCCTCGTTCTCTTCATATGAAGAATCTTCAGGTTTATCCCAACGACTGACGCCGTTTACTTCATCATAGTAATACGTAGCTCCAGATGCATCGTCCACAAACTCACGCCACTTTGTTGTCTTGCAGTCCTCGCTCATATCCGACGCCAACAGAGGTTTCAAGCCTGCTGGGACTTCCCATGATGACTCACCTGTGCTTGTGTTGTAATAATACGCTGAGCCTGATGCCTCGTCCACGTATTTCTCCCATTCGCTGTCGCCCATGAGATTACTATTATTGGTAGAATCAGATCAGAACAAACACTTGTAGAGCATTATTTTGAAAAACGAAATAGACGCGTTTTTATTATCCTTCCTATAATTTACCAGTTGAGTCTTTTTAATTCCTAGTTGGCGGGGTGTCACACCTAAAGAGACGCAATCCCTCACGAGTATGCTTAACCCATGCGGATCTGGAACACTTGAAGAGCACCAGAACGATAACAAGCAGCCAAATGCAGCAAATAAAACTCCCACGTTCGTTTAAAGGACTCGGGAAGCAATAGTGTGTTTTGCAGTGGAGTTGTCTGGTCAAGTGAACGCGGTGTCACGTCGTGACCCCATTGCGCTTGAAATCGACGGTTCCACTCGAGAAATGTGCGTTCGTAGTGTTCCGAGTAGCCAAGCGTGTCATAAAGCGTAAAGCCAGTCTCGTGAGCGATTCGACGCACCGATTGCAACGTGACAGCGTAGCAAGGGTACGCACTGTGCACATACTTGTTCGTCCAGGCGTGCGTCGTCATATGCGCGGCCGTACACGCACTAAATTCTAGCAGTGTCGTACCGTGTGCGGTCTGAATGTGCTTTAGCGTACGTAGAAACCGTGTTCGGTGTTTGTCGGGCACCGTTTCCATGACACCACATAGCGTGATGCGGTCGAACTTGGAGGCGCGGAAGCTACTCAAAGTTGTCAGTAATTTTTCTGGTGTCTCAGCAAGCACGAATTCCATCTGATCAAAGACCTCAAGCTCACGGGCAAATTTCTTGGCACGTGCAAATTCTTGAACTGAAGATAACACACATACAATGATAGCACCCGGATACTCTTGAGCGAGGTAGCAGCCTGTGCCTCCCCATGAGCCGATGCTAATGTCCAAGACGGTGTGGCCAATCTGAAGCAAGATAGACATGGCAAATGATATACTGTCACTACTTCGAGATCGCTGACGACAAAGCCGTCTAATTAAGCACGTACCTGAATATTTAGCAGCTGACCTAAATTAGCAAGTTTGTTGGTTTGTGCAGTGTTGATGGTGGTTGTTCCTGCAGTCCATATGCCAAAGCCTTGGTGGAAGTATCGATCCATATAAACTTGCCGAAACTTTGGGCAAAGATCAAACTGCTCTGAGACAGCACCGACAACAAGACCCATGGATGACGGTGGATAGTTAAACAATCGGGCTGCTAGTGCCACAAAACGAGCGCTCCATGATCGATACATATCTTGTCTGCCCTCCATCGGAATTGTAAGCAGACTAGCAACCACCTCGTCTAAGGTACGCGCAGAATTAGTCGCCCAGAGACAACCCACGTAGGATTCGCCAATTGCCACAAGTCCCTCACTCATCCAATCGAGCCAAAAGGAGTCGTCTCGGACGACAAAGTCCTGGGATAGCAATGGACAACACTTAGTGTTTCGTTAAGCCAGCAGCGATCACATGTCAAATCGAAAACCTACGACATTCGGTCGGACGCCGCCACTAAATAATAGTCGGCACATAATCGTCTTTGCATTCTTTCGCAGCTTTGGTAGAGACAGCGATCGGATCAATTGGAGGCAAAAGAGAATGGCCCCTGCAATTGCCGTCACGACATAAACCCAGAAAGATCTCTGTCATATGAACAAACACAAACAAAGCCCGAAAACACACCACATGATGTTAGAGAGAGACGGTAGACACGTTCATTTACACGTTTTCTCTCCTTCTCTGATCTCTGTTTACTTTGCTACCTGGTGAGCCAGGACGCAGAAGAGAGGAACGAGCAGGTTCAGCATGAGCTCCATCTTGTAAGCTGCATTCCAAAAGTGTTGTGAGCGTGGCGGTGAGAAGCGGTAGATGTGATCAGCCCTTGGAAAGACGCCGCCTCCCACCACAAAGTGACTCCATAGTCTTGATGAGCTGGTTACAGTACAAAGTAACACAATTAGCATTGATATAGAGCTCCAGACACATGAAGGTCGATCAAATCTTCTTACATTAAAGCTGGTATACTCATCCATACACGAACAAGTGGGAGGTAGCAAGAGACTAAGAGCATTGGTACAAGTAGATGCACTATAAAATCACCGACACGAGCGATGATGCCCAGTACAGGCGAGCTGGCCCAAACCCCAAGCCAACCATTAAGGATAGCAGTAAAAGCGTAGCGGTCAAACACTCGTAGAGCGTACCAGCCTGCCATGACGGTAATGCCCATTGACGTGGCAATACCTAGCGCTGCCTTGGATGCGAGTACATGAGCAATGATTGTGAATACGAACCAGCAGTTGGAATACATGATACGAATTCCCACGAATGGTGGTAACGTGACAACACTAAATAAGAGCATTACAGCCAATGCAGCTTCCGTATGGTCACCTATTTGGACGGCGTCATGGCGGACGCGTTCGAGAAATGTGTCCATCATTTCAATTCGTTAATATACTGAATTCACGACAAAGTGGCATCGTATCTCAAGTGCCTTGTCCATGAAAGGAATGCATAATGATAACAATGATTGATGACATTTTCAGTTGTATGTTCATGCTATGATGCTTCATGCAGGTAAGTGATGAAGATGTGTTTTTCGCTGCAAACTAGCTCCTGACGAAACTGGACAGTCGTACGACTACAACTACTACAAAGTCGGCTTGAGCAACCAAATGACAACGAGCTCGTGGATACCAGCTTGACATGTGAGCACGCACAACGTCGGAATAATGAGGTTATAGACCAGCTCGATCTTGCGGACTGTCAACCAAAAGGTCTTGGGACGCGGTGGATATATCTGATAAATGTCATTCCCTGAAAGGCAGAGATCGCCAGCAGCAACCAATTCAATCCACAATTGAGAAAAGCTGATTACCAAGCGTATACAAGTGCACGACACAGTCAGTCAAACGCAGTGGAAGATGTCATGGCAGCGTACGTACAGCAAGATGGGGCACGTCATCCAGATCTGCACAAGTGGTAGATAGCAGAACGCAAGTGTCAATGGTACGCCCATGTGGAGTACGAGGTCGACAGAGTTTGCCAGTAGTCGGAAGGGACGATACTTGCTCAGGAAACCAAACCAGCCCTGTAGAATGCCCATAAATGCAGTGTTGTCGAACACACGCAGCGAATACCAACCCATCATGATCGTAAGCCCCAGTGACGTCGCTATGCCTAATGCTACCTTCGATTCCGTCACATGCGCCAATACCGTGAATGCCGTCCAGCAAAAGGTGTAAAGGATTCGCACATGCAGCAGCAGGGGCAGCAATGTCACGAAAAACAGCAGCAGCACTGCCAGGACAGTGTCCGTGCTTAGTAGAGTAGATGATGGAGTCGCTCGTTGTTCGTCGTCACGGACTCGCAGCACCGTACGAGTCAGCGTATCATACGCAATACTCAAGAACTCCACGACGTCCATGCTGCAATTATGCAAGACCCTTTACCGAGCACCGCAGAGGGCGCTCGGTTACGAATCAGATGACCTCAACAAATTATCGGGTAAAATCAAGTGATGAGACTGTTCTGCTTGGACAGACGAGTGAGTGAATGAAACTTGGAGAAAAGAAAAGAGACCGTATCTATGTATTTTACATATTGCCTCCATATGTTGAGGGACCACATGACGTCGGCACCATCACATTTATGCTGTTTCTTTTATGTCACATACAGAGACGAGACTAAGTGTATACTGACAGTGACGAAGTCAGCGTGTTCTCGACACGCTGTATGGACATGGCCCGGTTATGGAAACCATCGTCATCACTTGGTTGTTTACCTGTTGACGTAATTAATTGACTGGTCTATATCAGACGCAAATGATCCCAGGTATGAGCATGCGGCTGTAGAGAACTACATTCCGCGACCAGTTGGTCTTGCCAAGTTGTGCCTTGTAGCGGAATCGGCCAGCAGCTAGCAGAAATGTATCAATCTTCTCTACAATATCTGTACGAACCTTAATCTCGCAGAAAGACTGAGGTATCTCGACTCGCATGCGCTTCAACCGCTTCTGTGCGTTCCTGTTGTCAGGTCATAGAAAAAAGACAACGACTGTGCAATTAGTGATACAGTACATCGCACAGTAGTGTAACAACTAGTTACCTACCGATAGCATTTCCACGTCTGTGGCTCGATGATCAAGTACTCGGTCATGTCACTGACCGTCTCAAGAAATTTCCAAAGACCGTCATCTCCATGATTTAAATGAATCCACATTGTCACGCTAAAGCAAGTGACCAAGTCAAACTTTCTTTTTGCTGTTGAGCGCTTCGCCAGCTCCAAAAACGGTGCGATATCCTTGCTAAAAGTGCTCGTCATGACATCAACATGATGGAACCGCACAAGATCCCCCTTACACAACTGCAGAGGCTTCTTCGCGGCGCGTTCAATCAGCACTTCGTCGATATCTACACCAAGAACCATTAGTGACTTTCTCGTCGTCAGCTCTTCTTTTGTCAGTGACAAATGTTCTGGGACAGCGTTTTCATCAGCAGATTTCTCCTGCTTTTCCTGTTCCTGATTGTTGTCGTCCAGTGCTCGCAAAGCCAATTCAGCCGCCTTAGCCTTAGCTACCTTTTTGGATACGCCTTCACCACAACCCATACGTTTACCGTCAATCCGTAGTTCACATACGTAGCGCCTTCGGTGGCTGGTCTCACCCATATCATCAGTTTGGTACTCCACCTGTTTCTTATCCTTCTGCATTCGCTCATTCAGTGTACTGATATTCGAAAGATTAAAGCTGGTGACACCATCAATATCAATAGTATTCGTGAGCTTTGTGGATCCACTCAATGCATTGTAGAGTCCAATGGTCAAGTCGCCTTCGTTACAACCAATGTCAATGACAGTGGACGTCTCTTCGCTCGTGTCCATCCAATCTCCAGTCGATTTCTTCACAAGAATTGCACGTCGTAGAGCATTGATCGTCTTTGTATTTATAAATCGTAGACGTTCGTGCACTGTGTTAAAGGTGTAGTACGCATGGAAGTTCCCAAGGACGTGTCCTTTTGCATCACAAGCCATGATCGAGTGACGCAGCAAGATTGATTGGGATTGGTTGGAAATAGATGAAAGACGTGATCATTGGTTGAAAACAATCGCGTTTGTTGTCCACGCGTAAGAAAATGCTGGAATCTCGAGTGCTGCGAGTTGTGCCGCGTCTGTCGACGTCATCGAGGCACTTTGCAGCATCAGTGTTGCAGAAGAAGACTGGAAATATAAGCAAAAATGAGAGCAAGTTTTCTCGATATGCTGGCATGGCGTTTTTTGGCACTTTGGTGCGTTTAGAATTTGATTAACACGAGAAAGAGAAGAGAAAAGTCGTTATTCTTATGGACTTTTGTGTGGCTACTATAGACGGCTACAACAGCGTACTTGGGCATGTGGCAGGTGTGTAGTATAGTGATGATATGATGGTTTATTGTTGCTATTTCACGCTGAAGATTTGGACTCTGGATGGAACCGTTAGACCGAACGCTACTACTGGAAGGTGGATCTGATCAACAAGCGCATCAAGGAACTATCAGAGTCTGTTGCGGAACTACCGAAGACCGCAAGAGCGAGCGATGTCATGTAATATTGCTGAATATTATTGGTTATATTATTTGCATCGAGGTTGTTTGATAAGCTCATGGATTCTGATATTTTGGATTGGATTGGTGCAGAGATGACATTGAATACCGCCAACTTCACCTTGAAGGGCATTTTAAGTCTGGAAGCACTTTTTACTTATGTAAGCATAATGTATTAGCCATACAATTTGCTACTGTTGCAAACGTCATTGATTAAATTTACGGTTGCAGATCCTCGCTCTGCCCCCGCTGACCCTAGTGATTCGTTTGCAAACGTGAAATCTGGTGGTTACATATATTCGCTATTGGAACGAGACGATGGGTAAGATGTGTTTTGGCTTGCGTTTGTGCATGTAAAATCCTCACTTCTGTTGCGCTGCGTAGAACTCCTGTGATCGTAAACCGAGGTTGGCTTCCGCGCAATCTCTTGGAAGCGCATATGGCACTGGAGAAGAAAGAGGATGACGGAAATGTGTCTTTCGTCGGTGTACTTCGTCACGGTGAAGTGGTGCGTCAGTGTCGCTTTTGATTGAGAAAATACTGCGCTGTTTTGACACCTTCATCACTGCAGAAAAACAGCTTCACTCCTGATAACGATCCCGACAATCGACAATTTTACTACTTGAACCATGAAGAACTAGCTGATGCCATGGGCGTCAAGTCGGCAGACTTGCCTGTCATTGTCGATGCTTTGGGTAAATGTGTCCATCTGTGTGTGGTTTTGTCAGCAATACGTCTAAAAAGTTGCGTGTTTCTCCTTTTTACAGCATCTGAGGGCGTGACTGAAGTAACGCTGGAAAGTCCCGTTCGAAAGAGCATTGCATCATATTTGGAGTTCTACATGACCCCTGAGAAACATGCTGGATACGCCGCAACCTGGTAAGAAAGAGTTTTGTGCAAGATGAGTGCATGTCATCGTCTCACAATACGAATTGATGGAAATGGTTTGTGCCCAGGTTTGGTTGCAGCATTGCAGCTGCAGTTATGGGCATTCTACGCTTCAAAAAACGAGGCATTCGTACCCCAAAGTTTGAGCACCGCTAAGTCCTACGTAGCTTATTTGTTATGGTCTGACGTATGCTTTGCCACAAAGAATAAGACATCCCAGTGGGTCATTTTAGCATTATTTTCTAGGATTTGTTGATAAAAAACGAATCCCCACCGACGATATAATTCGTAAAAATGCAGCACGAGATAGATGGCGATGTAGCCACAATCGAAGACGCAGTGCTGCTATTAGTCGTGCTGTTCGTGCTGGTAGTGGTGTCATTCGTACTGGACCGATACTCATGTAATATGGTGTCACAGAGTGGCTTTGCACTCACGTTTGGGCTCGTGATAGGACTTTTCTTGATCATGGGAGACAAACACGCAGCGCTCCATACACATTTGAACCTGAATAGCAGTCTCTTTTTCAATGTCTTGTTACCACCAATTATCTATGAAGGAGGTTTTTCTATTAAGCGACAGGCATTCTTTCGCAATTTCCCAGCTATCATGAGTACGGCTGTCATTGGCACTGTGATTGCTGCTACGATCACGGGTGGTATTCTATACCTGGCTGGCACATCGGAGATCGTGACAAAACTTTCGTGGGTAGAAGCTCTACTGTTTGGAACGTTGATCAATGCGATGGATCCAGTTGCTACGTTATCGTGCTTTAACAAGTTGCACGTCCCGCCACTGCTATTCAACCTCGTTTTTGGAGAAAGCGTGATTAACAATGCAGTGGCGATTGCATTGTACCAGACGTTGCACAAATGGGACGTGGACACTGAATTGAGTTGGAAACAATTGCTGCAAGTAGCTATTAGCACGAGTGGGATGTTTGTGGGGTCGCTATTTGTAAGTGCAGCAATCACACTTAGCGGTGCTTTCCTTCTAAAGCGTCAAGTCTTCTCTACCCTACACTTTTTCCCCAGCTACGAGATCTCTCTGTGCGTCATTTTCAGTCTGCTAACATATTATGTGGCTAACAGTTTGAAATTAAGTGGAATTGTTGCGCTATTCTTCTCGGGAACGATGACAGCTCACTATCATTTCAACACGCTCTCACGTGAAGCTCGACATGCATTTATTCATTTACTGCACACATTGTCCTTTGTGTGTGAAAATGTCGTGTATGTGTTTATGGGCACGTCGGTGATCACGATTTTTTGGGGACACCCAAAGCGAAGTTCTGGCTCTGCTCATAGCGCAAGCGAGATTGACTGGTACTTCATCGGTCTGACGCTTCTGGCGTGTATTGTGGCGCGTTTTTTCAATATCTTTCCGCTCTTGAGACTTTCCAATTGCTCACGAGAGTCCTCCAATCATATTCCAGTTACATACATCAGTGTCGTGTGGTTTGTTGCCCTTCGTGGATCCATCGCTTTCGCGCTTGCTAAGAACTGGAGCTACATTGGTCGTTACGGTTCTCACCGATACCTCGTGGAATCTACTACTTTAGTTGTTGTGCTCTTTACGACAATTGTGATTGGTAGCATGACGGGTCCGATCCTCTCTAAATTGCATCTCACTGACCATCACAGTGCATTGAGGCAATTTGATCCTGAGTCAAACACTGAACGTGACGTTAGCTCAAACGAAAATCATTCACGAGCGTTGCAACGCAGCACCCGCCACTTTATGCTTCGTCGGAATTCAAACCTCACAGAGATCGATGAGAAACAGACAGAGGGAACAACAGGAGAGGACACAGTGATACGTAAAGCACCTATATTTACATCACGACCACAGTTTCGTGACGAGGATTACAGCGAGGAAGAGGAAAGAGAGTGCAATGCAAGTTTACCTATACAGCACGGTGAAACTTTGACTGGTGCATTCATCCGTAACTGGCAAGCTTTTGATCAAGCGTACATGCAGCCAATATTCGGTAACTTCCAGGCTCCTGTGACTTCAGTAAGAATAGCTGATGGATGAAGCGACCGACTCTTGTGAACATCAAGGTGACAAAAGTAAACCGTAAGTAATCTGATGCACGACCTGATCTGGCTTGACTCTGTCTTTCAGTATAAAGTTTTGTTACATAATATAACTGAAAATATCGCAGTGAATCTGATTGGGAGATAATATTTGTTATATGAAATCATGTCTCAGTAATGGTTCCACAAATCTCAATTAACCATGGAAGACGCAGTTTTGTTGCTGCTTATGCTGTTTGTATTAGTGATGGCATCGTACATGCTTGGACGGGCTTCGTGTATGATTGTTTCACAAAGTAGCTTTGCACTTATTCTTGGACTATTTGTGGGTATCTCTATGATTTTGGGTGGTAAACACGCGGCACTCCATACCCACCTGAACTTGGACAACAGTCTTTTCTTTAATGTCTTGCTACCGCCAATTATCTTTGAGGGAGGCTTTTCTGTCAAGCGTCAGGCTTTCTTTCGCAATTTTCCAGCTATTATGAGTACAGCGGTGTTAGGTACGGTTGTAGCCACGACAATCACGGGTGGTGTTTTATATCTTGCAGGCTTAGCTGGATTGGTGACTAAGCTGTCATGGGTGGAGGCTTTCCTCTTTGGTACACTGATCAGTGCTGTTGACACTGTGGCTACATTGAGCTGCTTCGATAAGCTCAATGTACCGCCGTTATTGTTCAACCTCGTTTTTGGAGAAAGCGTAATGAATGACGCAGTGGCGATTGCATTGTACCAGACGCTGCACAAGTGGGACGCGGAAAGTAACCTGACAACTAAACAGTTGATACGAGTAGCACTCAATACTAGCGGTATGTTTATCGGATCATTGACTGTGAGTGCTATTATCACGCTTGGCGGAGCGTTCCTGCTCACACGCCAGTTCTTCGCCACATTGCGCTATTATCCGAGTTATGAAATTTCGCTATGTTTAATCTTTAGTCTGTTGACATACTTCGTGGCGGACAGATTAAAGCTGAGTGGAATTGTTGCACTTTTCTTTTCAGGTACCATGACGGCGCACTATCACTTCAACACGTTATCGCGGGAGGCGCAGCACGCGTTTACGCACCTGTTGCACACATTGGCGTTTGTTTGCGAGAACATTGTGTATGTTTTCATGGGTACGTCAGTGGTAATGATATTTGCTGGCCATGGAGAAGCGAACGCTGGGGCGTCACTGCGCGTAGATGATATCGACTGGTCGTTTATTGGTCTTACGCTGGCGGCCTGCATCGTTGGACGGTTCTTTAACATTTTTCCGCTTTTAAGTTTGTGCAACTGCTTGCGTTCGCAATCGAACCGGATTCCAGTCAAACACATGAGCGTCATTTGGCTTGCAGGTCTTCGCGGATCGATGGCTTTTGCTCTGGCCAAAAATTGGAATTACGTTGGTCTTCATGGAGCATCGCACCGCCGTCTCATCGAGTCCACGACTCTTGTCGTGATTCTCATTACGACGATTGGAATTGGCGGCCTTATGGGTCCGTTGCTGTCAATCTTGCACCTTACAAGCAAGCGTAAAGACCATAGTCATCTCGACCAGTCTGACACGGACAGGAGCTCTGCATCTACATCAGAATCCGAAGAGATTTTATCACGGCAAGCTCAACGGAGCACACGCCATGATGATGACTCGCATAAAGCCTTAGCTTTTCCACAGGAAAAAAAGCTGAAGGAGAATGATGATGGAAAAGGTGACGAGGTCTCATTTTGTACTCCACGACCACAGTTCCACGATACGATGAGCGACGACGAAGATGGTCTGAACGTCCGTGCTGTGGATAGATCCCGTAGCAATTCACTGACTGGAGCTTTCTTCCGCAATTGGCAAATGTTTGACAGAACATACATGCAACCAGTATTTGGTGGCACGTCTCAACAACTTGTCACGACGACAATAGATGATAATCCTGCGCTTGTGGTGGCTGAGCACACTGTATGAATGAATTGTTAAGTTAAAACTGTCAGATGTAGCCATGTCTAAAAACGAATTGACACCTGTGTATCATTTTCTAGAGTATTACAATGCGGACGCAATTTTTAGAAAGTAGATAATGACGCCACCGGCGGACGGCGAGAATATCAAGATCGGTGCTTATGAAGCTGCAATATCAATCGAAACGACACGTACTGATAATCTTGGAAGCTCTATGCAATCGAACAAAGCGCTAGCCTTGCCTGTTAGTCCTACAGCAGCTCAAGCTGAAAGTGAAGGCGAAGAAGAGGACGAGATGGTAAATGTACTGGAGGATTTAATCCTGGAAGCATACAACAACATGCAGATCGACGGGGAATACATTTGTCTACCGGATAAAGTGGCAGAAAAGCTGCATCAAGTCGCTGATCAGGTGTGTGGTCTTGTTACCTAGAGTGAACGAACGTTTTGGCTGAACTATTGGCTTGTGTGGTTTTAGATTACGTTACAGCAGAGTAGAGAGGTGCAGCAGCAGCAGACGGAGAATTGCACAAGTACTGGAGAAAATAGCGGTAGTGAAGATCTGGCTTCTATGAGGGATGAAGTAGAGGAGGTAAAGGTGCTACAAGAGGAAGTATCAACACTTCAGCCTGATCCTGAGCAGGAAATGGAGCAGAAACGGGAGATAGCACTGGTAAGCGAAATCGAGAACGGTGGTGTGCAGGACAAACGTGGCGATGCAAGGAAAGATGAAGAGACCAAGCTACATAAGGTGCAGGTATTGTTAGCTGAGACGGCAAAACTGCGTGAAGAGCAACACAAGCAACGGATTAATCGAGATGTGTCAGCGGAGAATATCTGTAGAGAGCTCTCTCCTGTACCCGAAATTGATGAAAGTACCTCAAGCGAACCACCGTCACCGTCACCGCCACCGTCACCACGGCTATCGCAATCGCATAGTGCAGCGAATACGCCAATAGTAAGAGCAAAAAAGACACCAGCTCACTGCCACGGACGCTTTGCTTCTCCCTCCCTCACATCATTGACTACCACTAGTCCAAGCCCAAGTCACATCGGAAAATCTCCAGTGTATCGAACGCCTGTTCAGTCTAGTGGTAGCAAACAAAAAGGCAAAATGCTCACGTACGAAACGAGGAGGGAAGCTGCGCTTAAGCAAAAAGAAGACAAAAAGAAGCGTGAGCTACTCGTTCGTGAAACTGCGCGTAAACAGCGTGAGGATTCAAAACGGAAGCTGGAGGAGAAACAACAGCGAGAGATGGAAGAAAAACGTGAGCGTGTACGTCGTATAAGAGAAGAGAGGCTTCAGCGTCGTACGGGAAAGGCGTCTACCCCAGGTGTCAAAGGAACAAAGAAGAATGGATAGTCACGAATTCATTTTGAGTGATGCCAAATGTACATACTACTCGTTCGTTTGGTGAGCATATAATGGAACGAAATGAGTCAACAATTGCTGTTGCAAAATTGATTGGTCTTGGAAGAATATCGACGTCATCATGACAAACTCATGTCAATCTGATTCATCTATTGCTTTCATTATGCAAACGACCATGGTTACACAGCCCAAATATCGTACTTATCAGACTACGTCTTTTCATCCAATCAAACGACAAGATGAAAAGTTCCTGCTACCCATTGGGTAATAAGATACAACATAATAAAGAAAAGCTTCGGAAACAATCACTCTTGAACTTGCCGCATTAATGGTAGCGATCCGAGGTAAAAAAGACCAAGGCAACGGCTAAATTGAAGGCAACAGCAACGTCTAAAGCTAAGACAACAGCTGCTAAAGATGCAGATATTACATCGATTATACGAAGTACACCACAGCAGACACTCACGCGTCACCGTGAGGAAGAATTTCTTGCGTTTGTGCGCTTTGCTTTAGAGAGCAATTTGGCTCTAACTGGTCGTATAGGGACTTGTGTCTCTACTGTGTGTAATGCGATGCTTACTGCACTAAGTGTTAATGGAAAGGAACGGATGCTAGCACCTATGCAGATCCTATCCAAACTACCACGGACTGAGCGGAAGCGTGTGTGTGGCGCCATCTTTTCAGCTGATGAAATTGCCTATAGTTGTCGTAATTGTCAGTTAGATACCTCGTGTGTTATGTGTAAGGATTGTTTTACCCATAGTGATCATACAGGACATGATGTCTACTTCCAGAGGACAACAGCGGGTAGCTCATGTGACTGTGGAGATATTCATGTTAGTGTTTTGTTTTCTCTTTAATTAACTTTGAAGGTTTTCGGATTGAATTGATGGTGCTCATGTGTTTAATTTGTATGGTTTCTAGGCCTGGAAACATAGTGGATTTTGTTCAAGACATAAAGGAGTGGAAAGTGGAAAAAAGAAACACAAGTTGCCAAAGCATATTGGGTTAATGGCACCCGTAGTGATTGAGGCGGTTGTGGACCATCTTTACCATGTCTTGCTGGGAACGGAATATGCATTTGAGCTTGCTGAAGCTTTAGAGATCTTTACGAGAGATATTTCACCAAACATATTACCAATTCAGAGTGATACCGATGTGGCAAATGCTACTGAAAGCAAAAAAAGCTGTGGCGTCAGTAAAAATAACTCGGTGTCGACGCGATCTGCGCGGCTGTCAGCACAATTTACGGCCGAAACTGGATCGAATTCTATTGGACCAGGCGGCAGACTGGAGGCACAGACAAGTGAATTAAAGCGTGAGGCATCAAAGACAGATGATCTGTCAAGCGGTGAAGTGCTATTCGGTATTCGTCTTCATAATGATGATGTTCACTCGCTCAATGAAGTGGTCAATCATCTGTATGTGGAATTGGGAATAGCGAAAGCTCAAGCGCGTACTATTGTCAGCCAAGTAGACGATCAGGGCGATGCAATTGTTTCAACAATGCCGCTGCTGCTGTGTCCGGGGATTGTTGGCAATTTGGTACGTGGCTCACTAAACATCTCCGTCGCACCGGTATGGTGGGAAAAGCAAATGGAAGGTATACCTGCTCTTTTGAAGTGGCTGCAATATGTTGGCACCACTTCTGATGGACTCCGCGAACTTGTGTCTGAAGCCCTACAAAAGAAGCGATCTCCTGCTTTTAGAGGATTTGTATCCATGTCAAGCAGCTTGCCTGTGGGAAAAACGGTCAAGGAGTTTGTGAAGGAACGTCATATCCGTTTGCACAATCATGCTTTAGATGCTCTTGTTGCCCTCATCGGTGAAGACAAGGACGTCTGTACGTGGGCGTTTCAGCAAGAAACTGCGCAGCGACAGCGTTTCAATTTTTGTGCTGAAGATAGCGCAGTCTCCGTCGTATCCACTGAGTTTCTCGCTGAAGGGAGTCATGTTACGTGTAAAAACATATTTATTGACAAGTTTGTCAAGACCGTGTCGCTGAGTTCTTTGTACCGCCGCCACGAGAGTGTCAGGAAGAGTTTTGACGTTGTGGTGTCCAAATACTTTACATCGGAGCAAGAAAACGATTCTGGTACTTTATCAGCTCTGACGCTACTAATGCGGTACGACTGTACTTTGCGGAAGAGTGCTGTGGAGCAATCGCATTCGTTTTTGCGTGAGCACTTGGTTGATATCCATTTTCGGGCTAGCATGCTAGAGGCGTATGTGCATTCATACTCCTCGATGACAAACATGTTTTTGCGTGGCTTAGGCAATTCAAGTGACTCCATTTTTGATTTTGCCGTGCAGTTTTTGACGGTGCCTCATCTGGTACAAAACTACACGACAAAAGAAGTAGCAGCGCACCCTGGACGACTAGAGCTTGTTCGCGAACTACTTTGTGCTCTAAACACGATATTTCAGTCTGCTGTCGACAAAAATGACAGGTTGCTTAACGCTGATCACCCTGCTCTTAACAGTCAAAAGTACAAGGTAAGGCTGGCATACTGTTGATAGCAATTTTGCTATTGGGTACTCATCCTTCTCACCCTGATTTTTGTTTGCTGCAGCATTGCGTGGAGAATATAGAATACGTATTTAATATTGGACCTCTATCGAGTGAGCTTGTGTGCAATGCAGGCAACCTGAAGATATGGCTTTCTTGCCTGAACATTTTACAGGTAAGATTGAACGTTGTTGATCGTACGCGTGTGCGGTACTAAGAATGTCTGATGAATCTGCTTGTTTAAGGGTGGCGATCCTCAAGTGCGTCAAGGTATTCATCAAAATCATGTGGAATACGAGTCCGACAGCTGGTTGTCGATGTTTAATCTTGGTATCCGTGTGCATTCGGTGTTTTCGATATCCTGGAACGGTTTTAATCCATCGCATTTTGAAAAGCCTGAAGTGAAAGTAGCCGAGATTTTTGGCCCAATTATTGAAGCTACTCTTGCCTCGTCAACTCAACTTAACGAAAAGGTGGCAAAAAAGAAGCTAGTACCAGTAACAAAACTTATGTCTGTGAGCAAGAGGAGCGCCATCAGTCGAGAGAAAAGCATTCTGACGTATGACTTTAACGTAGCGTCTCAGCCAACCTCTCTGCACATACCTTTGCACCGCTTCTTGACAGCTGCCGTGAGACATATTTGTATAAGCCCGTCAGGCTTAGGAAACACCATTCCTTCAAACGGTCTCCTGAGGGTGTTTGGATTTGATCAGTTGCCCGTCGACAAGCAATGGGAGCTCGTGGAGATGCCACTTCGCTGTTTGGTGATGGCGTCCCAAATCCAATCCAATTTGTGGCGCCGGAATGGAGATGAGAATATGCTGGCGCAGCTGTACAATTATTCTGCTCTGCCTTATTGCATTCACTACCGTGATGCTGACATGTTTATGCTGCAGCTCAGTGTTCTGATGACTGGCCCAGATGCTTTGTTGGCACGAATGGTAGATCGGTTCCAACTTGGCAGCTATTTCGTGCTGCCTAATGAAGCTTTATCAAAGGCTTCCAACGAATGCAGTATCATCGAATCAGACGAGTTGGTGAAGCAGTTTGGATATTTGGGAGTGGAACAGGGTGTCGATGAGCAGCAAAGTCTGCAAATGCTTGAGGAATTCTTGCGTCTTGTAATCACGCTTGGTACGAGTCTTCCGAGTGCTACTGGTATAACCTACGATAACGAATTTTTGGCGGAAGAGATGTTGCAGCAGTTGTGTGCAAAGCCAGTTCCGTTTAGCAAGTTGCTCGACCTTGCTATCCTACCCTCAGGCCAAGACGATATTCCGACATCACGGTTGGAGGGTATTCTTGCGACGGTTTCCAATTTTGTGCCGCCGTCTGGGCTGGAGCCGGGTCGTTATGAACTGAAGAAGGGTCTGCTGGAGAGCTACAACCCATACTTTCTTCATTTAAATCGTGAAGCGCACGAGTTAGCTCGTGATCGCTGGACGAATTATCGCAATATGTGCCGCCAGAAGTTGAAGACAGCTAGCCCCGACAGTCCGCCAAAGGAACCGTTGAAGGCAGCTAAGCCTCCTGTTGACTTTTTGCGTCCAGTCCAGACGATTTTGACTTGTGAGAGTACTGTCGCAGTCATCCAGGTGATCCTTTGGAAAGTAGTTTCCTCAGTACATACTGGGTCGGCATCGGCAGTCTCCGAGAAAAATGTTTCTGACGCTGTCATTTCGACTTGTTTGCACTTGCTTGTTCACGGTGTTCACACTGCATCGAATGGTTCAGATCGTCGCTTCTGGGCCCGGTTGAGTAAGGCAAATACTGCTGCCTCCAAAATGTCGATTTTGAACTTGTTGAGCCAAATGCTCGAACAGGCGACAACGCTGCTCGATAGCGAGCAGACCGGAACGGTCGAGTGGCTAATTTGGAAAATTACTATGGAATCACCTGTTTGTAGAAAAGTGTTTGAACAGATTGCCAGCGATACAAAGGTGAAGCAAGACAAGGCTGAGGCGTCGCCTTTGATTTCAAGTGGTTTTGTACAAAATGTTTGCTCTCCACAGATAACGCTAGAGCAGCGAAAATTGGAGGCAAGGGAAAGAGTGATGGCGGCAATGGCAAAGCGACAAGCCGCTTTCCAGGCGATGGTCGATGTTGCGGACGGAAAGGGCGAAGAGAAAGTGGATCAGGAAGGAAATTCAGCTGACGACGCCGATGCGTTGCTGGGTAAACGTAAGGTTTCGATGGTAGACGGACCGGATGAAAAGCGCCAAAAAGTGAGAAATGAGCGGCGCTACAACTGCATCCTCTGTCACGACACATCGTCTCAAGGTCAAATGGGGATGGCAGCCTACGTTCACCAGTCTACTGTCTTAGCTGCTGGATTTAGACCGGAGCCAAATGAAGCGCTCGGCATGGAGGGTAAGAAAGTTCGTAGTCACGTGAAAACTGTTATTGAGAAGATGGAGCTGTGCTCAGGTGGAAGTCCGACTTCGTCCGATGATGCAAATTCATCACCCACTCTGCGCGCTTTTGCATCCACTTTTCCGGAATGGTCCATGGACGGCTCGTTAGACGACGAGCTTGCACGCGATAATGCGACACATAATAGTCCTCGCACGGCAGCGGCTCGCCGCCCGCGTAATGACCGCATTCGTTTTGGAAATGGAAACATCCCGATGCTTGAAGGTGAGCTTTTACAGACAGACGAAGAGCTGGAAGTTCTTGAGGGTGTTTTGGATCTTCGTGATGACCAACAGCTATTACCCGCGGATATGCGTGGAGCAGTGAATCTGGATCTTCGCGGTGATCGACTTGCGCCACGTAGATTGGGAGAGCTTGAAATAGCTGGAGCTCGTGGTGGCACTGAACGTGACCAAGGAGGGATAATGTATAATAGTGACGAAGAGAATGTTTCATTACGTTTTCACTTGGAGCATATGCCACCAGGGTTTGGACATACTCATGAAAGCGCCAAGCTTTATCTCACTCCGTGTGGCTTGCATATTCGTACGTGTCAACACGCGGTGCATATTCAATGTCTCGAGCGCTATATTACTTCTTTACATGATAAAGCGATGCGTGGTGAGGAATTTGATGGTGTTCAAGCAATTGATCCGGACTCCGCAATGACACAGTTCTTATGTCCATTGTGCAAAACTTTAAGTAATTTTTTGATTCCAACATCGGAGCCTCGCCTTTCAGGTGCGAAAGGGGATGAGTTGGAGCACAAGCGTGCAGGACGTTTGTCGATTGATGATGAAAACGAAAAGTCGTCTGCTTGGGACAGTATTGTAGAGGAACAATTATTGATGCCTGGATGGTACCGTTCTGTGCTAGGACGCGATGGTGAATTTGAAGATGACGAAAACGATACAGATCATGATTTGTGGCGGGATTATTTCGAGGAAACGCTGTGGGAGCCTCACGGCAGCTTGGAGAAAGGCGCACCTTTCTTATGGTCCGCGTGTGCTTTTACCGTGGCAACTTTCTTGACTGCTGCGGAAGATGAGTACCAAAGTGCCTCTAAGAGCAGCGCAATCTTTGATCCATTGATAGACCACTGCCCTCCATCGTTGGAGAAGGAGCTAGAGTCATTGATAGCAGTCACGAAGTTTTGCCGATGGACGTTTTCACTTTTGGAGCATAGTGCTGACGCGAAGGTGATTTGGGAGACTGCTAAGCGCTGCTGCCCAATCAACACTGAGACAAAGCGCGAGTACCGCAAATTTACGAAGGTGCGTTTTTTCTGTCCGCATTGTATTACTATAAGAAAGCTGCTAACTCATGCATAATGTAATCAGGTCCTCGGCTCAATCGATGCGTGTCTTCGGGGAACTATTCTCGGACTTCTAGTAGCGGATACGTTTACGGTACGTCAGAGAAGTGTATGATGCATTCATGATCAAACAGTAACGGTATGTGGTGTTATAGGCTTTCGTAGTTGCCAGTGTGATTGCAGATGGACTCGAGACTATTCGGCGATTTATTCCAGTATTTGCGGCTGCGGATCTCCTTCAGCGCCTGCATGCCGAGTTTTTCGAGCATAGCAAGATTGAGGGGTCGCCGCTTTTCCAGGACAAATTCTCGGCTGTTGCAGCAAGCGAAAGTAAGAATATAGCACATTCTAGAGCTGCTAGCGAGTCTGTTCTTGCACCGCGTCGCACCCGAAGTGGCCGTGCTATCAGCCTTAGCCCGGCCACACCACCTTCTGGGACCGGTGTTGGGTCGGCGCAACAACTGATGGAATCAATGAAAGCTTCAGGCGAAGGTGACTCTGACGCGTGTACTGCATTATTATTATTGCAACGCATGGCGAAAGCGTATCCTTCTGAGAAGCTGAAGCCCCTCGCGACAACAAGCGATGTAAATGCGCGACTGCAGCGAATTTTGCCGCCAAATGCTGAATTTGTTCGACGCATGAATCTTTTCTGGCGCTGTCTGGTGTGTGAGGGAATTCGTGCGCCCACAAGTACAAGGGTGATACAAGCCCCAACATTGGTCGACATAGCTTGCAGTCCAGATGCCACATTTGACGAAATTTGGCGATGGTGTGTAGACCGCATGTTAAACAAGACCCACTTGGGAAGTTTGAAGGTCGGTGACAAATGCGAACACAGTGAAGGCTGCAGTGAGGCATATGTTGCTAGCATGTTTATTCTTCGTGAAGTGCCCATGCGACCGCGATTAATCGACTTGCCTATCCAGTACGACGAACTTTACAGCGAGATGGCAGGGCGCAAGTGCATGCAGTGCGATAAAGCGCCTTGTGACCCGGGTCTATGCTTGATATGTGGTGAGTACTTGTGCTGTGGAGATTCATGTTGCACTCGTGCATTCATGCCACACGGACCACCAGTAGGTGAGTGCACACGCCACGCTGCTGAGTGCGGTGGTGGTGTGGGTATTGTACTTCTACTTGAACAGTGCCGTATCGCGGTTATTGGAGGCAGCATGGCAGCGTACTTTCCAAGTCCATACGTCGATTCCCACGGTGAAGAAGACGTTGGTCTACAGCGTGGACGACCACTTCGGCTGGATATAGTCCGCTACCGGTACCTCGAGTCACTGTGGCTTAACCATCGTATCTTCACAGAGGTATCACGCCAACGTAACCAGCGAGACCCGCAGTATACGATCAATCTATCGTACCTGTAGGCTGTCAACCTCTCCTGTTTTTAGATTACATTTCCAGGGCAACAAAAATATATGTGCGTAATCTCGCAAGCACGTTTCAAAAGTATCATAGTGTTATGAATTGCATCTTGCTAATGATGCTGCTACACATGAAGAAACGTAGAGCATGGGAAAATGAGTTTTAGGATAAGTGCTCATCCTGGAAAAGATGCAGACGCCACAACACGCACCTTTGTTGATTTTATAGCATGGTAGGAGTCAATTGCTCCAGTTGCGGCGTCTTGAAACTAGCAGAGATCGCGTTCCAAACGCGGGTTGCAGCTCGCGTTATGCGTCTTCGACTCAATCGAGGGATCGGTGGAGACGACCATGAACTGCCCATACTTCTGCGACTCAATCAACCACTCTGAAAACATCACTAGGTAGCGGAAGGTGTATGTACAGGAAACACGAGCTCTGCATTAATGTCTAAGCAAAACCTGTCCACGTGATTCCAAACTGCCACATACGCACAAGCTTGAAACGCATACATCGTTGCGGCATTTTATGAGCGTATCGAAACAAGAGGTAGCACCAACTGTATCAGACAGCGGACTCGTGTGACTAAACAAAATGATGTTCTTGTCGGTAGTCTCCTTGCATTAGTCAACACGGAGAGGGCATTCAGCAAAACACGCTCCACGATGATCAAGACCCCGATGAAAACAATCCCACTCCCCGATCCAAACGAACCAAATGTGCCCAGCAACGATGAAGACAGCGAGCGTAGCGTGTCGGTAAGAAATTATCAGTTTTCATGTTAGTCTTCGCTTTTTTTTCTGCTCCAAAATACCAAAACAATCACTGCTGTTCATATCGTCAGATCATATCAGCAGACAACTTGACTGCAATTGCGCTCTCCACGCGCACAAGGACATCTGTCGCAAACTCAAGAACATATCACTTCCTGGAAGTAGTGATTACAATGCAGAGATGAAGACCAGTATCGTGGAACAGACCATGGCCGTCTCCTATTCCAGTACCGCCAGAGCTGCTCTTCTTCCGGCTTCATGCGCCAAAAGGCGCATCAGCTTGATTGTGGCTTCGCACTAAATACACAATGCCCTCATCGCCAGCATTTGTCCCGCTGCAGACAAAACCATCAACGCTCAAAATTCTAGGGATTCCAAGCATGAGCCATATGTCTGCAAACTTGCTGCAGCTACAGCCTGGTTCGAGCTAGACAATCGATAATACACGTGTTACCACGGCACCGCAGCCCCAACCGCATCTCCTTCCTGGTTGCAGCCCTCATCGATCCCTTTCACTATGCCAACGGCGTTCGCCTGTCGAGTGTCAATTAGAAAACCTTCAGGCTGCACGAGTTCACTGAAATCTTGATTGCCCCAAAACATGTGCTGCTGTCGCTGCAGACAAACCTTGATGAAGCACACAAGATCAAAGTTCTCATCGAAAGCAAGCCCATCGGATGCATGAGCGCTGGATCACGGAATACCCGCCCTCGACCCGTTCCTGTCTTTAGATCGCTGCATAAGTATCAGTACGACACGAGCGGCTATATGCTCGCTTTGCAGAGACCATCGTGAGCTCAGCGCGCGTTACACGCACAAGCAACGCACCAACAAACGGCGAACTCAGCACTTCGACTTAGTTGAGCAGAGGTTGGTCATTGCATTGGAAAGAATGCATCGTCTGTAAGCCCTTCAAAAATGTTTACCGTGTTGTCACCGTAAAGTGTTGAATCTGGAAATAAACCTACAGGCTCGATTACAATTTGTTGTGTTGGAAATTGATGAAGTTGGCTAGGTTGCTGGAAAGGTTGATGAGTAGACTGATAATGATGTGTCGGTACCGACTGCGGCATTATACTTTGTGTAGATGACGACGGCATTCCTATACTTGGTCCATATCCAAAATTGTTCGGCATCATAGGTGCTCCATAATTGGCTCCGTTCATAGATCCCATCACCTGATGTTGTTGATGATGCATGGGCATGCCCGCCATACCAGCCATTGGGAACCCAGACGTCCCGAAGCTCGCGTCGGATGTGAACTCATATGGCGTAATAAATGGATCCACCGGAAAATTGCTATTGTTGCTGTTGCCGTTTCCACTACTGTAAATGTTCGCTGATGTTGGTGCAGACGGCATGCCATACGTGTTGTTGACGTACATGTTACCACCTCCTGAAGAGTCTACATTCATAGGCATGCGCATTGGCATGAACTGTTGCTGTTGGGGATTCATCATACCGCCGCCCATCATGTAGTCCTGCTGGTTCATAAATCCAGGTGAAGCGCTAGGAAGCCGATCCGATGAAGTCATGTACGTGTTCGGCGTGAATGTCTGGACATCTGAACTCATAGCGTACCCGCGTGTCGGTGTCGTTACACCAGAGACTGCCATTGACGTCGTTAACGTAAATCCAGTCGATGTCTGCATCGAATTTGTTTGTCCCGTCGGGTAAAACATACTAGAGCTTGCAGAATCAAAACCAAGCGTAGGCATTGGAGGTTCAGGGAACAACGTCGGTGGTGTCGGTGCAGTCATATTTGGCATCGACATGGACACTAGAGTGGACGTAGGACCCATCAACATTGTCGAAATCTCTGGCGGTGTGTACATTTGCTGAAGAGCATCTGAAGTCGCTTGTGGCTGAATATGTGAAACTGCAGCACCCTGAACGACGAGCTTTGACTTTTGTAACGTCTCTGTTCGTCTCCCAATTGACAAAGTGGCAACAGTCTTTTGTGCGTCATTTTTCTCATCTTCCTGGGCAATTTGCTTGTCTGCCAATGAGGCCAACATCTCGAGCCTTGCTCCAATTTGCTGACGTAAGTTCACACACCTTCGTACCCATTCATTATGCTCGGTAGTACTTGTCTTTGCAGCTACAATCGTAAAACACAATAACACACCACACATCATCATCATCATCGAATGAATAAATTACCATTTTAAAACACAATCAAGAACCTAGAGAGGCGGTAATATATCTTGTACGTACGCTGCTGTTTATGCAGTGCATTCCAGCTCTTTAATGCCGCTTCATTCTTCTCAAGCATTGCTTGAATCTCTCGCTGTGACACGGATCGTCCTGGAGCAAGCAATACCTACTTATTGTAACCAGACATTGATATAAAACGATCAATCATTTCAGAAACAAGTATTGCAATAAGTTTCTTGTATGGACGTTTGTTCAATCGTTTACACACCTGTGCTGCAGCGGCTGCACGCTCTTGTAGTGGATTAACATGATCCCTATTGTACAGATGATATAGATGCATCAGAGGATACATGTGAGGAATAACGAGGCGGTAAAAGCAAGACATAGAACCACGTACGACATCGAGGACGACGCCATGTCGATGGAGGGGATTTAGCTGAAGAGTTGCCGAATAAAGGTACGAAATAGGAGATAATTTGTGGGCTAATCAGATGAGGTTTTATTGCTAAAATGTAGTATAAAATAATGTCCTAAACCTGCTAAAAGTACTTACTACATAATCAAGAAGTAAAAGTATGGAGCCATTCATATGTGTCTCTGCACCTGGTAAAGTACTGCTTACAGGTGGCTATCTGGTACTTCATGAGCAATATCGAGGACTTGTTTTATCCTGTACTGCAAGATTTTATTCACAAGTAAATATTCAGGTAAAAAAAAGGAAAGAGTAGTCAAGATACTTTGGTATTCAGAAACCTGTGAGATTTCATATTTAGCTGCTTGTAGAGTAGGACAAAGGAACAGGACATGGCTACACGATTAAGTAAATGGAGTCGATTATTTCCACTGACAGTCGAGAGTAAACAATTGAATCAATTGATTACGGGCTGGATTGAGAAACAAAAAAGTAACGGTCAATTCCGATTTAAGCTCAGGTGAGACATGTCAAAAACTGAAGTTTCGTGTATATAACTAGAAAATCTACTGATATTTACGGTTATTAGGAAACATTCGGATCGAAATGTATACATTCAAGAAACAATCTTGTGTGTTGTCAACGCGATTGCTGAACTCAACGAGTTTAAACGAGATAATACCTTTTGTGTGCTCCTGGAGACCAAGAAGAGCGTGTACGTGACACTATATGGTGATAATGATTTCTATTCTCAAGTGAAAACGGTAAGAAAAGGCAGAGATAGTGAGGTTGTAAAGAGATTGATAATGATGATGCAAGTGATGTTTGATTTCTAGCTGCAAGATGCCAAACTACCACTTTGTCGCGATAGTTTGAGGTCACTTGAAGCGTTTCTTCCTCCTACGATAAAAGGTACAATGTTGATGTGGTTTTTTGTTTGTTTAAGGTGTGTGTATGGATTGATTTCTGATTTCTGATTATGGTGAACGTGTAGAGCATGGTGGCGAAAAGGTTGCATTGAAAACAGGATTGGGAAGCTCTGCCGCTCTTGTGACTTCACTTGTTGCAGCACTTGTGGCATTTTTTGTGCCATCGATAAGGTTTCAAGAGCGACAAAAGGATCTAGAGCTCGTACATAATTTGGCCCAGTTGAGCCACTGCTACGTGCAGCGCAAGGTGTGAACTGCTGTTTTTTTGTCGTGTTACGGTGTAGTGGGGTGATGACAAATTTTGTGAGTTGTTTTACAGATTGGAAGCGGCTTTGATGTATCGGCAGCGTGCTTTGGTTCTCAGATATATACCCGATTCCCGGTGTCAATTTTAAATGCGTTCACGTCTGAAGACGCGATGAAACCAAAAGAGATGATACGTTGCATTACGGATCACGAGTTGTGGGACACTTCAAGTCGCGTGGTACTCAGTTTCTAGCCTTATCGGTTTGAGTTTGCGGTTTTGACCGACATTTGCTGCAGAAATCTCTCCGATTGCCTTCTGCCTTTCACTTGATGATGGGAGACGTGTCAACGGGCTCGGCCACTGTGTCAATGGTTCGGCAAGTTTTGGATTGGCAAACGAGTCAACCTGATCACGCGCAGCGTATAATGGATGCGATTGATCGCCACAATATGGAAATTGAAAAAGGCTTTGCTGAAGTCGGGAAGCTAGAAGCTTGTCTCAGTACCCCGTTTGATTATGAAGCGATAGCTGGTTTAAATTGCAATCAGGTACGTCACAATATCATTTCCTTAGCTACTTGTGTATTTACAGGCTCATTGCTTAATTGATGATACCGCTTGGACGTGTAGTGGAGTACAATGAATGGCAAAATTGGGGCTGCACTGTTAAGAATTAGAGAGGCTTACGCTTGTATCCGAGAACTTATGCGGTAAGATAGCGCGCCAGTTATACTTGTTCATGTGATGCATGGTATGGACAGCATATCTACTGCTCTAATATCTCTATGCATGCATCGTTTTAGTGAAATGGGAACTCTTGCTGGAGTTCCGATTGAGCCACCCGAGCAGACAGCGATCCTGGATGCAACGCTTGCGATTCCTGGTGTCTTGCTTGCTGGTGTGCCTGGAGGTTTGTACATTTCCACGGTATATTACACTCATTTGCGACGACTAACACTGTCCAATGTGTTTATCTAGCGGGCGGATACGACGCGATTTGTGTGATAGTAATTCATGCAAGTGTTCTACAGATAGTTGAAGACTTGTGGGTCCAATGGACTTCGACGCATCCCAACCACGTGTACGTTTGTCAAGCACGTGTCATGTTGTACGTGTTGTGCGCCCAGTGTACTTACATGGAATCCTCATATCCGCTAGCATTTGTCCGCTGCTGTGCGATATCGACCATGGACTAGCAATCTCATCACCTGTAAAATCAGGACTCCAAGTTCACTCGGTTGTGTAGTTTATGTCCAAGCAATGCAATTGGTTTGTGTAGTATAAACTCGAGCTAGACTAACCTTCACATTCAGTGCTTAGAGAGAAAATCGTCGCTACAAATCCGCGAGGAGATGATGTCTAAACAATGTCTAAGTCGCCTTCAAATGGCTGTAACAAGTAACCAGTCGAATGAGCAGAATGTGTCGAAACGGAAAATCCGTGAAGAGGATGGCGTTGAGAGAGACAGGATAGTGAAGGCGAGCTACGTGCCGTGCAATAACGAAGAACTAGGTCGTATGGAGCAGGAACAGCATGAAGGTTTCTTGATTGACGGGCTTCGCTTCGCGACAGAGTCTTGGACTGGAATGAAAAGTAGCAACGAGGACCGACATGCCTTCTCTGTTGACGTTTTCCCTGGTCCAGTGTTTGGCATATTTGATGGACACGGTGGAACATTCTCAGCGGATTTTTTGTCGCGGCGCTTGATTAAGACAACTGCTTCCGTGATACGACAGGGTATGGGGGAAAATGCGTTCTTTGACCTACGTTGTTCTCAACTTCAGTCAAGCCGAGAGAAACTTCGCAAGGATGCACTGATTGAACAAGCAACGCTACTGCGCCAGCAACTCGCACAAGTGGAGACGATGAGGTCAGACACCGCCGTTGAGAGCTCTGATGACGAATTACGCATTTTGGTCGAGCAACTACACGGCACTCTCTTACAAATGGATAGCGAAATGAAGCAAATTGACGCTGAGGAAGCAGCACGCCGGGAAAAGAGACGGCAGTGGTACAACAGGCAGCACACTTGCTTTGTAAAATCGTTCAAGGATGCATTTGAGCGAGTCGATGCACTTATTTTACAGAAGAATCCGTCACAAGATGGTTCAACGGCTCTCTTAGTTTGGTTCTTGGCTGATTCTGTCGATGCAGTCGACGAAAACAAGAAGAAGGATAAACCGCAACCACATGAGCTGAGCTTTTACACAGTGAATGTCGGCGATTGCCGTGCTGTCATGTGTCGTGGTGGCCGAGGTGTGTTGCTCACAAGTGATCACAAACCCGATCGCGCGGACGAAAAACAGCGAATTGAGAATGCAGGCGGCTTTGTGGGCAAGATTGGAGGTATTTCTCGTGTGTACTCATCGGCAGGTGCTGGGTTATCCATGCAACGTGAAGCTTCTACGTATCTTGCGGTATCACGTGCATTTGGCGATCGATCTCTAAAGACCCCCACGTCACTTGTGTCGTGTGAGCCAGAAGTGACGCGATACCACGTGCACACAGAGGATCTGTTCCTTGTCTTAGCCTGCGATGGCATCTGGGACGTCTTGAGCGAGCAAGATGTCGTTGATATTGCCCTGCCACACTTTCACGATGCCAAGGCAGCCACAAACGCGATCGTAAAGACTGCCTACAAGAAAGGGAGTGTGGACAATCTCACAGCCACAGTTATCCAGTTCGGATGGAAAAGTGATGGGCAGCTACAGCAAGCGATTGATAACAGTAAAGTGATGAAAGCGAGCAGCTTGAAAGAAAATACTACTGCAGAAGAGGAGATTGACATGTTCAATCTGTGACCTTAGTTTGGTTGATATCCTAATTCGTACGATGCGATGAGATTCTGTTGTTGAAGTGTCTGTACAACCACAACACCAAGGCCAATGTTTAGAAACAATACACAGTTCTGTAATCAATGTAACAACAGCCACCTTTGCAAATGGTGTCATTGCATCTGCATCGTACACCCTCAAGTGTACAGATGATCGTGGTTGGCGGTCCGTTTTCCGGTTCTGTTTGCGGTGTTTAAGCACATACTGCTGATCGACAAACACCTCAGCTTCTAGCAAGACACAAACAAAGTGAACCAACGTAAATTCCCAGCACTACCATAATAGTATGCTCATTCATTCTTCATACCCACGTGCGGGATATCGAATCCACCATTGATCACCATTGCATGGAATTTAATCACTGAATGTGATAGTGAGGTGACGCGAAGTACGCGGTATCTAGTGTCCAGGTGCTGCTGCAAGAACTCTACAACTTTGTCAAACTGGTCAAAAGCTTGTTAGATACCAATGAGAATGAATGGACCTGAATGTTACAAGACGTACGTCCTTTTCAAGATTTATTGCACGCTGTCCACGTTTGTTTTCAAGCCATGAAAGGCGGTAAGTGGCAAACAGAATAGCTAGGACAATCACTACATGATACTTTATCAGTCATGTATCACTTGTAGCCTTACCCAAGCTGCCAATGGCAATAGTCAGACTAACCTGCTACGTGCTTCTTTAACGAGTCTAGCATGATTCGTAACTGTTCCTTCAATCGTGATGACGTCGGCTTCGAATAATGCTGCGACAGGATCAGAAAACACTCGAGCAGAACCAGTCCGGAACCATCATGTGAAGATATTCACGTATGAACAGACACGTATGGACAGACATTAGGTAGAATACATGTAAATCATAGGACGTTAAGCGGTTCTAACATCAAGTAATGACCATGAAACAAATCGTCTAACATGTGGATACACGCTATACCAAAGACTTTATCACGTCCTCGTTGACGACAATACGACTGCATTGACAATGCCGACCAAAGTCGGTTCCAGGTCGGCCTACGACATGGAAAAAGACGCTGTACATTTTGTCAATATGACGTGAATAATAGCTACAAGAAGACTGTTGTTACGTTGAGGTCATTGGATCTCCTAGTCGAGAAGTTGGATCTCCTTCAACACTATCTTGTCCGTTCTTCACGGGTCTTGGTCCGACAAACGCGCAGCGCTTGAGTGCGTGTCGGTCCATGAACATCTGGGCGACGTTAGTCGGATCACGTGATGGGAAATCCGTCTGCAAAGGCTGCTCTGTTTGCTGTACCTTTAGCAGCATCCAATCGGCCGAGTCAAAGCGTTGCAAACGAAGGCAGCGGAGCTCGTCGCAATGTATAGTATTTTCAGGCTCTGGCTCGTGTTCTAGATCAACGCTGTTCGACAGTGCGCATTTGCCGCATGTGCAGCCCGCACACGGTCCTAAAGCGCGTCGCGCCATCTCATAATCAGCAGAGTCGAAGCGCTGGCGGTTGTTACGATGGCGTTGGATAATTGTAGAGGCTACCGCGTGGGAACAATTCCTCATGGGTTGATGCTGGCGCTCAGCTGCGAGTTTGTCGGTTGAATTGGTCATGCTGGAACAGTTGAAAGAAAGCGTGAGGAGGACAGAACCAAAGACGTAATGACCCATCGCATTACTGGTGCACACGCACGTGATTGGAATTTCAAAAGGTCGCAGAAGATGTGTCTCTATCAGCTGTGCACCAAAGCCGGTCAGTCGTGACGTCGTTAGATGATGATGAAGAAGAAGAAGCGATCGACCTTTTTTCAATCGCAATCAATGGCTTTGAACTTGCTGCACGAGGATTGCAATGTGCCTAATCCGAAATGCGACGGGGACAAACTTGGTCCGAGGAACAAATACCGTGGTCATGCATTCTGGCCGAAACCGTCTGTAGGAATCTTCAACGATTGGCCTGAGGGACGAGGACGTGACGATACCTTGCACGGTTACATACGTATGCGCCTTTGTCGAACTTCTCGGCGAATAATCGTGATATCGGTCATATCATGGCTGTTTATAACTCAAATTCAGCGAGATCACCTGCACGTGTTTTCAGCACGTCTAATTTTCTGAGGCGACAGTGTGCACGTGGTACACAAATACCAACACTGCTATTGTGACTATGCGAAAATGGCGCTGCTTTAGCTAACAAAGCGACGAGGAAGCTGTCAGCATGTGGTCGTGCGGTATCGACAATGGCCAAAATGTCCAAAAGGACATTATTTATATTTCACATGGAGCAAGCAGTCTTTTCTTCTTCAAAATTGTCCTACGCCTTAAGGTCGGCAATGCTTACTAGTATCCTTATCCATGTAGCAGTCTTATAGATTGTCAATGTATGAGTCGTTCTCCGTAGATACCTTAGCCTTGTTGCCAATCTTACAGCTTGTCAATGTATGAGTCGTCCTCCGTAGATACCTTAGCCTTGTTGCTAACCTTACAGCTTGTCAATGTATGAGCCGTCCTCCGTAGATACCTTGACCTTCCTGCCAATCTCGACAAACAAAGGCACTTTTACAATGGCGCCATTCTCTAGTGTTGCGTCTTTCACGCTCAGCGCCGTATCCGCCACACCTTTCGGGGGTAGTTTTCTGATGACAAAAACGACAATAAAACGGTTTGGTTCAGACACTGAGAAATGAATTCAGGCTGTGCTCAGAAAAACAACCTTACCGTCACTTCGAGCACCACGTGCTCGGGCATATTAGCCCACAGGACGTCACCCTCGATGATCTGCAACGATAATGTCATCCCTTCCTGCAAAAAGTCGAGTTGTCGACCTGAAAAAAGATCGCGCTCAATCTCCATCTACGCACAATAAAAATCACAATGCATGATCAACCACTACAGCAGCTTCAACACCAGGTAGCAAAGAGCAGTCGCACCTGATTAAACGTCTTGTTGCACATGACAACGAGGTGGTCCCCGTTATAATACAAGAACTGAAACGGCTCGTCTGGTCCCAGAGGTGCCTTGTTCACGGTCTCTGCAGCGCGGAAACGACGGTTCATCTTGGCTCCAGTCTTGATCTCCTTTAGCTCCGCCTGCAGAAACAGCAGCGGGGTGATATCTATTAACGACCCTATACGCACGGCAATATACACCGATCCTGTCACAAAACAGCTTTAATCGAACATACCTGGACGTATGCTCCACCCTTGCCAGGTTTTACGTGCTGGTTTTTACCCACACGGTAGATTTTGCCGTCAATCTCGAGCGCCATGCCAGCACGAACCTGGTTACCTATTCAATCAAGTGTACCACAGCCATATCAAGGTTCTAGACAATGAATAAAGTATGTATGAAAAGCTTGGCAAATTTCACAGTAGATGGTACCATTAATCGAGGCAAAACGTGCTCCATAGCCATAGGCAAACGTCGTGGACCGTGCAATGTGCTTTGCAGCTCGTAGCATGATATCACAATAACGCGGTCTACTATGATTGGCTGTCTACTGATGGTACCACCAACCAAAGTGGGACAGTTTTGGTGGCATGAGCAAGCGACCACCTCTGATTGGATAAAACTAGTCTTTCCTTGTTAAATGAACCCATTCTTCAATATTCTTCGTCATCGAGAATGTTTCTATTACGATCTCGTCGTCCTGAGGACGTGATCCAGAAGACTATTGAAGCAGCAATAGCAGCAGATAAGGCAGAAAAGTTTCAGGAAGCAGTGTGTTTGTATGTATCTGGAATTGAAAAGATGATGGCACAACTTGCACGTACGTTGAAGTAGGAATGCATGTGACCATCACTCTTTTTACGTGTTGAAAATGAATGGCTGCTTGTTTGTATACAGAGTTGCCACATGAGGAAAAGAAGATCGAGATGCGACAGAAGATTAATGAGTACATGATAAGGGCCGAGTATCTTAAGGAACGGACGTTGAAGCAGCAAACGCAGGTGTTTGTGGGATATATTATAGCAGAAATAGGATTGAGAACGAGGCGAAATGCTCGTGAATTGTCTTGAGCGTGGAGATTAATTGTTGTATTATGTAGATGTCACAGGTTCCAAGTGTTCAGAGTAGTAATGCACGTCCTACAATCGATCGTCTTCAGGTTGAGAATTGTGTATGAATTAGCTGAAGATGCTGGAAGTTAGCAGACTAATGTTAATTTCTACTTTGTTTTGACAGAAACCAAGATCGGGATATTCGAAGAAGCATGCAGAGCATGCGCATACTATATTGGACGAGGTTTTAGACCACTCACCTGGTGTCCGTTGGACAGATGTTGTAGGGCTTGGCATTGCAAAGCAAATTTTACAGGTATGGGATCGAAACTCGTTTTAATTGTTGATGACGAGCTGAGTCACTGACGATATTTTCGTGTGTTTTGCAAGTAGGAGGCTGTCATTTTGCCTACGCTGCGCCCTGATTTATTTACAGGCTTACGGGCTCCGCCTCGAGGGGTGCTACTCTTTGGACCACCGGGTACAGGTTGGCGGGAATGTGTGATGTTGTGAGAAATGCCTTTTGTAGGACTTGTAGTGATATTGTCTTACCATTTGATGTTAGGGAAAACATTGCTAGCGAAAGCTGTTGCTACAGAAGCGAATGCAACATTCTTTAAGTACGCCAATGCTTCGATTTGACGCTAAATGACTCGTAATTGTTTCATAGTGAAAAGTCTAATCGACGTGTGCTTGCAGCATTTCTGCGTCGTCTTTGACCTCCAAGTGGGTGGGCGAAGGCGAAAAATTGGTTCGAGCACTTTTTGAAATGGCCAGGGAGCTACAACCGTCTGTAATATTTATGGATGAAATTGACGCTTTGTTGGCGACGAGATCGGCATCCGAGAACGACGCTAGTCGAAGAATTAAAAACCAGGTTTGGGCTTGATGCATTTGGCTCTTTAGTTGTTTTGTAGGAAACTGAGCAATGATGTTGCAGTTTTTTACTGAGCTTGATGGAGCTGCATCATCGCAAGAGGATCGAATTCTTGTCATGGGAGCTACAAACCTCCCTCAGGAGCTCGATGAGGCCATCGTACGACGCCTTGAGAAGCGCATTTACGGTAAGTGATGTTTACGTACCACTTTGGAGGGATGTGTGATGTGGTGAAAGCGTTTGTTGACCCAGTCTTTTTGCTGTTGACAGTGCCTCTTCCGGATGCTTTATCTCGCGAAGGACTTGTTCGGCATTTACTTGGTGGTCAGAAGTTTTGTTTGTCGTCCAAAGAGATTAAATATATAGTGAAGTCAACGGAAGGCTATTCCGGCAGTGATCTCAAGGCTGTGTGCAAAGATGCTGCTCTAGGCCCAATACGCGATCTTGGTGCAAATGTCGCGAATGTGAAAGCTGAAGACGTGAGAGGAATTAACGCGTCCGACTTTCAGGTGGCAGTGAGCCGGGTCCGACCAAGTGTATCCTCGACGACGATAGAAGCTCTCATTGCATGGAACGGACAATATGGAGTGTCTGCAGAATGATAGCACGCTCGCGGCTATATTTTTAATGTTACTACTCTTTCCGTTCGTAAATCATCAAATACGATTCAGACACCCCAATCAGCTGTGGCATTGTTTCCTGAACGTGCAGATCTTGAATCTCATACCATTGCTCGGTTGCCTGCGATAATGAACGCATGAACACGCAGTAAGAAGTTTGGCACTGATGTTTTTGGTACACTAGTTCTCAACCACTTACTCTATTCTGGACGTGGACACGATAGCTGCCTTCTGTCAACGGATTCGTTCGCAGAGCTGCCTCTTGTCCAGTAGTTACTGGGCTGTCGTGACAAATATTGGCAATCAAGTTGTATCTGATGACATGAACATCAAATATTAGGCTGACATCAACTAAGCTCAGCAAGTTACAGGATGATAACAACAGTCGTACTTGGTCGATGGCAACGTAACGCGCAAGACCTTTTCAATCAAGTCAGCCTTCTCAACACAATCCTGTCACAAACCAAAAACATTTTAGTATTCTACTCGTCAGCCAAACAAGACCAAAGTTAGATCATACCGCAGTTGATTGGTTGTGGTTGCGCAACAGAGCTTGTAGCTCAGATATTGACTTATCCCGAAGCTCCGGTAAGAGGTCATGATTTAGTTTCAAATAATCGCGCAACTCAAGATTCTTGACTGGAAAGTTTACAATCGTTGGGTTTTTCTCAATAAAGAAGTTGTTTCGCGTAAAACGCTTGACGTGAAAAATCAAGTAAACTGGCAGTGTATCAATCCGATAGGTCTTCTTGAGTCGATGGGAGTCTTGAAGGATGTATGTAACGTGCGAACCATTGTACTTTTGCAGTACTGTAAACAGCGGAATCTACAACAATAATCCATCGCAAACGTCAGTGCGCTACTTCACGTTGTCGAAGGCATCAGATAAATTCCGCTGCACTTACTTGAGGAATGATGTTTCCACCTTGTGAATCCTTGAACAGCGGTGTAGACGGCAAGTCCAGAGCAATCATCCTACAACGCAGATACTTAGTCAGCGCCACGTAAAAAAATGCAGCGAATAAGCCACGGCAGCTTACAAGAACGGCGACACCGTAGTGGAGACAGCTGATTCGCGCTCTGCTGGATCCGCGGACGTACTTTTTGTGTCATCGTCCGTTGTCACCTCTACGAAGCCCTGAAAACATTTGTAGATAATACTGCTTCCCAACTTATTCGATCCACCAAGCCCCTGCAACCGCGGCATGCTATATTAGTTCCAGCATTTCCAACCCACCAAGTAGCAGTCGTACCCTATGTAATTCGTTCAGCAGCCATGCCAAAAGCTCGACACTTTCATTTTGCGTTCCGACGTGAAACCTTTTCTTACTGCTGACTGAGATCTCTTGCACCAGTTCATGCGGACTAATCTGCAGCACCCACATCACAAATTCCAAGCCCAGTCAGCACGACAAACAATCAAGACCCAATAAAAACGCCGCCACTTCATAAAATGCACACACCGTATTCTTAAAGTTGTGTGGACTCCACATTTTCCGCAAAAGCTCTCCAAAGCGAATCACCAGCTTGGACTTGATCTTTCCTATTTTGTTTGCCAAAAAGTAGTCTCGAAGCGGTGGAACGTGGGCAAGCGCCTGCACGACCACATTAATGTAGTCCGTATGTTTGAGGTTGTTTAAGCCGATAAATCCTGGCAAATACGAGACTCCAAATGCATCCTGTGCCAAGATACGGTTCTCGTCCAGTCGAGCAATCTGAGCGGCCTCAAATGTCGGACGCAGCGCGTTCTGCACAGGCTTGAGCGTATGGTCAATGACCTCGTAGTTATCCGGCAGGCAGTAAATGCGATCCGTCTGTAAGTTAATAAACACGTGATGGCTGCTTTGTACTGAATGGGTGAAGGCATGAGTATTGCGGCCACGACCCTTGAAATATTTGCCACAAACTAGACAGGCATAGACGTTCTGATCCGATAGACTGATGGAGCAAACCTTTTCAAAATCAAAGTCCAACAGCTGATGGTTCACAGTGTCTAAATACGGGCATTTACGTCGTTTTGCGGCAGCCTCGTTTGCTGCAGTTTCTGCCTTGCGCTTGATCCCGGGCATTGATGCCCTTGGGTCGCGTGTCGCCGAGTATAAAATCCCGTTTTTATCTTGATTTGTAATTTGATTGGATGTTAATAAACTAAATCTGTTGATTGGATAAAAGTATTGGTGGAGAACTGACGTCGATGTGGAACGATACAAAAAGCAAGTTAATTTCATCTGCTACGCTTTGCTACTACTTTGTCGCCACTCGTACGAACTGCTTCCTGACCACACTACTCTGCTTTCATAGCACTATATATTTGTACCTATCTAGCATCGTAAACTCGATTGGACGCTATCAACAACTATTTGCGTAACGCGCTTGTGACTACATTTCTTTCACCGAGGTGCTTTTTTATCCAATCTTGTTCACTGGTTACAATTTCCTGCAACGTCATTGGTCAAGTATACATTGAAATCGTATTTAATCGGATGTTCGGTCCTGCGCTATTTGCGGCTGCGATTACGACGACGACGCAGCATCTGACACTTTTGAATCCGCCACGAAACAGTCACTTGAATCTTCTGTTTCCTCATGTTTCGTCGCTCTTCCGTTGCATTGGCTCACAACGTCAAATCTGTCACACGTACCTTCAGCACCGGTGCCAATGCCTCCGGCGAGGTTAAATTTGAATTGACAGTGCCCTATCAATTGCATCGTACGTAATCGAATATGTAAAGAATAGAGAGATTGTAAATGAAGATGATGAAGAAGAAGAAGAATGATGACGATCGTTTTTGTTGCTTTTCTCTTTCTCTCTTTCTTGTTTTATGTACTTTCTGTATGTTTAGGTCTTGAAGAAGGACCGTCTGAGTTTGCAATGACGGATCGTGAAGAAATGATGCATTACTATAAAATGATGTATACTATGCGTCGTATGGAAATTACAAATGATAATGAATACAAGGCCCGTACTATTCGTGGTTTCTGCCACTTGTATGATGGTCAAGAAGCCGTAGCTACTGGTGTTGAGGCTGCTTTGGATCGTACGGATTCGTGGATTACGTCGTATCGTAACCATTGTATCATGCTTGCTCGTGGTGCCGAAGTGAAAGATATCTTGGCTGAATTGTTTGGTAAGAAAGATGGTGCAACGGGTGGTAAGGGTGGATCGATGCACTTTTACAATAAAAAGGCCAACTTTTACGGTGGACAAGGTATCGTTGGGGCCCAAGTGCCTGTGGGAACGGGTTTGGCTTTTGCTAGCAAGTACAACCACAAGGGTGATGGCCTTATGCCATGTTCCATTACCATGTTTGGTGACGGTGCCGCCAATCAGGGTCAGGTGTTTGAAGCTGCCAACATGGCTGCTCTGTGGAAATTGCCGGTCATTTTCTGCATTGAAAACAATCAGTACGGTATGGGTACGTCTGTTGAACGTTCGTCTCACAACACGGAATATTACACCATGGGCAATAAGATTCCCGGTATCAAGTGCGATGGTAACGATGTGCTTGCAGTGCGTGAGTGCACGAAGTTTTTGAAGACATGGTGCGGCGAGGGCAAGGGTCCTATCTTTGTGGAGATGAATACGTACCGTTACCACGGCCACTCCATGTCTGACCCTGGCGTGACGTACCGCAATCGTGATGAGATCTCGCAGATACGTGCATCGCGTGATCCTATTGAGCTGGTGAAGAAGCGCATGATTGAGTCTGAACTTGCTACGCCCGACGAGATCAAGGAACTGGAGAAGAAGGTGCGCGCCGAGGTCGTGAAGGCTACGAAGGAGGCCAAAGCATCGGGCAAGCCTGATGAGTCTTCGGCCTTTGAGGGTGTGTACTCGGACAGCCAGGGCAACAACCAGTACCCGCCGTTCATCCGTTTCCCCGACTACGCCAAGAGCTTGTACAACGGCAAGCGCCAGTAGCAACGTGAGCAGGAAGAGGGGTACATAGCGGAGAGAGAAATGTAACTATTCTTACGAGTCAAGCGTGTCGACATGCGGTAGAAACTGCGGTGAGTCGCCTTGTGGGTCATCTCATTCAGCGCGCTGCAAGCATGGGGCCGATTGCGGCGTGGAGTGCAGAGAACTTGGCTGGCATTGTAGTAAGCTCCACAAGTAGGAACAGTTGCGAATACCGGCTAGATATGAAATGTTAAGCACAATCACGATGATCATACTGTTGGTGGTACACGTATTCAGTCGCATTTTCAGCACAGGTCTCCCCTCTGGAAGATGGTTGAACGTTCAGTTCATCGGACGCAGCAGCACGCAGCAGCACGCAGCATCGAATAGGCCCATTCGTTTGGCGAGAAGGACAAGGACCGATTTCTGATCAGGAACAATGAATGATACCCCATGTTGAAGCCATTCTTATGATACAAGAATGCAAGTCCACTTGGCTGTGGTTCCTGCACGTGCGTATACATGCTTCATTTCCATATACGTACTCACACGCTGTACTACCGATACTACCTACTTTATGCCGTAAGCTGCGTCATCTTACTCTTCATCTCCGTCGTCATAATTCTCGAACGGGTATAATCACAATGTCTTAGCTCAAGTACAATGTCTTAGCTAGAGTACAATGTCACTGCGTGGTCGCTACCATGATGACGATGACGCACAACTGGACTATTACTACTGCTAGTGTTACCACCATTTCGTAGCATTGGGGCCATATATTCGTGCTCTTGTTGCAGCGCCAGGATACGATGGTGCGAAAGCTTTCGAGCTTGCTGTGCCAAGTTGTTTGCATAATTGGCAGCGACGATGATGTTTTTCGCGCGTAACATCGCTTCGTTTAGCTCGAGCTTCTCCTCATCACCTGCTAGGGTCTTGTGGTTGCCTTCGTGGTTGATCTGGATGCGTGAACGGCCAGAGCGAAGACTCTTGGCATTCTTTAACGAGGTACGGTCCTGCGCCGACAATCGTCTCAAGATTGACGACGTGGGCGACACGGGCGTGGATGATGAACTCGACTCATCGCAAGTATTGTCGTTGTTGTTCTTGTTGTTGTCGCCGAACTCATTTTCAAAATGGCGTTCCGCATTGCCCATGCGCAACTGATACAAGCGGAAGGCCTCGATTGAAATGGCCAGATCAGCTGGACTACCACGGCGCTTGGCTGCAAATAACGCTTTATTGCGCATGACGAGACCGTCGCTGAAGGAACGGATTGGAAAGCTGGCTTTTGGCACACCGATGGCCGAGCCCGTAGTATTAGCACCAAAACCATCTTCACTAGCGGATGTAAACGTCTTGTACTCGATAAGTCGAGAGCGAACGGGGTCAAGAAGGTTGTCGTATGACCGGCACGTCTCCACTTCCTCGCTTGTTGCACGACTGGTGGCTGAAAAGCTCTGCGCGCGACCCAGCGCGCGTTTGCTTTGATTTGTGTCTCCAAAAAATTGGTTAGAGCGGTGGGTGCAAAACAACGGAGTAGCGGGACGCTCTACGCCACCAGCCGTTTTGCGTGATAACCGACGGGCTTCGATGACACATGCAGTACATACGCGTAGCTGACGCTCGCCAATGTCAGGCACATGTGCACTACGCACCGAACTACATGAGCTGCAACATGCTTCTCCACATTTGAGGCAGTTATAGCGACGGCGGCGTACACAAAACTTCTTCGAGCAGGTCCGGCAGTGATCTCGCTCGCTCATGGGGACTACTTGCTGAGGCAGTACAATCTCCTCACGACCAACTCGAAAGTTCTCAGTATACTTAAGAATGCCGTTGATACACTTCTCCACGTGCGATTGGATTGCTGAGCTGGCAATCCAAGCAGGAAGGTTGCCATTTTTGTTGAAGTTACATGTGTAGGTCAGACGCAATTCACCCGGTTTCTTGGTCGAATGATACATGAATCCCATAAGCGGTACAAGGTCGCGCGCATACTTTGGCGACTCGGCATACTTCGAGAAGCCTGCCGGTGTATCCACGGATTGCATGATTCGAAAGGCAGTCATCTGTCCTTGTGCATCCTCAATCATGTCCACGTACTCAAGCATAAGCAAGTCACGATCCTTTGCAAATGGGCCCGAGCTCTTGAATGCAGCCCATTTAAGTGCAACGTAGCGGTGTGGGTTAGCTGGCGTGGACTCTACAATGTTCTGTACCACTGCCCCGTCTAAGAAGTCCGACGACAACATGGTCATCATCCGCTTGAACGATGCCGTCGTGGGCGTGATCAGTGACGCCGCGACGTCTTCGATGTTACAGGCGAACTTGCACACTGCATGAACGTTGCAGGGCACATTGGTTTCTGGATTGGATTCGTCGGCTTGGAAGAGCGAGATTCCATGCTTTTCGTGCACTAAGGTCCATGGAATACCACCGAGTAGATCGGTAGCTTCCAAAAGACTCTCCGTCATGCGTTTGGCCACCGTCGTGAGGCGTTCACGTTCTTTGGCGCATATTTCAGGCGTCTCGTCAATTGGCTCAATGTCATTGTCGTCTGCAGCTTCTGTTCCGTTTGAAGAGCCGAAGCTGGTGAGCGAACGTGGAGTCAAAGGGGTCCTTGTCAAGACTGGCCCGTCGGTCGAGCTATAGTCTGTCATGGATGGATCGAGCTTTTGTGTAGTTTATTTGCTCGAGCACTTGCTCCTCTACTAATTGTCTTGATGAATCGATAACCGCTTCGAGACACTCTTCGCAATGTTCGCGAAGAAGATGAAATACGAAACTGAGCAAATTTCAACTGAGGAAATGGTGTGGCGTTTCTCGTCGCCCGTAACAACCCGTAGTCAGACGCAGCACAGTCAGTCAGCTGCTGACCTCTATTTAGTACGAACGGCTAGTGAGCGGCTGAACTTGACCGGACAAGTTCTCTTCTATTTTCTCGCTGACGTACCTTCATTAGAGACGGGAGGATCAATAGTATCCGCTTAGTATTATCGTCAAGTGAGGAATGAGTTGAGCAAAAGTACTACACAACACCTCGAGACAGCCCATGACGATGACCGATAGATGATTTTCAAACTCAGACCTTGCTTGCAATGTAGAACAGTGCTCTAACGACGCTGTTTTACATGCCGAACAGTCCAGTGCTCTGGCGTTAAATATGGGCAGCGGCGATTTCAATGTCCCAGCCACGCATGCACGATACCAACTGCCTTCAAACGTACACTTTTGGAAGGATAGAGATGTCAGACCAATAGCATAAAAACGAGTCACGCATAAACGACATCGCGGCGGAGTGGAGTTGACGCTTGATTTGGTTTTAGATTGTTCGGTTCCCTTGAGAGGTCACGCACGACAAGACCTGGTGCGGGCGGGTTCATGCGGCCACGTAATCGATACCTTACTCAATAGAAGGTGCTGCGGGATCTCTGTTGCTTCAAGCGCGGCGATCTATGTGCGCAGAGTACTTCAATGAGATATACAAAAGCTATGTCTGTTTGTTATTGTGGATCTACTTGAAACCAGGAGGGTATGTATGTATGTACTCTAGACCAACAGGCTAGCGCTAGCGGTTGCATACAGAGTAGATGTGGTCGTGAATTGCTACGTGTGCGAGATACTGAGTAATCTAATGACCATGTTGCGTCTTGCGCCTAGAATATCACTACTGACTTCTTCTTCTTTGCTAGTGCTGCTTGTTGCTGGAAGATCGTATAGCGATAACGTCGTTCTGGTGACTGAGGCACGGGTACTTACCAAAAATCTTGAATGCTGTGTCCGCCTAGTGACAGAAGGTCTTCCGACTATGACACATGACTTGGCAACAATCCAACAGAACCTGATGATGATTGATATGCGATAGACTGGTCGAATGAAACAGCAATGAATGTCCATTATCCAGTAGTGTCGCTTATGCTGCTTAGCAGATTGAACGGTACTGGCATATGGAGATATCTAGTAGTACAGATTGCAGCTAATGATGTTGTCACTATGTTCTTACTACAGTGTTTCTCTACTACATCTGGGCCATACATTCCGCCTTTTCGTGGTCAATGCAGGCAGACATCTTGTCGATCGGTTTGTGCCTTTGACGTACGTAAGTCATAGCTGGTCAGAGAGATTTATGTTACGGCAGGACTTCACGGTCGCTATTGATCAACATTGATGTGATTGCTGGTAAATAGGTAACATCTGAGCTAATGCTTGTTTGGTTGGTAGGGCATTGCAGATATACTTTTGATCTGGACATGAGTCCTAGTGGAGGAGAGCGGAAGTGATCAATGCAGCTAAGTTGCCTGCTGCACCATCGATTTGATAGCATTATTTACAATCATTTCATCAATGTCGGGTCACTCTTGATGTTTTTTAGTTTCGTAGTCGTGACATTTCTCGAATCGACCCTTTGTCTGTAGGATGCGTTACTAGATGATGTAGTGGCAGCTACTTTGTCGGACAGATCGATGAAACTTAACAAACTCGCAAAATGAGGAGACACTAAATTTTGTATCGATATAGTGGGTGGCAGTACACAGAAGAGTTGCAACGCTTGAAAATGCCACGGTATTCTGCGTTCATAGATGGCTGACGTTGTGCAGATGTTTTCGGACATGCGACTTTCTAATGGCACGAAGCGATTTGCTTGCTTCATGATTGTATGCTGAGGTAACAGTATCTACGAAACGATTTACGCTCGTCGCACATGGGCGGATACGTTGAGACGGTCATGGAGAAGAGCTCAAAACGTATTCGATATTTCCAATCCAAAACACTCATGCACCTGTAATGAAACTTTGTTGACCAGGCCAAAAGCTGATGTCAACAGCGTGAGGCTTTGATGCGATGTTGTAGCGGATACCGACGGTGCTGCATCTTCTGTCGCCAATGTTTCAATCACATGGACTCTTACTTTTGTTTATGATCACAAAAGCTGGACCTGCGGCAATCGACATCTGCAAGATACCCAGCGAAAAGTTAGAAGCCAATACTGAAGAACTGAAAAACTTTGACAAACAGAAGCGTAACAACTGGCAAGCTTGAATGCGCAAAGAAAGCTCTATCTTACGAAAGACATGCGGTCACAACCTCAGCCATTGTATCTCAATTGACGCGTCCTAGGTGATCGCCCTCACTTCGATACGAATGATCTTCAATTTTGTTCGGTGACTGAACGACTAGTGAGTGGTGACTCACCACTTGTCGTACGAAAGGAAAAGTCAAAGCGGTAGCTATTGATGTAAGTGCTCTGAGGTGCGCTAATTCGTAAGAATCGATTTGTGTGAATGGTAATAGCATGTGATCTGGATTACTCTGTGATCTACAAAGAAGTTACCACGAACCTTCACTTCTACAAAGTCATCGTTGCCCAGTATTATATCATGGTATAGTGACGGCAGTAACGATAATGATGTGCGCATTAATTCAATCCTGCGGCACGTAGGGGCTCCCCAAGTATGTTCTGTTGGAGAAAAGAGACGCAGTTGCAATCGAGAAATTTCAACGCCGCGAGTTTGGTTGATTAGACGATTGTCCACCGCCTATGCCATAGTTGCAAATCTGGCATTCCTGAGTTCGCCAATGGTATGCGCCGTTAATCACATCGAAGCCTACAGCAAACTCGGCACAATACCGGTCGTACAAAGCTTCCCACTCGTCAAACGTGACGATTTCGTATTGACGCGCAGGTTTAGAACCGTGACTAGAAAAAAGGCAACACACAGTCATCTCCTTCGTAAGTACCAGTCAAATCAGTATACAAACAGCACATACAACCTACAGTTGCGTGGACTTGAGTGATTGCTCAAGCGTAAATCCCGACAGGAACATGGAAATATAGGGTGGCACAATCGTCCTCTGATGTGACAAACACACCAGCTCGGCATTCAGCACTGGACCAGGTGCTTCCTTTTCTTGACTGCGCACATACTTCCTCCACTTGTTTAGCCATTTTTTTGGTACCAAAAAGTACGTGGCAAACTTGCTTCGTCCGTTCACGGACAGATGCAGTGCCAATTGCTGCCGTCTGCTCCCCACCAAGTCTACAGGTGAAAATAATCCTTTTGGAAATCCATTCTTCCTCTCCAACAATTCCAACATCTCTTCAGATCCTGCAATTTCCTTCTCAAATCTCGCTCTCTTTTTTTCCTCGGCCTTCAACTTCCGGTTCTCTTGCTCCAGTACACAAGCCGTACAGTCGCAGCACGATCGGAGTGGAAACCCTCTCAGCTCTGGAGCATATACTGTAATCTTCCTGAATACGTCTCCACTAAGAATAGCACGTCGATTGCGTCCCACGCATTGCGCAGCTGGCAGCAATGCGTCATGGCTACAAACAATCATCGCTCCCGCTTCGTTAAGCGACAAGTTCGATGCATTTTCAAGCTTCTCCAGCACAAAACTGTCCTTCGTTTTCAATGCATTTTGCCGTCTCACCTGCCGTTTTGTGCGGCGGAATTGCAGCAAAAAGTGCTCAAATGCCTGGCAGCGTTTCTTGTATGCGCTGAGCCACGTGCGACTCACCACGACGCAATTAGGCGAGCAGGACGCAGCGTCTTCAAATGAATGAGCAGCAAATCGGGCCAAGAGATCCTTGATGTAAAGCAGCTCAGCACCTCGTAGCACAACAAGTGAGCGTGGCCAGTGAGTGGACGAGGACGGTAAGAAGCTCGTCACGTCGGCAAATCGATGTGTGATGACGCGTTCCAGAGCTAATTGAACGGAGAAACTTGACGGAGATAATGAACGGCATGTGGAAGTGAGCTGGAGAACGTCTCGTGCCGTCAAGAGTGAGAACAAATGCCCTAAGAGACCGTCAGGAAAGTGCTCCATTGTAATTGGAATTATCATCTACTAAGTGACCTGCATGATGACTGTAGTTCTACTAGAGGGAGATGCGAAAAAAAAACCCACAAAACTTAACGGTTTTAACGGTGCTGAAGAGAGATATTTTTGTAAGACGACAGATTTGTCAGCTCAGATTTCAAAAAAAAATAACAGTTAAGAATCTGACTTTAGCATAATGAACTTTTACATTTCAGAAAACGAAATATTTCATTGCATGTTTTTTTGAAAAATACATTTCCAATGCCTTCGATTCAAAACCCATCAAGATGCACTTGGCTCGTGTGACCGACCGTTTGCCACTCCTATTACCACTTGGTCTTCTTCATGGAGAGGATGAAATATCTTCATTATATTATACCGTCGTAAAGATTCGTCCTACATTGGTTCATGTCCTCGTAAATAGTCGTGTTGTGGTAAGTAAAAGGTGATTACTTTAATTCATTGGTACTGATTCTCATCATTCTCTTCTCTTGGTGTTTGTTTTTAGTGCATCATTCGGTCAAATGTACCCATTAGAGACGTCACGGATTACTACAATAATTCATCTAAAGCTTCGTATCGACTCTTGATTGCTGTGGCTGATGGTAACGTGTGGATTGTGACGTTACCAGCGTCTGCACACGTTGGAACAAGTGAAGAGCTTCTTACTGATATTGTACTGGAACGTTCGTCTAGTGAGAGAAATACAAGTGGAATGGCACAATGGTTTTGTCAATTACCTGGAGTACAATTTGTTCAGTCGTGTCAATCGGGATTGACGTCCTTGACACTCATGACAAGTGTCGTAGCTCCTACGACATTAACTGTGAGCATTCGAGGAACCTCGGAGTCGAAACTACAACGTTATCAGTCACTGGAACTACATGATCTTGAAGGTGAGCAATCCACTTGCTCACTGTGCTTGAATAGTCAAGAACCGAGACATTGTAAGCTCCTGAAAAGCTTGTTTCCAGATGTGGCAAATGTATTAGTTGGTGGCGTGGTTGCTATTTTACAGGGAGATTTGGATGGAAGTGTGCGGTTTTCCTTGGTTTCTTATCCTTGTAAAGAAGGAGATGTGACAAAAGTGTCGGTCATTCGCAGTGGAACACTTGTACAAATGGACGAGCCTGTTGTAAGGATTGTTCCTTTCGCGTCTGCCACCCCGTTCACATTAGCTTTAGAAGGAAATGTAGCAACAGGGTCATCTACAGTATTTGATGCACTGTTATTTCTAGGTGCTCGAGGACGCGTAGGAACAATTCATTTGAAGGGTGGGTGCTTGATAGAGACTCTTCCTGTGTCATTAAAAAAGCTAGATCTTGGATGTGCAGTCCAGTCATTGGCATTTATTGCTAGTTTGAAAGTGTTTGTCTTTTGCTCGAACGGTTCGGCCTACGTGTTTCGAAGCAATGATGTACTAAAAAAAGCACAGTTTGAAGATGCAGAAGGTCGATGCAATGACCTTAGAATATGTGCCGAGAAAATGCCATTTCAGCCGGTACGCATGTCATTTTGGTTTTGCTGAATAGATCGTTGCGCACTCATGCAGAGTTTGTGTATGTATGAAATGCTAGGGCATCCTGCGCCTGGCAACGCATGACAGCACACACGATATGTCAATGCTTTTCGCATCAGGGCGAGTGATAACTATCACCGAGAGTTTACTTCGCGCTAAGGTATCCAGTGTGCTGTTACCTGATGATAAGCAAAGACCCGAGAACGGGCTATCATCTGTACAAGAACCGATGAGCGATTCTCATATACGCAATTTATTGCATCGCATCGCACAGACGTCCACCGAATCAACTGCCTTGCGCACCCAATCGAAGCAGCTTGATTGCCAGCTCAAGATGCTACACTCGGCTTTCGAATTGCTCCAAATTGTGAAAGCAAAAGGTTTGTTTCACTCACCTGAATCAAGGTTATTGCGACTATTTTTTCATCTCTTCTTTGTTGCTGTTTGTAGGTGTTGACTCTGTGATCACTTGTGATTTGAGAGCATCATTGGTTTTAACTGGCACCTATTTGGAACTGCAGACGGTGAAATTGATGTGTTTCACACGTTTTGCGAATCCTGACGTTATCGTCTCGCTCGATGAATGGTAAGAGGCAAAGATTTGAAGCTGTTATTTGTTGTGGTGTGTGCATCAATATTGACGACACAATCTTACATTACTGTTTCGATCATTGTGAGCAGGTGGCTATGTATGCATGTGCGCACTCGCGAATGTGCCGTCGTGACACACTCATTTCCATTGAATGACGTACTTACTTGTGGAGAACAGAGTATCATCCTTGATCCAGAGATGGTCGCTCTACAGGATCAAGGATTCTTGTCAGTATCGTGCTCGATGGTGTTTTGTCCCATAGAGAATGGTTTACCAGATACAAAACATTGCAAATCGAATTGCATTGAGTTTAAGCCAGTTAATCAAGAGAACATGGCATCAATTGCAATCCCGCTACTTCAGAATCGACGGTTCCTGTTTGCACAGCTAAGTCAGCCTGTTGAAGAAGAAACCCCAGTCAGCCAAGTTGCCGTTCACTCTGCCTTGCGTCAAAATCACGAGTCGCTGATGCCAGTTGGAAGGAAGATCAAGAAAGGAAGAGCCTCGTCATCTCCACTTTGGAGTGGTGTGCAATGGTGGGAGGCATTAGCCGATCACGCCCGCAAGAAAGCATCGTTTGCAACGTTGTGGGCGAAAATTTCCCCTCCAGGCACAATTCTTGCAGCGCCAACTCCTCCATCGCGGTTTGTGATCTCTATTCCTTCATTCTTCGCTGCAGAAGGCGAAGAAGAGGATGAAGATCTTGAAAAGATTCGCAATGAAAGAATGGTGTCATTCTTGTGTCATCTCTTAGAGAGACAAAGTGATGAAGAGTTACCTTTACGTCGTAGCTGCAGAACGCAACATGGAAAACTGTGGACAGCGTTGCGATCAATCTCGGGAGGTCTCGTACTTCTGCGCTTTACCCCGTCCGAAGGCCATGAACGATCTGTTGACATATCTATCCAATGCTCCGATTTGGCGGATCTTTCAGCTGTACGTATTTGGTACTGGTGTAAAAAAGCTTTATCAGCAAAACCTCTATGAATGACAGTGTGCCGTGATACTTTGTAGATGCGAGCTCTTGTTATGGAGAAGATCAACAAGCGAAGTGATAAGGTTATGCGGGGAACCATCAAAGACGATCAGCGAGAAGAGCTCGTCCGAGACATGAGCGAAATGTTGGAACCCATTGCAGCTCTTGATAACCTTCTCGTGAGTAGTTTAAGTCAGATGATGTCCTATTAGACGATGTGGCATTACTAATCTCGTTTGAACTCGGTTGGCAGGAACTGACGCAGAAGACAGCTACCAGTATTGTCGATCCTCAGTCGGCTATTTGTACCGATGAAGTGCTTCATGCAATCTCGCAGCTAGCACATTTGGAAACACAAACACTCACGCTTTATTGGAAGACAAGATTACTGCTCAATAGTACCATCATATAGGGCATGCTGTTCATGACGTCCACGTTTGCCTTATCTACAATGAAGAATGGTTGAACGCACTGACTGTATCATATTGCAGAAACATTGATTGGAGTTCATCGTGCAAAGCCAGAGTTTGTCGTTAGCGTCGTGCCAATTTTGTTGCCTCTCCTATCGTTCTTCGATAGAAAGACGTTGGTCACGCAAGCACGCTTTCTCAGATGGCAAGAAACTGAGTAGACGCGCTACATGTTCACACAAAGACCAGTTGAAATAAGTCTGTTAGCTTACATCAACCCAGCTAATGTCGTACCTCGAAGTAGTGAGGTGCTCGAGTTGAATAGAGCGTGTAGATAAGGTTGAGAGAGATAACATAGTGCACTGATGTAGCAATGGCTGCCACGGTAATTTTGCACTCACGGCAAAGCTAAGCACGGTGATAGGCAAGGCTGCGAAAAACACTGAGAACAGGCAGCACTTCTGTATAAAGATGGGCTTAGCTCGTTCTAAGACCCGACAATCGATACAATTGAAGCACTCTTACTGGCAAAAAGAAGTACCTCTTTGTCGATGTTTGCTTGTGTGACCTTGTCTGAAGAAGTTGTGGACAAACTATCCCAACTGTAGCATGTAGATACCAAGTTCTAGCCAAAAGTCGTACATGTACAGAGTTGACGTTGGATCAAGCCATACAAGGTACTACATTGCCACGAACAGATACAGCACAAGGACAAGCAACTTGGTTCGACCATCCAATTAAACGCCGTTGAACGTCAGCCTTTTGCGATTAGCAATACCAGTAGCAGCGTGTCCACGTGAACAAACACAAACACCTCGGCCGCGTATTTGAAGAATAGAATGTCTATGCCATCAGATTGAAATCGAGCAAAGTCCGTTGGCAAGGAAGACAAACATTACCACGAGTGTAAGAATTCTCATGATCGGGTGAAAAGATTCAGATTTGCTCATGCTTCACACTGCCACTAGTTGTGTCACTGCTGTAGCCCTTGCAACGACCATCATGGCTGCATAAATTGTTGGCATTCCTCATTCTTGCACTAGAAGCTCACTACCATCTTTCTGCGTCATGTGAATGATAAAACCAAGACGAGAAGTAGAATTGACGAAGCTTGGTGCCTGTAGTTTTAGACCAGGTACCCAAACCTCAAACGTTGGTGTTCATAGATATCCCATTGAAATGAGAGAGAGGTCATGTGAGAAGTAGTAGTAGCTGTCACATTGACAAAACACCTTTGAAATGTTTACTAGCGACTTGACAGTAGCAATTTCACAAGCTATTCATCATGATATACTTCCAAAAAAGTACTTCATCATCGTAAATGAGTACTTGCAATCCATTTACATGTGTCTTAATCTTACCTATTGACCTACCAGAACAAGCGTATACTTGGATTTCTATGTAGATTTAGCAGAAGCTGACGGTCGGTCGTTAACCTTACAATCTTATCCAATGTAGACGTCCAGGAGGAGCAGAATTTGCCAATGTAATAAACATTGTCTACCAAAAGCATATCCAGTAACAAAACTACTATGAGTTAAGAGTATCATAAGGTAATGGATGTAGTAAGCAGGTCTATTGATTCTGTATCTTTCTTAGTGTATATAATAATCTTCAGTTAGTATAACTTCAACAAAATAATGATGGATTGGATAGTGGTACTACATTGAAACGTTTTATTCTGAATATAAGTCGTTCTCTCTCTAACAGAAGGTGGGTGTTGTTCGTACTACTAGGTCATTTATCTATCTTGACTCAATAGTATCAGAAGAGAGTAAAAATATCTACTTTGTCTACAAAACGCATCTGCATAGACGATAGTTAGTTTTCTTTCAGGTGACGTAGTGCTGGATCTTATCTTTAGTTTACTCTACGCTTTCAGTTTCATGCAGCAAACTAACTGACTGACTCAACGTAGGTTAAATCTACTTTCGACAGTACGGATCCATAACAATCGAACACGAACTAGCTATGTTTCAGGTAGGTAGTATAATGTAATGAATGCATTTCTTATGCATAACATGTTGTCAAGTTGGTAGTTCAGGTTCAGTCGCTGCTAATGGAGCTTGCTAGTATTAGTAGATAACATTTACGAAAGTGCCCGTACCGTCTCCTGACAACATTAGCTGCTGCTGCTGCTGGAACAAAGTAGCTAGTAACGGATACCAGCGTCACTTGACCCTGTGACCAAAGTGCTAGTGAAAGCACAAACTATTGAATTCACATAGCTTAATTAAATCGAACAACTTTAGGACATATGAATATACACACAGATATTCAGAAGAAGAAGAGAACTATCTCGTGATACAAAAAACACACCCAGTAATTTCATACATTCTATCTCTCAACGTTTTTTGTAACCATGATCTGGTCAAAAAAGATAAAATTGTCACGTCGTCAGTCTCCGCGACTTTCCACCAGATGGCAGTAATTTAATAAGTCAAACAAAAACCTTAATAGTACTCCTAATAAAGAGTTTGAAAAAGGGGAAGGGGACAAGTCCTTCGAAAAGGGTTAATTGACCATCACTTTCGATTGGGCAGGACTTACCATCACCTTAAAGGAGTCAGTTTTGTCAACGGTTTTGTATCACCATTAACAACTAACCACACAAAAAAAGCGTTCAGTCGTGTACCACTTTAGAAAATCTCACGTGTGTGTTTTGTTGTAAAGAGGAAGTGTTCATTACTAAGAAGCCACGCTATTGCTTACATTGTGTGCTTTTATTATATCTACTCCGTCTTCGTCTTCATCGTCTTCATCGTCTTCTTCTGTCTCAGGGTCTTTTTTTTCATTTCCAAGACGGAATCGTCAAGTTTTGTTGATTGAAAGAGTCTTGGTCTCTTAAAACATGGCAGTGCATCGCACGGAAGAGTTACAAGAGTGGGTTTGTAGTATTACAGCTACGTCAAATGATCATGGTGAACATTTGTCAGTGATGCTACGTGATGGTCAATTATTGTGTTTACTAGCGAATCGTGTGGACCCCACGGCGAATCTCAAGGTGAATAAGCTGAATACGGTGTTTCATTCAAAGATCAATATTCGCCTTTTTCTTGAGTGGTGCAAGAAACAGGGACTTCATGATGGAGATGTATTTCAGCCTGATGACTTATTGGATGCGGGTGCAGACTTTGCATCAGTATTGGGTACACTCTCTATCCTCTTTGACCGATTTGGTACGATTGGATACACGGGAGAGTTTGAGGAAGATCCGGTATCTGATGTAGAGTCCATGACGTCCACTGGTAGCTCGCAAGGCGCGTCACCAGTAAAAAACACGAACAGCAACAACAAACTCACCAACTTCATGAAAGGTGGATTTTTGCCAAGGAAAAAGAAACCATTGAGTAAAAACATAACGGATGATTCTCTTGATAAAAAACATCCGTCTACGCCTCCGCCAAGGTCGCCTCAGGGGGGTGGGGGGAATGATGTCTCCGCCTGGCTCGCCACCGATGGAACCGCCGATGCAGAAGGACACGAGGAGTAATAGTGGAGGTGTGAACGTGAACCGCCTGAACGCGTTCTTGAACCAAGTGCCAGCAGCGCGTAGTTCGCCACTAACGCAAAATGAGCACCCACCGGGTCCTTCTACGACGGCACCTAAGCCTAAGGCACGCCCCACTGTAAGGAGGCCACCTTCGCCAAAGCAGCCTCCGAAATTGCAGCCTTCTAGAACGCAGCCGATTAGCCGTGACGCCCAGAACAAGCTTGCGGCCTTTGTGAAATCCAACCCGCCCGCTATCGAAACAACGTCTGCATCGACTGGGCCCAACGGCTATAACCTTTCTCCCGCTGCGGGTGCTGTATCCACCCCTTCCCCATCGAAGTCTGCCTTCACCAAAGGTGACGGCAGTCTGAAGCCAGGCATGCCTGCTCCTGTTTCATCGAAGACACATGTTGATACAGGGTCTGCCAACAAGCTTAGCAACTTTATGAAGCAACAACCGTCTGCATCACCGGCCTCTTTGTCGAAGCCTCGCTCTAAGAGCAAGCTAGCAATTTTTTTGGCGACAACGAAATCTGTTTCACCAACATCGGCAGCATCATCTGCTGGCCTGTCGACAAACTCGCTGGCTGGAGGCCGACCAAATTTGAAGCCTGCGTCAGATGTTCCAGCTGTTTCGACGCCATTTAAGCCACGTCACATGATAAAACGCTCTGCGGGCAGCGGTAATTATGTCCGCAAGTATCAAACGTACTGGGTCCCTCCTAACCGTCGCCGCAGCAAATTCAGCTTGGAAACGAAGCGAAAAGCATTCATGAAGGAACAACTGGATATTAAGGAAGAACAGCTTCGTCAGCAGGCTGCAGGTGCTGGAAACAAGCAAAACTTGATTGTCCCTGGCGTGCAGTGCTACATTCCTGACAAGGAAGATGTGTGGCTGCTTTCCGAAATCGTAGATTATAATGATCGCAGGAAAGAGGTGACGATTACGGCATTCTTGGATTCAGGTGATTCTGAGCAGCGCGTTGTGGATCTAAAGAATCCGGACGTAATTCGTGCGGTTGCGGGACCGACAGCAACTGAGGTGGGGTCACTTCCGATTGCAATTATTCACGATGAACCAGAAGGCGTGGACGACATGCGTCTGCTCCGATACTTGAACGAGCCATCAATTTTGTTCAACTTGAAGCAGCGCTTTGCGGCGTCGAAGCCGTACACATACAGCAATGATATTGTGATAGCAGTGAATCCATACAAATGGGTTGAAAACCTCTACGGAGACGGTTTACACGAACAGTATTTACGGAAGCCGCGCGACTCGCTCCCTCCTCACGTGTACTCGACATCAACGGCAGCCTACAACCACATGAAGACAACCGAGATGAACCAAAGTATTCTTGTGAGTGGTGAGTCGGGTGCCGGTAAGACGGAAACAACGAAAATTGTGATGAACCATTTAGCCAGTGTGGCTGGTGGGCGCAAGGACAAGACTATTGCTAAGGTCATTGATGTGAACCCGCTTCTAGAGTCTTTCGGTAATGCCAAGACAACCCGTAATGACAACAGTTCGCGTTTTGGTAAATTCACTCAGCTACAGTTTGATAACCGTGGTAAGCTGATCGGTGCAAAGTGCGAGACTTACTTGCTAGAGAAGTCGCGTGTGGTATCTATTGCCGAGGGCGAGCGTAATTATCACATATTCTATCAGCTTTTGGCTGGCTTGTCTAGTCAAGAACGGAAAGAGTTTGGTCTTGACCCTAGCTGCAAGTACCAGTACGCCGGTTCGCTGGCAGAGATGCAGATTCCTGGTCTGGACGATAGCAAATGGTTTGTGAGTACACAGAAGTCGCTGTCGACCATTGGTTTGGACGCAGCCGCTCAAAAGACGCTTTTCAAGATCCTGGCTGGTGTGCTGCTGCTTGGCGAAGTTTCGTTTGAGAAGTGTGGTGAAGGCGGATCTCGCATTTCGAGTAGTTCAGCGCTATCGCAAGTTGCTAAGATGTTTGGCCTTCAGGCAACAAGAATTGAGGAAGCATTATGCAACCGTACGGTCATTACGCGCAACGATAGCGTGACAGTGCCACTTGCTCCTGTTGAAGCAACGGAGAACCGTGACGCGTTGGCTAAAACCATTTACTCAAAGATGTTTGACTGGATGGTGGTGAAGATCAACGCTGCTATCAGTACGGACGAAAGTCGCATTAAGGGCCAGATCGGTGTGCTGGATATTTTTGGTTTTGAAGACTTTGTACACAACGGGTTTGAGCAATTCTGTATCAACTATGCGAACGAAAAGCTGCAGCAGAAGTTCACAACCGATGTGTTCAAGACTGTTGAAGACGAATATATCCGCGAAGGCTTACAGTGGGACCATATCCAGTACCAGGACAACGTGGGCATTGTGGAGGTGATTGAGGGAAAAATGGGCATCATTGCTCTCATGAACGATCACCTTCGTCAGCCACGTGATACTGAAGAGGCTCTTGTGAACAAGATTCGTACAAACCACCAGACAAAGAAAAACGGCGATGTGAATGAGAGCATTGACTTTCCTAAAGTAAAGCGCACGCAGTTCATTGTCAACCACTACGCTGGTCCAGTTACGTACGAGACGGTGGGTTTCATGGAAAAACATCGTGATACCCTGCAGACGGATCTTCTTGATTTGATCCAGTTGAGCAGCCTCCCGCTGCTTCCGGAGCTCTTCGAAGATAGTGAGGTCACGACGGAGAGCGAGAGCGGACGAGGCAAGAAGGCGCCAAAGAGTCTTGGATCTCAGTTCAAGACATCGTTGGCGCAGCTAATGGATAACATCAAGACAACCAATACGCACTACGTTCGCTGTATTAAGCCGAACTCAAACAAGAGCCCGATGGAGTTCAACAAGCGCATGATTGTGGAGCAGCTGAGATCAGCTGGTGTGATTGAAGCTATTCGTATCACACGTTCTGGTTATCCAAGCCGTCTGACCCCGAAGGAACTGGCCACGCGCTATGCGATTATGTTCCCGCCGTCGATGCATAGTAAGGACGTTCGTCGCACATGCAGCGTGTTCATGACGTCGATCGGTCGCAAGTCACCGCTGGAGTACCAAATGGGTAAGACGCTTATCTACTTCAAGAACGGAGTCATGGAAGAGCTGGAGGCTATGAAGTCCGATTTCATGTACTACGAAGCGCGCACCATCCAGCGTATTGCATTGGGTTTCTTGGAGCGTCGTCGTCTGCGGAACAAGATTCGTGCGGCTATTGTACTGCAGTCTTACGCTCGTATGTCGCTGGAGTTTAAGGAATATCGTTTCCGGCGCGGGGAGATTATCAAAATTCAACGTGGCTGGAAGAGGTACAAGTCTATTCCAGTTGTGCCTCAGTACAACAATCCAGTGGACAATTTTAACGATGGCGGCCAGTGGGCGGATGAGCTCAACGATTCGGATACGGACGAAGGCTTTGGTGACGACCCTCTTCGAGCAGAACGGGGCAGGTCAGTCGCAGACCGCATGGAGTCGTTCAAGGTTGCCCACTCAAGTCGTCGAGGCAGTGTGAAGCGTCTCAACGAGCTGTCTGCTCGTGCCAAAAGCTTCATGAAGACGCGTAGCGGCAGTGGCAGCACATCGAGCTCAAGTGGTATTTCTCTCGAGGATGAAAACTCGATGCTGAAGATCGAAAACCGGAACTTGAAATACGATTTGGAACTGATGCGTGAGCAATGTATTGAGCTACAGGCCATCATTCTCGAGATCAACAAGAGCCGCAAGAGGTGAATGAAATGATGGTATAACGAACCCTTGCCTGTGTTTACAGCAACCTCAAGACTAGCAAGAAATCAACAGTTTTTAATAAACGCTGCAAAAGCGTATATCTGTAGCGAAAGAAAGACATGGCATTTTTTTCTCTTTCAAAATGAAGCCGTCGGGGGGTACATTCCGTATTTGTTCTAGCAACCTGGTTGTTGTTCTTGTCCCTTTGGCATAGACTGCTTGAGTTGCGAGAGAGCACCATATGCTATATTGTCTGAAAGGTGTGTTATGGTGGCCAACTCTTTCGACTCATCAAGTTGTCGGAAGCTCATTACGTTCTTCAAGATCATGCTATCGGATACACCAGTGCTTTTGCTCTATTCAGCATGTCATGCATCAACACAACTATACAGAAACACTGTCACTGATCAAGGAGCCAAAGAATTACCTCATGTACTCTACAGGCACGACTCATTGACGCATTTTTGTCTGAGAAACAGCTTCATCAAGGTGCTGATGCTCTGGCTCAGTCTATCATGACAACTAAACATGATCAAGTAGTTGGAGCTCGCTCACCAACGAATCATGTGAGTTAGGCGCTTGCTCGGCTTGAATGTCAATTTGCATGTTAAGGTCGTTGATCTGGACGCAAACGATGTGCGATCATCCATCGTAAGGTAATTTGATGCGGTATTACACTTATGTTAGCACACAGTCAGGCCAAGTCATGAAACTTGAGTCGCTGGGAGAAGGTCGAGATGACAACTGTCCGCAGACTCGGATCAAGAGAATAGTTGAAGTCAGTATCATTACAACAATCAGGTTGTGGTTGCGCCGTCGTGCTTGTTGAGATGTTTACTTGTTACGCCATGTACAAGTTGCACAAGGACGAAGCAATCGAACATTGGAAAGGTAGCTATCAAGGTTGACTGTGACTGTAGATCCTCGAGCTATCAGATCTAACCAACAAACTTTAATCTTGCTTTTCATTTCGCGCTGTTGATAGCAATCGTTACAGAATATGAGCCTAATGGCTGATATAAATGATGTCTTGAACAACTCAATTACTTTCCTTGACGTTTATTGCACAAATAACATTCGCTAGGAAGGAATTGCAATGGCATGCTACTGACATCAAGCCAGAAAATACAGCGCAGCGCAAGACGCAGGAGTGAAAAGCTACCGATATGAACGCGCTGGCTATAGTGGCCTGAATACTTAGCCCGATGTATGATACGGAAGTCAGAGCCTGTCTACGAGGCATGGGACGCGCTCTGCATTTTTCGTGAAGCAAACACTTCACAATCGAGTGCAATTGCGAAAGGAAACTCATGCGCTCACGCTGGATCAAGGCAACAATCTAATGACGCATACAGTGCGTTTTGATAAACTTTTGCTCGCGATTAGCTGCAGTTAAAGAAGTTGTATTGATGGAGGAGCTACTTTCCTGCAGCATGTCTTCAAGTGGCTAGCCCAAAGGAAGACTGAAACTCAGAGGATCTCTTAGTACAGCTAGCGATTTTACATCAGAGTCAAGAACGGTCGAAGACCCATAATATGTATGCCTTAAGAAGGCATCACTCTCATTCATGAGAAATGTAATTTGAACTTTGTTGTTGCTTGGGCCATTTTTAAATGGCCAACATACAATCTTAGTTATACCATAATAGATCTATGTAATATATGCCCCAGGTGGCCGTAACACCACCTCTCCTATACGGTGTGTATATTGTGTACTTCTTTCTCAGTGTCCGACACACCATAACAACCTTCCGCTAACTTAGCGGGTGCTCTACCACTGAGCTGTAGGGCTCATACAACTCGACGCAGAAATACTCGCGATCTCAAAAAGAACCTCCACATACATACACCTCGACGGCTACAAGCCGCACAAACAAACACACCTTCAGTATTTTGTCGTTATCGAGGCCTCCACATCCTTTGTTTCTATTTTGCATTTCCCAACGACGCCACAATTCTACGCACGGAATATCTAGCAGCTACTCACGTCTAGTAAGACCATTGCCTCGCTCCGCCCTCCCTCACCAGACATTTGGTACACACATCAACAATCGTACATTTACTTCGTCGACGTTGGATTGCATAAGCCCGCGTCCAATGCTTTCCCAAGCACCTTACTGTCCGCGAATAAGTATTTGCTATTAGCAAGAAAGGTAACGAACGGTCATCTAATGAGTCAAAGATGCCAGGGAAGAAACGTCCCCTGACGGCTGTACAAGGCCTAATTGATTACCTCAAGGAAGAAGAAGTGATGGACTACAAAAGTGACACTGGCTTTGCACCCAATGACAAACCCTCGTCATGAGGCACATATGTGCCTCAGCAGAGCATCCCTTCATCTTCGGTTGCATCCTCTGTACATAAAGTCATTTCCGACTTACATTGCTACACCCTACTGGTTATTACAACTGCCAATCCTCTCGTTGAGTAGCAGCAACTCGTTGATGCTAAAGAAACCAAATGCGCGCGTAAGGCTCGAACCAGGCCATTTTCTGGAACTTGGCGCAAGTATGATTTTATGGTACCACGCAACATTAACTTCACTGTATAATAGGCTGCTGGACACATGTGTACCCAGGCCCAGATGCTACTATGTGGTGGAGCGGTAATCACAAAAAAACTCTCTATGATCCCAACCTACCATTGGCGCCCAAAATGTCGATGACGGAGGGGGTACCCCAATACCATATGCTAGTTCTTCCTCACCTTGTATACCCGTCGACTGGGCGGTCTGCACTCTCCTCGGTGGACTTCTCTGATCTTGACCGTGATGGGGTATAAATCGAAGGTTGTGGATCGCGTGGAAATTCTTCACGCGATCGCAGTAAACACTGGCGATAATAGCTGCATTGGTCCACCCTGGATCTTCCCATTTCCTTTCTTTTTTATTCTCTTGAGCCTTCTAGTAGATTTTCTGACCACTTGAAACGTTTTCCTTGCTTGAACGCTGCGTCCGATCGCAGTTCACATGATTTGAGTATGCTGGAACCCCACCAAAATCCCCGTGTCTTCTTTCCCTTTATTCAACAAATGGCCAAAGATCCAACCTGAAAGAGATAATAACACGCGTACCTTAGATGTTACCTATGTATTATTAACACGTATACTAAAACTAGCCTAAGGTCAAACACTACCTATGGCTATCTAGCAAAATTAGTATCAATGCCCTTCCTACTAACCTGTGTCCAATTAACCCAAAAACTACCATCTTGCCTACTTGTATGACAGGAACAACGACACTCGTCGCTTCAACGACGACCACGATCCGGGGTATGTGATCCACACAACGCGATCCGATCCGTAGACGGGCACGATCGCAATCTATATTGCGTAGTCCACACCGTGCGATCGCTTTATTGATCAATCACGTGTGTTTCGGACTTACCACAATTATTGGATTGCCCGATCGCACAATCTTTATTTCTCCACAACTACGCCTAGCGCCTTTATGGAGAGAAAGCCCCTCTAACTGAAGTTCTTGATTCCGTAACGAACTGCTCTTTACGAGTACAAGGAGCGCCTCAGGCTTAGGCACATGGTGCCTCGCTGAATTATATTTGGAGCAAGTTAACCCTGCAGAAAGGTCTATTGGAGAATTTTAGGACGGCAAAGACGAGGTTGACTTTCTACCGCATGATAGTGATAGTTCACCCCAATGTCCTACTGTAAAGAAGCTTCATTCGCTAATCGTAATCCTGCTGTGGCTGTATCGATACACAAGACCGGACATTGCATTCGCTGTGCACAGGGCTAGCCGGCGAGCGCATGCACCAAGATACCGAAAATGGCGATAAGCAAAAAAAAACTAATTGTTTGCTATTGAAGGGCACCATTGATCAAAGCTAGAACTATAGGGAACATCTGGAAAAGAAGGACAGGTCATTGTTATTGATGGCTAAAGCGGCGTCAATTACGCAGCGGATCGCGTGGACCGCTAATCTGTAAGTGGAGGTGTGTTATGCTTAAATGGTATGTATTCAGTTGGATTTATGTCGGAAACAGGTGGCATTATCGACAGTGGAGGTCGAGTTTGTGGCAGCATCACTGGTGGCAAGTGACCTGCTAGGGATGAATGAACTGCTTGACGTGTGTGTTGCGAAGCCGATGCTGATGCACGTCTATATCTGAGCTGCCATGAAGCAAGTTAAAAGTGAAGACAGTCCAGTGTTATCTTTTTGAATGGTGTCGTTGTAGGATGGATCTCCAAGAAACAAGACAGAGCTGCCTTTTTAACGATGAAGGCAAAGCTCTTGTCCGCATCACATGTTGTGCTCGAGCTATCAGGACTGCGCGAAATTTTGCGTAAACTTGGCGTTGATACGAAAAGAAATATGAAGCTGTACGTGAAAACGTAGGCGGCGATCAAGCAGATTGAAAGCGAAGACACTTCAGACAGGGCGAAGCATACCTGATGTGTGGTACAAGATTTTGAAGAGCCTGCATCCTTAGTCGATAAACCTTGGACCTTCGGTCCATGGACTCTTGGACCCGGTCCCTGAAGGGCGACCTCGGTCCAGAGGTCCAGATACCCTAGCCAAGTAGAATCAAGAATCAGGTCTCGGGGTAAAGATAGGTTAAAGGAGTTAAAAGATAGGACTATATTAAATACTACTTAATTTGCGACCTACATAGCACGCTATAGTCGTGCTCTCAACTAACTTAACTAAATCTACCCACCTGTTCCGGGAAGGGATATATTGTGCCACCCCCGTCGAAGACAGTTGTGTATTAGACCCAAGCGTGAATAGAGCCCCAGGATATATTTGGCCTGTGGGTTCGTCGGAGTAGCACCCCACAATCGACCCACTATTGGAAGCGGTATCCCTACCCTAGTGGTTCGGGAGCAAGTAAAAGCCAGGCGGTTAACACCCCTGAGGTATCGAGGAAAAGTCCAAGGATGAGAATCTCCCCTGAAGAATTTGGTTATAAGTCCACCCTCGACCTAGTCGACCAAGTGGCCACATACCCGCCTACCGAGTGAAGTATATCCACTCGGTGCACCCCAAGGTCGACCTCTCTCAAGGCCGACATCACATCTCAACCAAGTCCTCCGAAGAGTACAATCCTCCAGCCGACGGGTACACAAGGTGAGAGAAGGTCTATACGCGGCATCGGGGTATCCCCTCCGACAGTCGGCAGTCCAGCACAGTGAGTGACTTTAGGTCTCATTACGCAGTTTTAAGAACCCACTCCACCATAGTGACATAGCCCACATTCGTGACCTTAATAGCTTGTCCATCAGCAACATTGCATTCTTATAAGCAGTAGACAGCACCGACAACCATTATGTCGTCCATAATTACTGACGACTGGCGCCACTATCGAGAATCCAAGTCTGTTCCCGACCACTGAGTGCAGTACCAATACTACGTGCAAATGACGGGTATGGCCGAGCTGGATACACCCCCAGCATCGTCGTCCATCACCTGGCGTCAAAATAGCCACTACAACAGTAGTACTGAGTGCAGTGCATTGTTCCGGCCGTAAGTGGGTTGTAATCTCCACTCACCAGGTGTGCGTTTGCATACTGTTCAAAAGTACTGGCGAAGTCTGCCACGCTTGCTTGAGATAGACAGGACGGCAACAATCGAGCCGCGTTGCATGGCTCTTTTCACCGTCGTTGCACCGTCGCAGATTTACTCAAGCACAAATCGATCTGGGCAGTTGGCCGATCTAGCCGCGTCAACCAGGTACTGGTACTGCTACGTGCACTGCCGATCGCACTGCTTACGAGCCCACATCAATTGTGTTGCTTGTTCCGCAGTACTTTTGTCGTAAACCCTCAAGCATCTTGTTTATTAGATATTCAGCCGTAGGCAACCCGACGCCCGAACCTATCATCTTATAGAAATTCTTTCTTGAAAAAATATCTTCGAGATACCGATTAGGGTTACTATTTTGTACTCCTCTAGTCATTCTTCACCTCCGCTGAGTCGTTGAGCCGCGCCAAGCTCGTCCAAAAGCTTCAATTAGCCAGTCTTTGAACCCGGCCTCGAATCCCCTGTGCTCATACTTTCCAATAAAGCGCTCAATAGGCAGCTTCATATCCTTGACGATCGGCATCCTGACCTCAAAGTCATGGAGGGTAGAAGTGCGACCCAGACTGCATATTTCCTTGCGCCGTAGGTTGAACTCTAGGGTTAAATGCCATTTGCTGCCGCGCTTAAGGTCGTCGTCGCTTCGCTCATCGAGTCGTCTTGAGTCCGGTGCCACTCCACCACCAAGGACTGGCTGAAGACGCTTGAAGTGCTACCTACACGGGTATCCAGATCCGTCGGATGCAGCTAGTCCCTCTCCTTGCATTCCCACGCCAACTCGCGCATCAAATTTTGCGATGCGTCCCTCAAGTCGATCTATGAGATTAATGCCATGCTCATGGGCACCGAAAGCACTCGGTTGAGCGATCCCCGCGCTGTAACTTGTCATCTCACCGACCTCATTTGGGCGAGTGGCAAGAAAAGCTGCTGGCTTATGAGGGACTTAGGCTCATAACCTATGTCTTAGTCGGGCTTGATTAGAAGGAGGTAAACGAGATACTAAATATATTGAATCTGATTGTCCTAGATGACCCTTGTGTCCATTACCATTGATCCCTTCTAAATGGTCACCACGAGTCGCTCTGCCTTCTTTCAGATTCACTTCGCCTCCTCCAAAGATCTCTTTGCCTTTTTCACATTCTCTCTCCGCCTTTCACATGATCCCTCCGCCTTTTACATGATCCCTTCGCCTTAACATGATCCCTCCGCCTTTTCAAAGGATTGCATTCTCTCAGCGTCAACGGCATCCTTTCAACACATACGTCGGTTGTATAATAGAGAGTACTGCGAGTTGCTTTAGTCTGTGTAGACCCAGCTCCAGCGCTTCCACTCATTGGGTGAGCTAACTTGGCACTGTTTGCTATGCCAATTGTCTAAGCGCACCCAGCTTTCCTTGCTTTACCTTTTGTCAGTTTTCACTCCACCCGGTTTGGCTCGGCTCCAGCTTTGGCTCTAGCGCGCCGGCCTTTCACTAAACCTGTGCAACCGTCTCTCGCGTAAGATGTAGCTATGTAGTTCTTTACTCAGCGTATGTAATTTTGACATAGTCACAAAGATTTGTCTCGTCGAATGCAATTAATTGTACGACAGACGACTTAAACTCGAAATTGCAAAAATGCAACTTGCACGATAAAGAGAAAACGCGTGTGAGTTAAGCTGTCCAATGAACGATGCATACCATGAACAAGCTTTCGTTTTCATCTATGACGTTTCAGCAAAAGAAATTTATGGAGTTACTAGATACGTCCTCAACTAACGTGTCATTGCAGTCTAGGTCCGCCAACCTCACTTCTACTCTGTCAATCTGAAATTGCTGTCCCGGTGCTTCGACGGGTGCATAAGGCTCAATATCAACTGCATAATGCGATCCCCAGCTTTCACAATAGGAATCTTCGTTTTTCTTACTCGCGTTCCAACTGATTTGCTCGGCATCGTAGAGTCCAAGCTGCTTCAGTGGTTCATCATACCAGTCGTTCTTCTCTGTCAGCTCCTTACCGAGAGGAGAAAACAAGTCTTGCACACGGAGGGCTGGTTTATATTCCGGTCTGCATTCCGTTGCGTGTTCCGGTTGCACGTACGTAGCTGGGCTTCCTTGCATAGCTATTCCCATATTTTCATCGTAGCAAAATGCTTCCCAATTTTCCGCCTCACTGCTGCTTGCATCAGATATCTGAACAACTGCTGATGAAAATATAGGTGAGATAATCAACGCCGTACCAGCATGCACATTTTGCCAGTATGCCAGTGGTGGAGAAATCAAACGGTTCTTCAAAGCTCTTGGTAATGGGCTCCTAATATCACGCAAGTTAGTTTCCGTTGCGTCAACCGTCGATTCACGAGCCGACTGCGACCTAGGGTCTTGGGCGGCAAACAATACGCTTGGATCCGTAAAGATGTTGTAATTGAATCGAGCATACTTACGTGGAAAGCATTTATCCGTTTGATCGCAAGATGACCCAGGTGCCGTACCTATCATGTTACAGCTCACCAAAACGGACATCACATCGTACACGCGGCGGTGCACGTCACTGTATGGAGTCTCGATCCACGGTGACGATTCCAACGCACCAATAAACTTCTTAGCTTCGATGAGACGGCTGCTAACAGCAGGCAATGTCACTCCAATTAGACCATCTTGTTGGAACAGCAAGCCCAGAAAGCAGACTGTTGTGGTTACCAAGCAGGGCCATTTTTCAGCTGCCGCCTGCTTCTCAAAAATTGTCACGATAGTGCTGTCTTCTTCTACCATGCTGGTCATCTTCTGACAGTGCGACTGTCGAAACTTTACCCTTGCTTGAGCTGAAACGTTCTTTATCTCTGCCAGACGTTGCACCACCGCAGCCTTCCCAAAGTAAAGAAAGTATCCGCCCTTAGTCCTTCGTGTCTCGCCGCAGCGCACGCGCTTGATCACTCCAATACCTATAGGCGCAAAAAAACGTGTCCGCATCTATTCTCATCCAAATCAGACACCAACTGCAGCTTTCATACCTTCTAACACGTGTAACACGTCATAAATCCGTCTCTTTCTTGGCACTACGCAGCGATTAGCAGAGAAAGAAGCCGTACGCAGCTAATAGGATACACACCGTACCCTTCATCTTGTAAATTTCACTGGATGGAATGAAAATTGGAAAAACTGCTGGGTCCGACGCAGAGCCCTGCAGATCTTCGTACAATTTAAAGAACTGCAGCATGATGCGCGTTCTAACAAATCCACAAAAGCTCCATGTTAGTACAAGACGCTCGTGTTTTCCTTGATCTTGGTGACATACATTTCTCCAAGACTTTTAGCTGCAATGAATCGTTCTTGGATATTACACCATGTCGGTTCTGGGAGGCTGTTTGCGGACCGACTGGAACTTCCGAAGGCTGGCGTTGGACTAACGCGACGTGAGCGCTGCCGGCGCTTCCGCCGCTTGACTGGACGCTTTGAAGCTTGCTCCACCATGACAGTCACCACAGGGACAGTGTCTTTTGTTGAGGTGAAGCGCAGTTTTCGTCGGTGTGTACGTTGGGCCTTCATTGACTTGAGCTAAAGGCAGCAAAATCAAAAGTGAGGGACGTGATCCATATCTGCAAGTTGAAGTGACATTCACTCTGAAGTAAACCATTTGACAAGACAACCTTGAAGTTACGCCCTGTCGCTTTAAGTGAAGTGCTGCAACCAACACACATTTGATCTCTACCTTAAACGTGCGTGCTGTCCAACCCATTGGCAAAACAAAACCTGTTCCTCATTATACTAATCTCATGACTGCTGCTTAGTATACACTGTGGATCGTCCGGGCAAAAGCTCGCTACTTGCGTTCCTTGCTGCTCTCACGTGAGAGTGATGCTTAAGCAGACATTTGGACTGTCGTTCTTTTAACTCATCTATTTGTCTGTCTACATCGAGACGCATATCTACTCGGCGGCATCAGATACTCCTAGACTGACATTTTGGGGACAAGGTCATAATATATAATTTTTGACCTTGACACAGCTTTTGCATTTGAATGCTGTGTCAAGGTCAAAATTTGTAGCAGTACCAGCTCAATGTTTATACGAAAGACGATCGGCTAACACGAATGGCTTTGTTGATCCTACAAATGGACAGACCTTTAGCTTAGGACAGTATCGCGAAAGCTATGTCGCGAGTTTGCTTCTGCAAAGATTGTCATGCCTCACTCTTTTGCGTGTTGCAGCATAATTACAAGTGGAGCAGGCGTAACAAGGTCATCCCCTATGTAAGTCAATGTTCAACACAAATGCATTACATGAATTCATTACTTGCGTCTTAGTGGTGGAGCAGGCACAACATTACTGCTCTCCGCGTATCCAATTCTAGAAAACAAACTTGCATTTGGAGGTAAAAAGAACAAAATCTCGTCAATGACACGATGCTGTCCCTCAAGTGTCGTCGCTGCGTCAGGTCTAAAGTGAACAGCTTGATCCAGATACAATCTACACTTATCATTAGCCATACATCCATCACCTGGTTCAAATCTGTAATATGTTGATCAATACCTGGCAGCAACTCGTTCCAGTCTCATTCTCTTCTCGATGCCAGAAGCGGACCTCTTTCGCCTCTGCACAAACCTTGAGTATTGTCGTTGATTCCTCTTGTATTGTTGAAGCAAGGATAGATCGTTTTGTTCTGTGCTAGCCACGAGCTGAAACGCGAGACGATGTGGACTGCAGCGACTTGATCGCGCAAGACCGCGCAGATTCCTAGCAAGCCGCAGTCGATTTACAGTCCTGACAATGCGCATGTCATGTTCATGTTGCTCTTTTCTTCTCGTTTCTTCCAGTTTCGCAGCTTCCGAGACCTTTTTCAAGGCTCCAGCCTTTTTATTGGGAGTATTGTTAACAGTTGTCAGCTCTAAGGTGGCTCGCTTTTTCTTCGTACGTCGTACTACCAGTCGCTCATACCTGATCAGTCACATTTGTTTTTTTACATTAGTTCCTAAACCAAGAGATGATAAACATACTGTAGCTATATGGTTCATCATATGGACATTCATTCTTCATACAGGCGGTTGAAATCGTCGCTACCGTTTTCTGTCATCAGAAACACCAAATTCTGTCATCAGAAACACCAAATTCTGTCAACCAAATCATTGCATTGGGTTTTTCACATAACATTCTATTGGAATATACGTATCCATTCACCCAAACGCTGGGTTTTATCGAAGTCCTCATTGATTATTCAAAATGCTACGGGTGTCAAACCTCTTTCGAGGCTTATCGACAGCACCATTGCGTCATTGCACCATTCTCGAGCTCTGCTCTGTCCATTCTTTCGCGACAAAAAACGATGATGACGATGATGAACGAGGACTTGGAACTGGATTGGGAAGACATCGGTGACCATGAAGACTGGACGCTGGATAACGAGGATGGTGAAGCGTCTAACAGTCGTCGTAAGCTTGAGGAACATGTCAAGCAGAAGGTACGAGTGCATCGTGCAAAGCATTCAAAGCGCCGCTTTGTAGATCGCATCCGTGTCAAAGCGACTGGTGGTCACGGAGGGAATGGCTGCGCCAGCTTTTTTTCCGAGTCCACGATGCGCAAACGTCCGAATGGTGGACACGGTGGTGCTGGAGGTGACGTTGTGATTGAGGCCAATGATAAAATTCCGAACTTGGGAAATGCTATACACCACTACAAGGGAGGAGCTGGAACCAATGGCATGCGTACGTGAATGGAAAGGAGGTGATCAAGAGTTGTAATGGTGAGAGTATTTGTATTAATAGTGAAACAACATTGTGTTATTGTTGTATGTGTGATTGCAGCAAATGATTCTGCTGGTAAAAGAGGCAAACATCTTTATGTCAAGGTACCGTGCGGCACGCTTATTAAGCGTGTGGAGCGCTACGAACGCGAGTTGGAAAATGGCGAGTTTGAGGTTGTAGACAGCATGAAAATTGTAGCTGATCTGGATAAATCTGGTGCCACGTTCTTAGCTGCAAAAGGAGGCAAGCCAGGACTAGGAAATCGTATTTTAGCAGGCAAAACGACGAATTTTGGTCGACTGCGCAAGCACATGCCTGAGAACAAAACCGTCGGTCAACCGGGCACTTCCCAATACTATGAGTTGGAACTCAAGACCATTGCCGATGTGGGGCTTGTGGGTTATCCAAATGCTGGCAAATCCACGTTGCTGAGTGTGCTGAGTCACGCTACACCTGAGATTGCCCCTTACCCGTTTACAACGCTTCATCCGTACGTGGGAATCGTGGAATTTCCGGATACGTTCCGGTTGAGCGTGGCTGACATCCCCGGTCTTATTGATGGAGCGCACCGCAACGTCGGTCTTGGCCATGACTTCTTGCGTCACATTGAGCGTACGAAAGTATGTAAAACAAGGTATGCTGACTTTTAAATTGGAAAGATTGCTAACACGAGCGATTGTGGCGGTTGTATGTAGATTTTAATGTACGTGCTTGATACGGCGGGCTCAGAAGGGCGCGATCCGCTAGAGGACTTTTGTCACCTTCAAAGAGAGCTGGAGCTGTACGCCCCAGGTATTTCGTCGCGCCCTTCTCTTATTGTTGCTAACAAGATGGATGAGGACGGTAAGAACAATAATTCCTATTTTATCACATGAATCGCCCTTCGGTTCTCAACGAGTATCGTAACACTGTTTTTGCTGCAACACAGGCGCTGAAGATAACTTTCATAGGTTGCATCAGTCCACCGATCTTGCTGTGCTTCCAATCAGGTAAAGCTTGTACATTGCCATTATGTTGTTGCCAAAAGTCGTAGCTGATTATGTTACTGTTGAATAGTGCCCTTCACAAGGTCGACGTTGATACAATCGCCTGCACACTGCGCTGGATGATCGAGAGTTATAGCAAGCTTACCAAGTCTACGTAGAATGCATTAGTCTCTGGCCATTGTTTTTAGCAAACACGGAAGGTCCTGCCATTTCGAATCCATTGATCTTGTTCTATCAGCAATAAGGCTAAGCTACATCTTGATTACGTCACAACGAAGGCCACGGTGTCGCGGAAGAGCCCACTTACATGATAAATCAATACAAGGTGCTGAGTCGGTGTTGAGGCAAGATTATTCGGGTACGCAATGTACAAGCACGGCAATTATCATCGTGATATCAAGATGAAGAACTTGGGGTGGTTCAACAAAAGTTTAACTTACGATCACAGGCTGGCCAAAACGGCCGCAAGATTCGGTCACGGCCTCGTGTGCGCGGACTGGTGTTTCGACGCGAAGATAGCAAATACCAACGTGTTAATTTTGTCGAATAATGTACAATAGCTTCGTCGACATGTGAAGCTCCATGGCCGAGCTGCAAGTACCGAGCAAGTTGCGCCTGCAATATCCTGAGACATCGTGGGCTGATAAATATATCGTATCTACAAGGTTTTATCTGACATACTCCATACTTTTGGCCAAGGTGCAGCAATCAATGGCTTCTCAGTATGCATGTGCGCTAACTCAAATGTGCCTCTGTATTATTTATAAAACGAAACACCCATTCCATCGCCCAACACGTTCACAATCTACTGCAACATGACCCAAGTCGACGTGTCACAACAGCTTAGACACTCCAGTATCGCCCATGGCGTGACCAGCACTACCTATGACTCAATTGGTGGTGCGTAAGGAAGAGGTGTCTGTGCTATTTATTACCAGAAGCGAGCACATGTCGTAAGGGATACTCGAGATATGCTGGGTGATTAAATTCCTGTCCGAAAGACGGAGTTGACGAGCAACCCATGTGGTAAAAAAACTTTGGTCTACTGTGCAGTGAAGAAAAGCGACGATGACTATTGCAAGGTGTGCTCGACGAAATCCTAAGTAAACCAAGTTTGCAACACCACTCAAGTCCAGAGAGAAATTTCATCAGGTATATTGTTCTTTTCGACGTGCTTGGTCGCAATCATACTGCTATACACAATAGCAACAGCATACTTAGAACTTAAGAGCGTGGGCACGGTCGCGCTTGGTCAGTGAGAACTTGGCGTTCAGGTAGGCCTTGAGGAACGGCTCGGCGTCCAGCTTTTTGATCAAAGCCGAGTCCACGGTCTTCTGGTCTTTCTTGCGCTGCTCTGAGATGACAGGGGCCTGAATGAAGGAAATGAACACGGGTCAGTGATTTATAAGGAGCTTATGTGCCGAAGCAAGCGATCCCAAGCGCTCATATATGGTGCAGCAGGGAGATTTATCGATAGACATTGACCCCCATCCTGCTAAATCCGTCATGCAAGAAGCAGCAAGACAACAACGAGAACAAGAGAGGTCCAAAATGGATCATCAATCTCATTTGCATGTCATCAAAACGCTCTCCACTTGACATGACGGATTGTGCGTAATAGTATCGAAACACCGACCAACTAAACGGGATGCTTTCACCAGCAGTAAAGAAAAGATAAACAACTTACAGAGCTCGACTGGGCAAAGAATTGATCCTCCTTGCTCTTCTTGGCGGCCTTCTCCTTGGAAAAGTAAGGATCGTCAATGGCAGGAAGCTCCAAGTTCTCAATGTTCACCTTTGTCGACGTGGCAATCACGTATGACTGGTTTACGCGACGGAGGGGCACACCGTTGACCTTGTACGGGCCTGTACACATAAATCACATCCGTTTGCAGTGAGCCAACGCTGTTTCTTTCAGCAACAACCCTCTTTCTACAACATGCATGCAACGATCAAGAATCGGCATTTCTCAGGTCTCATAATCTGATGAATCTTTGGCAACAAATCATCCCTCCTCATCCGCAGTACACTCCATGAGCCCCGTATAACGAAATCAACCTTCTCTCAGATTCACCGATAAAAGATTCATGAAAGAAGATCAATCCGTGCAACGAGACAAGAAAGCAACAGCAGACAAGGGAGCGATGGTAGAGTGCCTCGCACAGTGTCAAGTTTACATCATCGAAATGTCGTCTCTCTAGCTTTTGCATAATAAACGAAACGCTTTTTCTTACCAGTAACAAGAAGCAAGCCCGATGGCAGTTGTTTCAGAAATACCACACGCTTGCCACGGAAACGGCCTGAGAGTAGAATGAGTACCGTGCCAGGAGTGATGGATTTGCGTAGCTTAGCAGTCTTGACACTGTTACGTTTAATCTTTGCCGACGCAAGTGGTTTTGGAATAAAATCAGCCGGATACCATTTCTTAGTAACCAGTTTCTTAGTAGCAATAACCTTCTTCTCGCCACCCTTCTTAATCATTTTACCACGTCCATTCTTTTTTGAAAGACTGTTGCGCGAAATAGCATTAATACCACGGGCGAGGACAACATTCGCAGTCTTTGAAGCGGGCATGGTGATGAATATACCTACAATTTAAGTAATAACAATACACGAATAAATGACTGCAAAGTTATACTGACATTATCATGTTCAGGTCTTACCTGTCTGAAGAGAACTGAGAACTTGGATGTTGAATGGTCGAGACAACCACAGCCACCCAGAAGAATGATGTAGCTTACATCGACTGCATAATACCGTCTTACCTTCAAATGAAATACCGGTTTTGGAAGTAGAACCGGTTTCAAAAGAGCAACGAAATAGACCTTTTTTCTACACATGCTCAAATGATAAATACCTTTTTTATTGTAAGCATCGTCGATAAAAAACCACTATGCTATTCAATAGTTTCGATCCAAGTGTTAAATTAGGTAATTTATTTGATTATCATTAAAAGACCACCCCAGGTAGAGGTATACTATCTAAGCGTGGCCACGCGCTTGAGGCGCTCAAAGAAGTGGATGCTATTGTGTTTGAAAAGACAGGAACGCTCACAACTGCTATTAGTGTCTTTGAGGCATCAAATAGCGTTGATCAAACACAGCTCTGGCGTTGTGTTGCTGCTGCAGAAAGAAGTAGCGAACACTTACTAGGTAAAGCGCTCCTGGCATACGCTGAGGCTCAACTGCAGGGTTCCCGAGTTGACCAAGCGCAGGAGGTTGAGTCTGTTCCAGGATGCGGTGTCCATTGCACCGTGCGCGGTGTTGATGTGTGGCTTTGTTCTCTCACATGGGTTAGACAGCAGACGTACGGTGACTGTCGCGGCCTGAAAATTCCTGCAGAATTTGTCGAAGCAAACCGACGTTTTCAGACTCAAGGCTGCATAGTCGTGCTCGCTGTCATTGATGGCGAATTGCTATCTGCAGTTGCGCTAAAAGATGACCTGCGCCCGGAAGCCAAATGTGTCATTGACCAACTGAAGCGCGAGGGAGTACAGCCATGGATTGTTACCGGCGACCAGCGTGGCACCGCAACGAACGTGGCGATGGCGCTGGGGTACCTGCGGGCTGAAATTCTGCCTCATCAAAAGGTAGACAAGGTGCGCTTGCTGCAGAGCCTCGGTTTGCGTGTTGGAGATGGCGTAAATGATGCGCCTGCGCTATCAACCGCCGATGTTGTGTGGCACTTGGAGCCGGAACTGATATTGCTCTCAATGCTGCTGACGTTGTGCTCGTTGAGGACGACCTACGTGATTTGCTAAACGCCCGCGCGCTTTCAGGCGTCACTAACAGGCACATCAAGCATAACTTTGCTTGGGGTGTCATGTACAACCTGCTGATGATGCCTATTGCATGCGGCGCATTCTATATTCCATTCGGGGTGTGGATTCCTCCAGCCTTTGCCGGTTTGTCGGAGCTGCTATCGACCGTACCTGTGATCCTCTTCTCACTGCTGCTTGATTTTTGGAAGCCACCGTTCAGTGGTGACTGGGGTCTACAACAAACCCACGTGGCTATTGATGTATCGGAATCGACACCTTTGCTGCCGAAGCAGTACCAAGGTGCTCTCTATACATGAACGCAACACAAGGTAGTGTTATCATGCAAACAATCAGTAGACTAAAATGGTTGCCTCCATTGAAACGTTCTTGATTTGCTCGCATCCTGCTGGTTTCAGATATCGCGATGTGTCTTGAGCAACGATCGTTTTGCGCAAATGTTGCGGTGCCAGTGGATCAACTGACCAGCATGGACAGACAAACATTGCTCACCGTCATCACTGACTGATATTGCTGGGTTACAGCTCACTGTTTCATTGTCAGCTACTAAGTCATATGCATTCTGTGCGCGGCGTTAGCACATGAACCACATGATGGTGTGCTGTTTGTTATCGGGAAATCTTTTTCAGCTTCTTTCTTAGCCGACTACCCCGCTGTTTTTTCACAAACGAATCGTGCCTTGCCCATGTGATAGAACCTTGTTCGATAAGCGGGCAGCTTTTGGATCTGCTGACGCATAGAGACCGCACGATTCAATTTGGAAGCAGATGGGTTTGAGTGGCCTGCAAAGTACTTTCGACATCCGTTTAGCTGATACCGTCTGCTTAGCTGATACAGTTCTGTTGTTCCACGATATCGTTGACGACGGCTGCGGGTCCAAAAGGGAGGCTTATCCCATTCGAATTTGCTGCCGTCGTCATGGATTTTTACAATTATAGACACACTCAAGGTCGGAGCAATGCCTGCCTACCCGTGCAAAGGATGTGTGGGCTACCAAGCATTTCTGTGGCTGGTGCTAGTTGCTAGTTCCAATTTGTAGTTATAGGGGTTGCAATTGATTTGTACGTAGTTTATAGCGTATCTAGCTAATCGTTCATAAGGTTTTGAGCTAGACTTCGGGACGTGAGAGTGACACGCGTGGATTCAAGTGCAATTCCAGCGCTGTTAGTGCGACCTCGAGTCTTCTTTTTGCTTGGACAGTGGTGCTTCTTCATCAATGCTTCGCCCTTCTTCATAATCATGTTACCGATAGGTTGTCGTCGAGACTGGAATTTGCTGTTAGTTTTTTGTGTCACCCACGGGTGCTGCAGCGCTGCCGCGACTGAAAGTCTTAATTTCGGATTCACTTCAAGAAGACCAACAAGTAGATCGACACATGTGGCAGAAACTTGCGATAGGACATCCATCTCCTTAAGAGCAAAAGCTGTACCGCACTCAACCATTCGAGCAAAAACTTTGTCGCTGTCAGCTGAAGGGCGTTGTAGTAAAGCACGCTTAGTACACAATGTCCACAGGATGATGCCAAGTGACCAGGCATCAACTAAACGCGCATCTTCTACTTCCGTTTCAGCAAACACTTCTGGTGCCGCGTAAGTCTCTTTTGCAACTTGAATAACTTGAACACTTGGTCGGTCGTGCTTGAATCGTTGAGCATGACCCAGATCACCCACCTTGACGATACCAGATGCCGTGATGAAAACGTTTTCTGGTGACAGGTCCAAGTGTGCGATATTGGCGTTGTGTAGTGCTTGTACACCCTGAAGCAACGCGGTGAAAACACCACGTCTACCTACATCGGTGCAAGTCAAGATGGAAGAACTTTGAGGCGATACGCCTGCCGTTAACAGTCGAAGTTCTTGCTGCATGACTTCAAGCAAGTCTCCCCGAATACAGTGTTCGTAGAGTAAATGAAGTCGCTCTCCATGCAGCGAATATCGTTCCAATCTCACGACATTTTCAATGTCCCGAAGCGAAAGGTGAAGATCCAATTCATTTAGTGCTGCGGCACTTGCATTACGACCGTCAGGGGTACACGAGGTCATAAGCGTATGCTTATCGATAAAATGTTGACCAGAAGTAGGACATTGTACTAGATCCACGCGTTGAATTCTGTCGTGACTAGCCTGAATTCGCGTGCACAACTTGAAGGGGGGCTTCGATGGCTGGACCCATTTGAAACGATAAACCTTACCACTACTGACACTGTTTTTTGAAAACTGAACACCATGGGAGACTAACCGCCTGACTTGGTTGCCTATATTTTTACTTACCTAATGATCGGTATGGCATGACAACCAGTAGATTACGATGCTGCGTACAAATGTATTGCAAATGTATTGCAGAGGTTTCGCAGTGATAAGAATTCCAGCGCAACAAACATACATGTGGAAAAACGCTCTCTCTACCCACAATAGAGTTGCGTGTGTGCTCGGATGCATGATACGGTAATGCACTTGATCTTGTTGACCATGAGCGCATCCCGCTATGTGAATCAAGGCGTCGTTATCTCTATTTGAATAATCTTGCTTTGCGAATGAAGAAGTTCCTACAGGATCAAGGAGATATTGCACTTATTGCAGCACGTTGATATCCACTACTATCAAACCTTGAGCTCCAAGCACGTGGCAGTTCTTCTTGACAGAAGTCGTTGCAACGTCAATAACTACATCAACGTACTTTCAGAAATGTAGACGGTGTTGTTGTTATCGCCAAACCGTGATGACCAGTGATCGCTCGCTGGTCATCATGGTTCGTTACACCCGTGTTCTCGTAGATTACGAACCTTGGTGTAGATGGACGAAGACACACACATCTTACTCCATGCAAGGCTCTCTAGGTAAGATGAACGTCGTGGAAAGAAACATTTGTAAAGATCTAGCAATGTGAGACGTGATGTGCTAGTTAGTAATTGCAATGAACGATCTCAAAGTGAAAAAATAGGCGCTCTTTGGCACGACCAAAACGACTACTGTCATTCACAGGCGGTGTATCGTACAATACCGAAACATCACCAACGGGGGAGACTTTCTTCACGTTTTGTTTCTGTCTACGATCTTGGTTGAATGCCTCTAGTCGCCTGCTTCAAGCACCTTACTCTTGAGCAGCTCGATCATGTTGATTGACCACGTTGTCACATATTTTTGACGTGTAGATGGCACGTGCTTCCTATCAATGGACACTGAGCTAGAACGTACAGTGACATAGTGGTCGATTGATTTGGCAGGGTAGCACCAAACTTGTCACCATCATACACATCGATTTAAGATCGATTACTACCATTGGTTGACATGGGTTCCAGGTAAAACATTGACGTAAGCAGAATGTGACAGGCTCCATCCTTGATTGGCCGTTTCTTACAGCTGAAAATCATATTTGTCACATCCCATATGTTTCTATCATTTGTGCAGAAATGACAGATACATTCGATTGTAGAGGTTTTATGATCCTTAGATTTGCGCAAAATAGAACAATGTTTTTGATACTCTATCTTTTTTACTAGTTTTATGCCAATAGAAGGGAAATGTATCTTTATTTTGGTGCGTCAAGATGTCAAATTTGTGACGACTCATTGGTTCATTTAGTTGAAGTGAAAACGTCTAATGGCACATAGAATTGCGACAACCTCTACTAGTTCAGAAATGGCAGAAAGGGCATGAAATCGAAGACCATGCGCAAAGATTTATCTGCATGTGTCGAATCGTTTACCCAGTAAACATCATCAGAAATACTTTTACCACAGAGAGTCGACACAAAAAAGTTTTGGTCGATTAGCTTTCTCGACCAAAATCGCCTTTCGTAACGCTTGCATTGTCGTAATCGTTTCAGCAACAACGATTCCAAGATGGAAATCTCCACGAGCGTGCAGACACTCATTAACACGTTTGAGCTTATGACACAAGCCAACGCTGTGTCAGCCTCGGTATCACGATCTAGGTCAGCATCGGGATTCAAGAAGACCCTGCCAAACGCTGACAATACACCGGTGACGACATTCGTCGAGCGCATGAAGACTCAGCACTCGTGCATACAGTCAAAAGTTACGGAACTGAACCAGAAGGCAGAAAAAGCTGTAGAACCCCAAAAGGAGCTAGAAAAGGAGACAGAAGAAGACTCGGCTGCCACATCGATAAAATCTGCCGCGTACAAGGGCCTCACAATCAATACGTCAAACAAATACGACACCACGGTTCGCGACTCCTGCAACTCCACTTTCTACTCGATGGCCTCTCACACCCCATCAGCGTATTCGACGGCCTCAACATGCTCTCTTGACTCGCTTCTTAGTTTGTCAGATCTCCTGCCCGAGGAACTGCAGGTATCAAGCAAGACTAGACCCGAAATCGTCGTCAAACGCTCCCGGCCCACACTCGATGAACACTCGCAGCAGCAAACAGCTTCAAAGTTAACCGCGCCAACCTGTAGTGTGCTCATCAGAAAACCGCTATCCACGAAAAAGAAAGAGTCGTCAAATCTAGGGTCCAAGTCAACATGCCGTTCTTCCAAATCGACACGGAATGTTATGGTGCCATCGCCACTCGCGAGGACTCTCTCAACTTCATCGTCTTCGCCTAGATACATGGACTACGACAGTTCGCCGCGCTATGCGGCCACAAAAGCCTGGAACATGGAGCGACGTCGCCAGCTAGAAGAGCGCAATCGCAGCTTTGCCGCCAATAAGGCAAACAAACACCCAAGCAGCAAAACTGCCCACGTTGGTGCGGCAGGGACGGTTGCAATTGTAAAATGTCAAGGACATGATCCAGGACGCAAAAGACCAAAATCAGCAGCAGCGTGAAGACACTCACCACTCCGTCACAACCATGTCGAACCCTCCTGCGACACTGATGTTTTCCTATGCATGTTCCTGATGTTGACCAATAGCGTAAACAAATTAGATTCATACTCACTACATTGGGCTTGTTGCATTTACAGCCAACAGGTATTCAAGAGTGATGGTCGCTAACTTGAACTTATTCGGCACATGTATCCTAAGAATGTGTGGTCCTCGTTGTTTGGACGCAATATACGATAACACACACATAAGAAGTGCTCGCTGTGTCTGCCAAGATCGACATGAAGGTCATCTCTATAGAAGAATTCGCCATACCGACGAGTTATAGTCTAGCAGCTACTTACCATTGTCTCTATGCAAACGAAAACAACAAAACTGGTAAAGTCATGTCTTCCCCTAACAACGCCTCCGTGGTGTCGAAACCAAGTGAGACCGCTTCAGAGATATCTGGATACGTGAACGAGAATGTTGTAAAAATGCCGCGTCTACGACTGAGTGAACTCAATTGGAAGAATCGTGCCCGGTTCTTGGAGATGATGGAGCGTCACTCGTTCGTAGTGCTCACCAAACTCGGCGAGACACTGGAGCATACACACAATCAAGTACTTGACGACTTTAAAACGTTCTTCACGAATGAAGATGAGGACTCGAAAAACAGGTACACCAGTAAACATATTTACCGTAATGAGCACGGCAAACCTTTCTGGTATGCTGGATACGAACACACGAGTGTACGCGACTGCTTTCGCGTAGCCTGTGGAGACATGTCACGACTTGTGTGGCCAACGCCCGAGTTCAAAACACATTGGCTCTCTTTGCAGCGCTGCATGCAGCGTATTTGCGATCGCGCATTAAGTTTAACTGTAGGTTATCATATTGAGCCTAGCCATGTACGCTCGGACAAAGACTTTTCCGTCTGCTACGGACTGCACTATCCGAATATTGAGGGCAGTGGCCAGTCCGCCAACGAGAACGTTTTTGAGCATGTGGATCCGAGTTTGTATGTGGTAGAGCCCGTGTCCAATGTGGAGGGATTGGATGTGTATGATCCACATTCAAAGCAGTGGCTTAAGATTGAGAAGCTTTGTGTTCCTGGCAAGGAGATGGTACTTTTTTGTGGTCACGCCTTGAGTCGAGCCACGCAAGGCCGCATCCCAGGAACGCTGCATCGCGTTCATCGTACCTCTGAACGGCGATTTTGCATCGTTTACGAGCAGAAGTATGAGGAATACTTCCTTTGACTGCTACAGAGTAATGTGTTCGAGATCAAACAAACCAGAGCAACATGCTGAATGAAAGACATTCTAGTGTTGCGAACACATAGTGGATCCGATTGGTAATCTAACGCGAAGATGAACAATCAACAAGGTGTATAAGACACGACAGACCGTCGGCATGTTTATGGCAAAGACTTTGTGATACTCAACTATGTACTCATGGCTTCTTAACAACACTGACGAATCCACTTGCAGCAGAAAAATACTTATTAGCCTCGGCCACGCGAGCCTTTGCAGCTTCAGGGTTCATAAGCTCTATGCCTTGTACGGGCGTAAACGCGAGGCTTGATGCTAGTCCACAAAGTGGCGGTTTACTAGCAGAAGATGCAGCAAAGTTCGCAGCGCGCAACTTTTTGCTCGACTGCTTTTGCTCCTTGCGCATGATACGCAAATTGCCTGATCCTTCTTGGCCAAGTCGTCCAGATGTGATTCCCATAGCGTTGTCACCATACTCTTCATCAGCCATAGCAAAGGACTGCCGGTTCATCTCGCGCCGTACGTCCGTCATCTGCAGCCGCTCTTTTATTTTGCGATAGCGCTTACCACCACGCTTGCGGCGTGGCTTTTCGTCTGGAATGGGCAGTGCCTTCTTCGTCTTTGCCTTTTGTGGCTCTTGCCATTTCTCCATCTTCGCGACCAGCTCCGTACGAAAGCGCGCACCGACTACACCTTCCATGTCGTTCAGGTGTGGCTGGCTATCCACACGCGCCATTAACGCTAATTTGCCTGCTACTGCTCTGCACGCCTTCATTCGTAAATACGGAGGCATGCTCTGCACGAGATCGCTGAAAAACAAAACACCCGTATGCTTCAACGCAGCAGCCGACGAAAAACCACTCAACACCTTCTTCTCTTGTCCCAACACTTGCAAATTACACGACGGAAGTTGTGCGAGTTCCGCTACACCACCAGCAAGTCCCACAAGCAGTGCCGCAATACGAGTGCCGACTAATTGCGAAACATTCGGCGCCAAGTATTTCATACGACTCTCCACAAAGCATAAAATCATGTTCTTGTCCTTTTCCAGTGACAATACTTTGTCACAAGCTTCCATACACGTCGTTAGATCTTGAGGACCCAACGGTTTGCCACTCGTGCCTGAACCTGTCACGGAAATTCCAATCACTGCTGAGCTTGGAAGTAACTTGGGTAGTTCTTCCACAAGAGTCAAGTCCATCTCATTTCCAATCGCCTTAACGACACGAGCATAGTCCAAAGCATTCGGAACGAGCGAGTCAAGCTCTGGAAACTTGGCGGCATAGATCTCAGCAATAAAGCGGTGCAAAGCTTCAATCTCATCGTCAATCTGCACCATCAGATCATTTGATGTCACTACTAGATCGTATTCAGCACTACCTTTCTCCAACTGCTGGGGTTTAGCTGACGCAGCTGCATCATCGACATATTGTTGAATCTGCTGCACATGTGCGAGATACTTTGGTGAGCGCTTGAGTCTTGCAATAGCTTCTACACCACGTTTTTTCTTACTAAAACGTAATGATTCTGCAAGATCTTCTGTCTCCTCTTCCATGAGCGTCGGATCCGTGTCGTGATACTTTCGTTGAGCTCGTCTTGACAGGGTCAAGTCTTCATGTATCTTGTCATTAATGTCATCATTTTGTTTATCCTCTTTACTACTAGAAACACACAATGTAGACGCGAGTGTCTCGTCTTCATCGCTTCCTCCACTAAGTTCGTCCAAGTCTTCTAAGAAGGAGTCTGCAAGGGTCGACATGGTTTTATTCTTATAGTAATACTTACTATTTATTATTCTTACTAGTTCCTATTAGTACTACTAATATGTAATAATAATAAGCTTATGGATTGTATGGTGCATACAATATTCAAGTGAGTCGAGCTGCGGGTGGTGGAAACAGTTTCATTTTTTTCTGTCGTTTTTTGTCGTCTTCTTTTGTGCCACGTACGTCATGCATTTCTAAATCAGTAACTTTAGAAACACGACACAAGACGACACAAGACCACAAACGACACAAGACGACACAAGTAGAGATACACGGACATAAAAGAAAGTCGTAGTCATACTAGTAGTAATATCATAAAAATATGAATAGTAATACAAATACAAATAGTAATAGTAATATGAATTGGCGTCGGAAGACTCCAGCAGAAGGACGTAAGGATAGTAGCGATATTGAACATAAGAAGAAGAAACCGCGTCGTGGAGGTCGTCGTAATCATATGAATAAAAAGACCGATACGGATCAATTGAAGGAAGTTATTGCTGTCACTCTGTCATCAAGTCAAGTGACTGACGCAGATGTTCCTGTTGAGCCTAGTAAACCTACAAACTTGGACTATCTCTCGGACGTTCTGTTTGCATCTCTGGACATTTCGGCCAAGACAAAGCGTGCGATTGTCGAAGATCTCAAGTACGAGCGTCTAACAAACGTCCAGAACGCGACATTTCCGCTCATTTTGGAAGGAAATGACGTACTGGCAAAGGCCAAGACGGGTAATGGGAAGACCATTGCTTTCTTGCTGCCAGTGATTGAAAATATGGTGAAAAATGGACGTCAACCAGGCATTATTCCAACTCTTGCCGTATCACCAACGCGTGAATTGGCCTTGCAGATTGCAACGGAAGCTAAACGTCTGACAAAGTTTCATGACCTTCATGTGGCCTGCTTTGTGGGAGGTGCAAACATTAAGGAGGATGAACGTACGCTTACAAGCAGCACGCCGATTGATGTCCTTGTTGCTACTCCTGGTCGTCTAGTCGATCACTTGAAGCAAAATAGGGGCAAAATTACTGATCGACTGGGCAAGGCAAGTGTGTTGATTCTGGACGAAGCCGATCGACTGCTGGACATAAGTTTCCGTCCAGATATCATGCGCATCATTGGATACTTGCCAAAGGAGCGTCAGACGCTTCTATTCAGCGCTACGTTGCCAGCTTCTACGGAGGAGTTGAAGCGGGTTGCTCTACGTGAAGACTATTCGTTTGTGGACACTATTGATGCGAGTGAAGCCGACACAAATGTGCAGACTGAGCAGGAGTACATTGTGTGTAAGATGGAGGATGTGATTTCGACGGTGGAGTGTATTTTGACTGAGCACATGAAGCTGCCAGCATACAAGGTAATGCTGTTTTTCCCCACAGCTCGCTCCGCGCAGTTCATGGCGCAACTCTTCCAGGCTGCAAGTTTTCCTGGTGTCCTAGAGATTCACTCGCGTAAGAGTCAAGCCATGCGCACAAAGACAGCTGAAGCTTTCCGTAAGGGTCATAAGGTGATGATGTTTTCGTCCGACGTGTCAGCACGTGGTGTGGATTACCCGGGCGTGTCGTTAGTGCTCCAGGTGGGGCTCACTGATCGCGACCAGTACATTCACCGCCTCGGGCGTACAGCACGTGCTGGCATGAAGGGCAAAGGTGTTCTTGTTTTGTCCGAGTTTGAGACGGCTTTGCTGGACAAGTTGTCGGACCTGCCTCTCACGCAGAGCAAAAACTATGAGATGCTGGCGCCATTGCAGTTGCGCACATTGAAAGTGACGAAAAATTTGAAGAAGTACGGTGACGTGGAAAAGTCGGCGCAACAGTCATACCAGGCGTGGCTTGGTTTTTACAATTCGCACTCAAAGCGATTGAAATTGAAGCCGACTGAACTTGTGAAACTTGCGGCTGATTACAGCCGTATTATCGGCTTGGACGAGGTGCCGAAGCTTGAGAAGAGAACTTTGAAGAAGATGAACCTCTTTGGCGTGCCTGGCATTGAACCGTCACCGTATACTCGCGACAGTAGCGGCAATATTAGTGGTGGCCGCGGTGGGGGTGATAGCCGCAATGGCGGTAATCGTGGTGGTTATGGTCGTCGATAAGTCATCAAGGTCACTGCGTCGAGACTGAGACCAGTGAGCATGTAGAAATCAGCCCTTAATCTGCGTCTCAATGACTTGATTTCGTGGTTGAGAATGCAAGATGACTTCCTCATCATTAGAAACCAATTCTAATTTATTGCAACGAAGGATGAGTCAGTTTGACTAGGAACTACTGTTTGTAAACGTTATTCTTCCATGTCGTGTATGTATGATGAATCTGCCTCATGTAGCCATGTAATTGCCTCATGTAGCCATGTAATTGCCTCATGTAGCCATGTAACTGCTTGATAACAGTTGGGTACAAATACATAAGATAACATCAAACTAATGGAGGAGATGGCCAAGATGTTGGAGAGCTACACTGGCGGCTTGCAGCAATCATTCGAGTCAGTCTTTGAGCGTGTTGGACAGAGTTTATTACAAAGTACCCAAATGATGCGTATGATGAATGAAGTGATGGAGTCTGCTATGCTACAGAATCTATTCATCTCCTCGAGCTATGATGTTCATGGTGGTTTACTTATTGTAGTGGAGAATTGTTCATCCATTATGTTAAAGCAGACGAGAATCAGTGCACAATTGCACAACTCTAAGACGAGTTTCTTTACTATAAATCTTGATTTGCTCGATGCAAAGCAGCAAGTGCAGTTTCAAGCGTCGATCCAGGACGTTAGTGGTCCTATTACAGGCTTTATTGAGCTAGAATGCATTAGTCCTGGGACACAACAGACACTCACGAAACGTTCGTTGTTTCATGTCTTGTACCTTGAGCAAGGAAAGTTTCAGGCTGTAATGACTGGAGAAGAAGGAGCTACTCCTAGTGTCGATGAAGTTGCGGTAGTATCCGATAAAATTCCATTGACACGAGTGAGAAAACTCTTGGATCTGAGTCCAATTCAAGGCATCTTAACAGATAATCATGGAAGGTATCGATTTGAACCAGCAGGACTTCAGTCAAAGAACGAGATGGTGGTTTATGTATCGGTGAAAGAGAGTGAGAAGGGTGACTTGGTTATTGTATCTGCGGCTGGTAATGTCAGTACGACTGACGAGCGCCAGCATCGTTGCCAGCAGATAATCAATGAGATGGAGAACGTAACAAACTAGATGCATACAATGGAGCATCCATGCAATGTTTATTCACAGTGCAAAAGGCACTTGGTAAACGATCACTAACTTCTTTCAATAGTTTTCTGCACAGTATTCAGACACCTCTTCACTTCCGACACTTGCAAAATGAAGCAACATTGCTACTACCATAGCATTGTGTGCAATTTACACCCATCGGTGCTTTGAGAGAGAGTCACGATCGCTGAACCATTTGTGGAGCAGGAAGGACTGCACGCCATACATGACACCCAATACAACCAACTCAAAGACCGTATAATACATGATACGAGACTCGCTGCTGTATAGTGCTGCAAGCACAAGAAACAACAATTGTGGTCTACCATTAGTGTCTGCACCAGTACTACCCGAGCACACAAGAAACTTACTTTGAACGTGACGGTGCACTCGAGCACGATAATAATCCTGCTCATTGCGAATGAGTTTCAACAGTGTCTCCAATCGATCAAGTGACGTCTTTACACCAGTTAAATGCTCTGCGCTCAAGAAAAACACAGACAAACACCATTGCATTAGTAGTATCTTTATATCTCCCATAAATATCATCTCATCTTGTCCTAACAACACACACACACCTTTACGTATTTGATTCTCCAACTCATCTTCCTCACCCAACTCTTCTTTGTTTGACAAATCATATGATGTGTACCACTCGACTGTCTTCTGATTACTATCATGGGAATTATCAAGACAAAAGCGATACCATCCTCCTCGATGCTCTGAATTAAAATTAAACCCGCTACGCTCGATATTCTGATTCTTTTCATCCTGTACTGTCGTTACCAATCGATCAAAAAAATTCTGATTCACTTCCACTTCCACTGGATATGAGGGAAACGGACCAAACGCTTTCAAACGCACGCTGTACGTGCCAAAGGATTCCAGCACACCAATTCGTATAAAGGCCGTACGCTTCGTACGCACATACTCATGGAAACACTGTTCTTCGAGTCCATCAAGCCGAAGAATTATCGCATTGGATACCATAGGCATTGACATGAATACAGCGCAAGATACGGCAAGTACACGTCGAAACAGTCGTCCTAATCTCATGGTCGTGTCTTGCTTGGTCATTCGATGATCGTCGGACAATGAGACGACATCTCCCAATGCTAAGATTTATGATATTGATGGCTATTTTTAGCCAATCGAGTGTGTTGATGATGTCACGCGTCAGAAGAAAACCGGTATTTTGAACCGTAGCCCAAAAAAACCAAGGTATTTTGGGTCTTTTGGGTCATCATTACTACAGCACCTCCACCAACCAATCAATTTGGAATGTGGACAACTCGGCACCTCTCGCATCGTTTATTGCGTGCGCGTAGCTTCCACTCTAGCTTCGTTTCCTATGCATCAAGTAGTTATTTGTCGGATATATCAGTCGCTTCTTTACCAATCAGTCAGCAGTCGAAAGATGTGTTAACGCGTGAGATGGGCTACAAGTTTCTAACTCATGTGCAGAAGGATACACTACCGCTTGTGCTGGAAGGACACGATGTACTGGCTAAGGGCAAGACTGGCAATGGTAAGACGATTGCATTTTTATTGCCAATGATTGAGCGTATGATCAAGCATCGACAGTCAAAGCAGGACAAGATTTCAGCTCTTGTGATCTCTCCAACTCGTGAATTGGCTCAGCAGATTACAGTCGAAGCCGTGAAGCTCACAAATGCCCATGCATTACGCACACGTTGTTTTGTGGGTGGAAGCTCAGTCAACAAGGAAGTGAAGGAACTAACGCAATCAGATGGCATTGATATGCTCGTGTGTACACCAGGACGACTACAAGCGCATTTAGAAGATAACAGTGGACGCATTAGACAGAAGCTGAATAATCTTCAGGTGCTAGTTCTGGATGAAGCTGACCGTCTACTGGACATGGGATTCCGACCTGAAATCATGCGAATTATTAACCATTTGCCGAAAGAGAGACAGACGCTTCTCTTTAGTGCGACGTTGCCAGCAGCGACCGAAGAGCTTAAGAACGTGGCTCTTCGTGATGATTACAGGTTTGTGGATACGATTGAAGGAGATGATCAACAGACGAACTCACAGGCTGTGCAGGAGTACGTTGTGTGTGACTTGCAAGACGTTATTCCGGTTGTTGAAGACGTGTTGGAAGACTACATGAAGCTACCTGCATACAAGGTCATTGTATTCTTGCCTACGGCACGTGCGGCGCAGTTTATGGCACAACTTTTTCAGGCTGCGGGTTTCCCAAACGTGCTAGAAATGCATTCGCGTAAAAGTCAATCAGCACGCACCAAAGCCGCTGACGCCTTTCGCAAAGGTAAGAAGATGATCATGTTTTCATCTGATGTATCGGCACGTGGCGTCGACTACCCAGACGTCTCGTTGGTTTTACAAGTGGGTCTTACGGATCGTGATCAGTATATTCACCGCCTAGGACGAACTGCTCGTGCAGGGATGGAAGGACGTGGCATTCTGGTGCTGGCTAACTTTGAAAAGGCTTTGCTTTGTGATCTGGCTGACCTGCCGCTCGCGGAACTCAAACGGCAACCTCAGCTTGATGGGAAGGAGCACCGAACCGCACGTGTCCTGGCCGATATTCGTCCCCTGAGTGCGCTTGAGAAATCGGCAGAGAAAGCTTATGCTGCATTTCTAGGATTCTACAACTCGAATCTCAAAAAGCTCCGCATGTCCAAGACGCAGCTTGTCGAGACCGGTGCGCTTTACAGCCAGCTTATTGGACTGGAAGAAGTACCGATGTTGCAGAAAAAAACTCTGCGAGCGATGGGATTAATGGATGTTCCAGGTCTTAGTGTTGCCCCCAAAGCAGCTAGAGTAGCAGGATTCAAGCCAAAAGGTGCTGGCGGGAAGCAACACAGATTGGCTAGCGAAGAACAGGGTAGCTATCAATCGCTTCACAGCCGAAAGAAGCGAGATAGTCATGAGGGCAACGACAGGCGTGGGAGAAGGTTGCGGAGAACGTCATTTAGCAATGACGAACCCAAGTCTCCTCGCGCTGAGCTGCACTTCAAGGGCAACCGCAGCAGTCGTAGCACCTCGTCAAGCAACAGGCAAGAAGCGCGCACGTATGGACGCAAGCGTTTTGGTAGTGCGGCAGCCAAGTAAGACTTTAAGGGTTTGCCCTCAGCGATACTAGAAGACAACTAAAACTACGATTAAAGAATGCCAGGAACGAGCGCGACTCTATGATCAGACTGTAATTCGCTACAATATGTGTTCTACCAGGCCAACACAATCGCAGAATCACGCTCTCTTCCCCTTGCTTTATGCGTTGTTCGCTTAGCCGATGGCCTGATACTCAAACCGACGCTTCAGAACAAACCATGTCGCGCACGCACCCATTACGGCCCCAACTGCAGCGCCAATGGCAAGCTGAGCAATGGAGACAGTATTTGAACACGTTGCTGTAGATTGCTGCGCAGCAAGATCAGCGCTCGCATCCTGGCGACTTCTAAACAGCTCAAGCTGCTTCTCCAGCACCGGGATACGCGGCGGCACCAGTGTGTCACCTGGCCATTTGGAGAAGTTGCTGACTTTGAGCCACCATTTCGGATAACCTGGCATCTCCATATCATTTGGAGCTTCGCCAGTGGTGATATAGCCGTCTGTGTATTTGCTCACAAGCTTCCATGCAAAAGCCCACCATTCTTGAACGACTTTGGAAGCCAATTGATTAGATTGCTCTTGCAAGTATTTGCGAGCTTCAACTGTTGTCAAAGACTGGTGCGTGACGTGATGTTCCATCGCCTTCCGCTTAGCAAAACATGCCTCCTGCAACTCAGCAATGCGAGCGCGAATGTCTCTGCTGATAGCGTCAAAGCGTAACATGCTCCAGTTGTTAACAAAGCTGAATGCCCACCATGCTGAACCAAGCGTGAACTCGCTTTCCTTACCGAGGATGTACGCGGAGGGCACCTCTTGCTGTGCACAGGAAAATGGCACGAATACCGAAGCATGAGGCGAGCTTTGTCCATACCAGGCTACGCCACCAACGGCATCGGGAAGGTATGAACGCGCTTGCAGCACGAAACTGTACAAGGTGCGGTACATGGAAATCGGTCGCTCCCAACCACCAACGACACCTTTTTCGTCGCCTCCCCACCGCATAGGCATCCCAAACGGTCCCGAAGCAAGACCCTTGGACAAGTCATAAGGCGTGCCTTGGTAGTAGTCGCGCAACAAGTGTGTCACATCCGACACATCGAGTTTTCGGTCTGGTTCGACTGAAAACGGGTATGTCGAGAACTCTGGGTAATACCCAAGGCGAGAATCGAGCTGCAAGGATGGTGCCACAAGATCAAATACGCGCCACATGCGACGCCCTACATATAGAGGGCGCACGGGGTCCGGCGTTGGAGTAGCGTACACAGCGGTAAAATCGAACTTGCCTTGCTTCGGCTTCCACCACCCCATCTCCTCAGCAAATGAGTGCACATTATTTGACGCCATGAAACGATCTGGATCGTCCAGATCCATTTCACGAATCACAAAGCCATTGGCAACCACGACCACGTGGGTATCAAGCACGCGTTGTGCAGCCCAAACAGCGCTAGCATTTTGTGGACCCGTGAGCACGTGGAAGACCCAGACTTCTCCGTAACGGTCAGCAATGCCCAATGTCTCGGCTGCGTTCACGTACTCTGGATTCTCCGGGTCACCACTGTCTTCACTAAAAAATCCGTACTTGGTAGCCAAGTCGCCCATGGTCTGTATAGCGCACCGAGCTGAGTCACAGCGCTCTAACGCCACTCTAGTGAGCTCTCCAATTCCAAACATATTGTGCCCATGTGAACCTGCATCCATGGGCCATCCCACGGTCCTAGCTCCACTAGTACTTTCTCCAATACTAAGCTGCACTTCATTCATAAAACCATAGTCCTGTTCAAAGTAACCGTACGTGTGTAAGACTTGCGGGATCTCACCAAGTGGTGTCATGATCTCTTCTTGTTCATTCTTTGGTTTATACTCAGGTCCTCTCTCATTTGTCACAAGTCGTGGATAGCCTGGTTGTACGTTGTATACATACCGCATTGCTCCTTTCTCGTACTTTTGAGCTGGTACATATACCATTCGTAAGTCACCAGTACCAAAACCCGCATCGTCCGTATGAGCGACAAGTGTAGATCCATCCACTGTTGCATTGCGTCCCACTGCAATCATTGTACAAGCTCTTGCCATTGAGACAAAGGCACTTGCAAGCACTAGACAAAGCTGTGGATTTGACATGAGGCACTTACTTACTTGGTGCTTGTGATTGATTAAAATACGAACTGAACGAATAAATTACGGCGATCTTTTCAAGATCATTTGAAAACTATGTAAGATTTTGACAGGGGTTTTGTATGCTCATAGTGAATCAAAGTGTGATGATCGGACTTTCTAAATTTGGAAATATTTTGGATAAATAAGAATTGATTATTAACACTTACGCCATGAGACGAGAACGGATACGACTAGAAACCGTGTACGGGACAGTACTTGATAAAGACAGCTCATGGATAGACGGGAGTTTACACTCATGATTCATCTTACGACTAGGAGACAGCAACGGGAGATTGAATAAAGTCGCTGATTGCATCAATGGTGACATGACACAAGGCTTGTCCTGGATTCGAACGGCCATAGCAGCTTGTAGATTCCCATCTGGACGCGGAAGAATGGGCTTAAACTTGTCGGTACAATAGATGGGCATCAGAGCAGCACGCTTCACTGACATCTCCTTGTTAGTAAGACTTTTGCGTTTGCGAGACTTTTTACTTTGACGTTTGACGAGCAACATCTCGCTAAAGTTGTCACGCTTAAAATGCTCACGGCTATACGTGGGAAACTGGGCACGGGCTTTGCTCCATTTACGAAAGCCAAAGTAGTTGAGCTGACGTTGAAAGCTCGAGAAATTCTTGTTTTTAAAGTATTTAGGTAAAACCTGAGAGGTCATGGCTGCCTTGTCTAAGATCTGAAAAGCCATACCATCTTCTACCCATCGAATGATCTTTGAGTCTTCACGCCGTAATAGCTGGTGTAGATGCAGTAGGAACGGGGCCACCCAGCCGCTCTTTTCACTGCTCAAACTTGAGCTTGAGCTTGAGTCACTGCTTGTATTGGAGCAGCTAGCGACTGATGTCACATGTGACACTGCATGAACCTCATTTGTAAGAAGGTCGTGAACATTCATTGCAGTTTGTAAGTATTGACACTTGCGTTAGAATGAGCAGAATTGAAAATGAACGAAAGTATGTTTTCTCCCAGACAACTTGAATCACCGATAGTTGTTCAATTTTGTACATACAGATTTGGTTGAGTATTTGTATTAATAATATAGTATATATACTTTTGACTCGAATCTTAGTGAGAGTAGGGTATCACGAAGATAGCTGCATGTCTTTGCTCCATGTCGTAAAAAGGGTACTCCTTGTGGTTATAAAATACATGGCGCGCGTCCAAACGCATTCCCATAATATGAGCCGAAATTCGTAGGAACTCAATCGCATGGAGCATATGAATTCAAGATTATTGAATACTATAGCTTATCTGTACATTTTTAATCAGCACAACATCATGAAGATTCGCACGCGTTTCCTGTTCGGTGCGTTGGCACCCATCTCTCGATCATCATATCGTACAACATCAACAACGTTTAATCGTCGTCAAACATTGAGTGTGTACGACTTGTGCAAAGACCGGCAAATGACGGTCAGAAATGAGACTGTGACGCCATGAACATATGGACGTCAAACTCCAGTTCTTCACCTTGAATCTCTTTTGATTCTATTTTTACTAGATCGTTTCTAAATTTTTATACAGTCAAAAAAATACAATCGACGCCATCGACGTCACGCCCGAAAATGGTGCTTAGTCTCACTTGTCTCTACAGTTACATGATGGTGTTCACTATTAGTATTTTACTCAAGAAAAAGCTTAGGTTAAAAGGGCATCTATTGCGTATTATACGTCTTCTTGTCAAGTATGACGCGAGCTTCAATGTTCAAAGACATGTAACGCATAACTCTTGGTGATAGCAAGACTGCACTGCAGGATGTATGAATGTGCGATATGCCTGCGGGCAGTTTGGATCGGACACCTATCTGACTGATCATACTGTAGAATTTGAACATGTATGGACAAACATCAGGAATACTTTGCGCCAAAAGAGCATCCATCACCTTTGTCAATGGTTAGGCATGGGATTCTTACCACTGCGTTTAGTTGTTGTTTGTAAGATGTAAGTACAAGAACCAGAGAAAAATCATATACACATGTGCTAGACGACAAGCAAGTTTCCTCTGCAAGACGACACCGAGCATATAAACATGCTTTGGCTGATTCAGTGGTGCATTTTAAAGCGCTGTGATGATAACAACAAAAAACTTTTGATCTATTAAGTTGGAGCTATCTCCTCCCTATTGAAGTTTCTCAAGAAGTAATTTAGTGCCTTGCTGCGTGTCCACTAGCTTTTTCAAGTCTCCCATTGAAGACTTGAGTGCCTTTTTCACCACCTCAACAGCATTCTTGGGGGCGTGTTGAGCCTCCAGGAATGCTAGAACTACAAAAGAGCCACGGTTACTCGTTGCCCACTGCGGTAGCTGTTCTTCGACGGCTGTAAGCAAAGACCTTGCCATCGAGGTTTCTTTGATCAAGCGACGCAAAGCAAAGTGACCGTTGGCGTCAGTGTAAAGAGGCTCTGTCTCCTCCACGCTGGGCGCCGCAAAAACAGCGTCAGCCACGCTATCGCTTAGCTCCGTGCTCTCACTGCGTTTAGCAACCTCGACAATCACGTCACGACCCTCCTTCGAACGCATCAGGGCAGCTGCATTCTGAACGCTCATCTCCTCGAGCTTTGGCAACAAACCCTTCAGCAACTCTTCACGACGAGCGTCCGGGTCCTTCTTGTAGTTCACCACCATGACGGTCGGATCTTCCAGTAATGGCAGCATGGGTGGCTCGAGTAGAACAAGATCATCCGCAGACAAGTACTTCTTGTTCAACGGGCTCAATAGCTGCAACAAAACCTTTCGTCCGCTTGGGTGCGTAGCAATCGAAAAGAGTTCATTGTTCAGCTCTGCCAGAACAGATTTTTGCACAAGAACAGAGTCGTCAACCACATCCAAGATGCGCATGATCACGAGGTAACCACTCGGGTGGTTGCATGCCTCTAGCACCTTGTCCTTAAGCGTCTTAATAATACGCTTACGGTCTTTGGCCGTACCCAGTGAAATACACTTGTTGACCACACGAGCACCGTTGCGCGTGGCAAGCAGCGCCAGCGAAGCATCACGAACATTGGCCACCATCTGCATGACGTCGTCGTGCTCCGCATTGCTTATGTACTCCCATAAAAGAGACTGCACGAAAGCCAAACCAAGAAGCTGCTTGTCGATCATGCGACTCAAGATGCTGCTGAGATGTTTGAGCACATCTGCCTTTTTTTCTGGATGCGTGGCAATAATGTCCGCTAGGTTGCGTTTGCTTTCCGAGCGAAAGTAGGCAAACTCACGACCGTAAAACTCCAGCTTGAGCGCTGTTAGCTGTGATGGCTGGAGATATTCCTGTGAATATTCGAGCACATTGGCGGCAATATTGTGCGTGCCAACTTGAACCACGTGGCCCGTGAGGCACTTGACAATGGCCGCACGGTCCGCCAAGCTTCCATAGCGGATCATTTTTTGCACGAGAAAGCAACCGTATTGCATTTTGGCCAAATCAATCAAATGTTCTTTCATCTCCAACACGATCTGCGAGCGGTGCTCAGGTTTGCCGTGCTGCATGAGCGACTGGATGACCCGCGACGCATCATGCTTGGCTGCTACGTCATAGATCTTTCCTTTGACTAAATTATACAGCTCATCCACAAGCTTTGCACGCTTGTTCTTTTCCACATCGCGCTCGCGAATGACGTTCCAAATTTGCTTGGCACGCGTAACCATCTCGTAGTGCGGGCGCTGCATTTTGCGTTGCTTCTTAGCTAGTTTCTGGTCCATAAACGACTTCTTACCATCCTCAGCATTGCTGGCTGAGCGCTTCTTGGCATTGCGTCCGCTTTTGTTGTAGCTCTTGGTACCTTTTAGCTCCACCGTCTTTGCTTGCATCGCCATGTCTAGTGCAAGTTGTTGCTGCTTTGTTAATCTCTTGAGCCGTGCCCAACCAGTCAAACAACTGTGTTTTCAAACATAAATTATATGTTTTCGAATACACAAAGAGGAGCAAACCTACGTAATGAAATAATGTATCTTGAAGCGTTGTTATGAGCCAAATCAATTACTATCGGGCAATCAATTCTCTGTTCTTATGACACTTCTCGTTCTTATGACAAAGAATTGATTGCCCGATAGTAATTGTTAAAATATTCGATAGAGAAGGAACACTGTAGCGGTGTGTCTTGATTGGTAAGGACTGCAGACCTGACAAATTTTGCCGATCAGGCGACGTAAAGTCACACAAAAAGGTAAATGCTTTCCTGACTGATTTTGGTTTCGTGGTACTCTTTTCACGGAGAGACAACTGCGGATAATGTGCTTCAGAACTCATAGATTCAAAGTAAGGAAGAAGCCACAAGCTCAAGAGCATAAAGTAGTCGTATGCTACATTTAAAGCGTAGAGTTGATGCATTTTGGTTAAAATGGCAAGGTTATATATGACGGAAGGGTACGCAGACCTACGCTGTTCAAGAAAGTTGATGAATGACGTGAAAATGCATCCATGTAATTACACGATCAAAGATGTCAGCTTCAATTTGGTTGACAAAGAATTGATGAGGAATTGATCTCAAAATCCTGTCCTACACTTATGATAAAGCAGTGGTGATAGCATCGGAAGTGGCACTGATGAGCCAAGCATGAACACGTCTGCAGCATTCAGTACTAACTTTAATTGCATGTTGCTATGATGGGTATAATCGGCAAATAGTATTGTGTAAGACACGGCAGATTAAATCAAAATAAAGGAGCGCATTATACGGCGCAAATGGGAACACGTTTACAAGTGCGTCTACGATGTGCGAGAAGATTGACAACCTTGCGGGTGTCTTTGTTTAAACCATATTTATGAACATTTTAAAAGTGGGTACATTTGGCTTTTCATGGCACGCTTTTTACTTGTTCAAATACCGACCAAAAGACCGGTATTTCCATAGTCAAAAATAAATCAAGCACAAGACAAGAAGACGTACGTCACGATGAGTATGTTAACAAGCACAACGTCACACGCTGTAGTGGCTTTTGGATGCAATGATGATGGTCAGCTAGGAACGGGGGCAAAGCGTCGAAAGACACTGGCCATTGATGACGTGTCGGCTTCTAACTTTCCCACAATGCTCGACGGACTTTTCGACGAAGAAGTTGTCGCTGTCTCCTGTGGCTCTCGCCATACAATGGCACTTACTGCAAATGGCACCGTGTACTCGTGTGGATGGGGATCAGTATGTTTTGGTTGTAGCTCTTCGTGTTCATTGTGCAATCGAAGCATCACTTACTAATCGATGTGCGGTGTTTGGCAGATGGGCCAATTGGGCCACGGAGACCTCAAGAGCATTAGCGTACCTCAGAAAATCACCTTCTTCGAGGATAAGGGTCTTGTGGTTAGCTACATTTCATGTGGAGGCTGTCACTCTGCTGCGGTAACGAATGACGGAACGTTGTACATGTGGGGCGAGACGCATTGGGGTCAGCTAGGTCTACCGAAAGAGTTTGAAAAGACGCACGAGTCCGTTCCAGTCGAGTGCTTGATTCCAGAGGCTTATTGTGATGAACGTGTTGTAAAGGTCAGCTGTGGTGGCACGCACACGGCTACATTGACCAACCTTGGACGTGTTTTCGTCTGGGGTCGAGGTGATAGCGGCCAGTTAGGTATCGGCTCGGCATGGCTAAAGGAAACGGATGACAAGTGTCTTATGGGAGTTAGCCAGCCGCATTTGCTTGATAGATTAAACGGCGAGAAAGTCGTGCAGGTTGCGTGTGGTGCGTTTCATTCAGCTGCTGTGACTGAGCAAGGACACGTTTATATTTGGGGAAAAGAGGACTATGGCATGCTTGGTCTTGGACAGACTTCTGATCAGCAGACCCCGAAGCGCATTGAGTTTTTTGACAACATTCCAGCACAGTACGTTGTTTGTCATAGTTGTTGTTGCGTCCTCTTGTTGCTGACAAGTATCGTGGTCTACAATGTTCGTACAGTCGAGTCTCTTGCGGTGGTTGGCACACCGTAGTAGTGGCAAAGTCGGGAGAATGCTATGCTTTTGGACGGGGTGAATATGGCCGACTTGGTCTTGGTGACGCGAAAAGTCGAACGCGTCCTCATTTGGTACGAAGTGATGTAGTGAATGAACATATCTGACAATGTGTGCTGATTCGAGTGTTCGTCTTTTTTTTTTCAGGTGAAAGCTCTACAGGGAAAAACAGTGATTCAAGCTGCATGCGGTGGCTCTCATACCTTGTTTGTTACAAGCGATGGTCTTGCCTACGTTGCTGGAAGAGCTGAGTGCGTACTAACATTGATAGCGGTTTGATGCGACAAATGCGAAACTGACATCTAGTCGATTGTTTTTTTGTTGCTGTAGCCATGGTCGACTCGGTTTGGCAGACGTCAAATCGTTGGCAGTTCCTACACATTTAGACTTCGGTAGTATCCCAGTTCTTCAGGTCTCAGCAGGTGGTGCGCACTCAATAGCTGTACTGCACAGCTTACGCCCTACCTTCTCACCAATGCCCACCAACAATGCACGAGCTATAGAATGACATTGACAATTGTAGTTGTTAAAGTTAATAAACTGCATTTTATAATTAACTGCAAGAACTAATTAGATCCGAAACTTGGTATTTATATTTCATTACTTACTCTAAAACTTGTTACAGATAGTGAGCGTATGTAGTAAAATGTATGGAACAGACCATTCAGTCATTACAAAGACATTCATAGTGAAGAATACTTAATGAGCGAAGATACTGCGTCTTCATCGTCTAGCACCAATTCGCAGGACCGCGGTAAAAGGATTGAATGGTCTCTATCGCAACCTATCGATCGAGGATCTCACCGTAGTGTTTTGCGCACTACTGAAAAGTCCGTTGTTTTTCGAGTACGCACACAAGAAAAACTGTCAAGTGGTGGAGGAAAACGAGCGAGTAATAACAGCTCGTCACAGACGCTACGATTGATGCACAGTGAAGAGACAAGTGGCATGGAAGATGCTAATGTTCACGAAACGCTAAAAGAGCTATATGCAGAGGTCGAGCGCAAGAAACAGTGGCTGAACAACGAGGAGAAGGCGTTTCAATGTGGTCAACAACATCTAAACAGTTTACAGCGAGAATATGCAGCGCTTATAGGTAATTTGGAGCAGTGTAAACGAAGCCAGCAAGAACGATATCGTATTCAGGATATGGTGAGAGGACCACGTGGAGAGAGTGGAAAGTATGATTGTGGAAGAAGTAGTGACAGTGACAGCGACTATAGTAGTTATAAAGAGCATCGTCGAAGCAGTAGCAGTCGTCGCCGTAGTCGATCACAACGAGATGGTGCGAGAAAAGAGCGAAAACGATTGCGACAATTCCAGAGCGAAGTGTCTTTACGATTCCAACTATTACAGTCAGAATGTCGACAAACGGACCTGAAGCTTGATAAGTTGGTGTCTGATTTACGTCGAGAATATGCCGATTCGTGTCTCTTTGGTACGTCTTTAAATTTCTAGTCCAGATTGATCATATAGATTGACGTTATGACTCTTATTTCCAAGCTTAATAAGGCCATGATGGTTTTATTTTTTGTTCTAAAACGTCGTAATGAACAACTAACATGTGAATGTTATTCCACCAATCACACGTTTTGTCGTTTTGTCCACTGTGGGTGAAATAACGAAAATACAATTGACACAGTCTATGTGGCCGACTGAAACGGGGTTAAATGATGACGACCCGTGTGAGCTTCAGCGCCGACGAGAAGCTTATGCGCGAGAATTAGAACAACAGATTGCAATGCGTTGTATGTATCAGCAAAAGGATCAAATAGAACGTGAGGAACTAGAACGTAAGCTAGCACCAAGCGAGCACTCGCCATCCATGTGGCTAGTTGAAGGAGGTCGTTTCGACGTGGGACATACGGCTCAGTTACCTGAGAAACGCACGTCGTGTGTAGATGTTCATGAAGAAAAGATACAGGATCGAGGTGCTGCGACATGCGAAGTCAGTAGTGTGTCATCATCGTATCCACGCTTTCGAGTAATTGATGAGAGCAAAACTAGCCAAAGACTGCGAGAACGTGCACAGCAAATGCAGTGGAAGAAGATGTTGGATGAACAGGTGCAGGAAAAGGCGAGGCTGAAACAACAACAAGAGGCAGAGAGAAGACAAAGTGAGGAAGAAGCGGCGAGGGAGGAGGTGCGCTACCTTCGAGAACAGCAGCAACAAGCACAACGACGACTGGGCAAAGTGAATGCTGAGGAAATTGAGAACAGAGTGGAGGCATTGTCGTCAATGCCGGAACTGCCAGCAAACAAACAGCCGAACGACTTTGAATCGACTACAAACAATCTCCACAAGTTTGCACGTACCAGTGATCCACGAGAGACTGACGACAAGTCGATGTGTTATCACAACGATCGGCGGAACAAATGCCCTGGTGTTGCTGAAGCACTGTTGCCTCCGCCTGCTCTTGCACAGATTCAATTGCCGCAAGACAATGGACACAATCGCTCAAATGATGGCGGCCACGATACGTTTGATTGTAGAAAAGAGAGCATAAAACAGCTACATTTTGAGAAGAACGATGCACAGGCTTCGCAAGATCAGATGGAGCAGCATAGTCGGATCATGGAGGAGTACCGCTCGCTACTAGCGGACATTCGTCGTGAACGTGAAAAACTTCGACGAGAACGAGACGAGATACGGCGAGAAAAGGAAGAGTTACGTATGCAGCTAGTGCTGTTGCAGCTTGAAAACGAAAAGACGGCTAATTTGGTGGATGCGCAGCGGGCACTTAATGAGCAACATGAGTCAAACTTTCAAACGGAGCAGATACTGCAAGCCCAGCAGCAGCTCTCGCAACAACAGCAACAATATCAGGCAATGGCGTATCAGTTTCGCCAACCGACTGTTCAGTCTGTGGATATTAAAAAGGATAGCACACGTTGGGGTTATGGGCGTCCACGGCAGCAGCATAATGATGGTGAAATGAAAACGTATTCACGACTGAGTGAGATTCGGCAAACCTTGGGTGATTTAAGTATTCGAAATGACCAGCCTGAGTCAGCATTTCCAGGACGACGAAAAAAATCACCAAACCCGATGTCCATGGCTGACATTCCAGCAGTATCACCGAATAAGCGTATGAACGCCAACATTGTGAGCTTGCCAGATTACCAAAGACTGTCACCATACCGTCCAATCCCGACTATTCCATCCCATGACGAAAGCATGCTGGATCAGTCCTTGGTGAACGAAAGTGTCTTTGTTCCATTGAGTCCAACATCGGAGCACGACACTACTAGACCGAACGTTATGGCACGACGGACTCCTTCTTCTACTTCAGTATCAGGAGACATCAATAGCCGGTGCCTCGATCCCCTACGAAGCAGTCGTATCATCCAAAGTCGTGGTTTCTACGACTTTGGCCAAGAGTTCAAGACCAGTGACAAGGCTGACTCTTTGGACGCAAGTGGATCAATTAATGGCACAGATATTGGACTAGATTCAACAAGCAATTACCATGGCAATGATGACGAATAGAATGCAAAGGGCACAGACGAGAAGATGAAGTACATGGAGAATCTCACAACCACGAGCCAAGAGCAGTCGTTTTGCTCCATAATAATTACAAATAACTCTATGTCGTTAAAAAAAAGTGAGCACAAAATAAGAGTAGAGGAAGAAAAAAAGGTAAACATCGTGTGGTTTACATCATTTCACCAACTGGTCGACTTTACCCATTTTTATTCATTTTCGCTGGCATTCGTTCTATTCCAAGTCTTAAGAATGACGTTCCAGTTTCCCGTTGCGAGTGGTAAAACAAAGCAAATACAGGTATTTGAGTGTCCTACAGAGACATGGAAAGAGCGTAAACGTTATGGTCCAAAGGTTGTGTGAAAATGGTGCTATTGTATTTACTTTTTCATGCAATTAAGGGATTATTTGTGTGTGTCTAGAACAAGAAAAAAGAGAATGAAGTAGAGCTGACGTTACGACAAGAGATTCGAAAAGAATTTGATGACACGTTCGACTCGGTATTGGAGTTTAGTATGTGATGTATCTATCTATCTATCTAGTTGCTGTTCTATGGAGCAATCTCATGCAGTGTGTGTATACAATGATGAGCTGATGAGACCTTTTCGTGACCTTTTGTGTTGGATATTGTCTCTCCATAGCTACTTTGAATCTAAAAGGGAAAGAAAAGAAGATGAATGAAGCCAAGAAGATTGAGGCACTGGGTGGAAAAGCTGCTGCCAATCGTAAAATACCGTATAAAATACTGATTGGCATGAAGACAAAGGGTGTGGCTCGAAAACAGCGACGTGAGGACTTGGTACGATGTAGTAATGACTCATAATAGTAGTCTGGCGTGAGTGATTTGGTTTTGATGCAAACGTCTTGTTGGTGGTTTGTTTGCTTTTTGTGTGTGGATGTGCAGATGAAAGAATCTGACATGGTGACGGGGAAGCGGAGATTGAGTCATAAGTCAAGAGATCAGCAAAAGAAGAAGAAGACTGATTACGGCTTGCAGGCTACTAGAGGACGGTTCAAACGCGGCGTGTTGGATGTGCGTAGTTTGTAACGTATCAAACTCGTAGTAGAAAAATTTATGGGCGCTATTGGTATCGATCGATGTCGTTTTGAGCTTCGACAGTGCACATGAACTTTGCAACTAGATTGAGTAAGCTGTTTAGGTTTTAGCAGAAGCAATACGCTCAGTGATTGTGCAGAGACACGTAGTGTTGCCGGTTCTTCATGTTGTTATACGGAGATCAAGCGGAGATACAATCGAGTTGCGTCGGAAACAAATGATTCAGGGGACAGCTGTTAGAAAAGTGGATAAGAAGATGAGTTGACCCTACTTATTACACCCGTCATCTGCGGCTCAGGCGTTGCTATCATCTCAGAAATGCAAACTTTCAATCTCATGACACCGTTTTGGTGGTAAGACTCACACTGAGTGTTGCCAAAACAGTTAGCAAGGTGTCGCATTTATACTTGGCAACAAATCTCGCTAATACAGCCATCAGATCGGTGACGATGCACTGCGAAACTAAATAGCTCATATTTCATGTCAACATTGGATGAAACATCCACAACCAATAGATAAACGTGTCTGCCAACGAGGGTCTGACAACTCGCCGACAGGAACCTCACAATACAGCTAGACCCATTCATACAGAGCAATCAGCGATGAGCGTGACCGATTACGGTGAACCACTTGCTGCTTCCGAATCCACTGACGAAACCCAAATGTCCCGTCACCACCAATCGATTCACGGACTTCGCTTTCTAGATCCAGGTCATCGTCGATAACAACACACGAGCCGTGATCGCTTAATGGCATCGCATCGGCTCCGCGTGGCTCTAGCTCCAGGGATCTAGCATACCGACTCTCTTCTGAAGAATACAACATTTCAACGTGCAGAAGTTCCTGGAATGCAAACAAATACGTAGGTCAGGTAAAATTTTCATTCAAAGATGTAACTGTATGCTTGAAAAACTACACACAGTAATCTTCTTGTCGTTCGGAAGCGTGTAAGCAGCAGATTGACGGTGCAAAATCTCCATTGCTAATTCACCCATTCGCCGCAATCGACTCCCATTTACCAGACCATCGTTACCAAAAGCAGGCAATTCATTCAGCCCCGCAAAACCCTGACCAAAACCACCAGCGTCAGCCAAGATTCACTGAAACGAAATGCGTGTAGTAGCACTTACCTGAAGATACAACCCGATGTAAGGCATACACGGATTACCAAATTTCCGCATGAGCCGGTTCATCTCGCGGCATCCTTTGTCCGAAAGCAGTTGCATGTCGTTCAGCATCTTCTTTGCGTCAACGCTTAGCTGCAATGTTCCAATATGACCAAGCATGATGTCACATCAATAAACGTATCACACTGTACTAGCATGATCAAGTTTCATAAACGTACACAGTTGATCGTCTTCCGAAGGCGCTGCACTGCTGTAGACTGCAATGCATATAAAATCGAAGCCAGCGTATCGTAGTTGCGTAATGACATACAACAATCGGCAGCCTAATCGTATAATGCATCGGCACTCAAACATCAGCATTCAAACTTATGTTATAGTAGGATGCTCTTCTATACCTTAAGGTAGAACGAAATCACTTCAGCGCGTTCTTCAGGAGTACTTTGAGCCAAAACAGCGTTAATAACATAGGCAGATAGCTATGACACGTTACAATACAGAAGTGCATCAAAGTCAGCACCACCAACAATCAGCTGAATGTTTCAATTTGCGCGGCGCGTACATGCTGAAACCAATGTTTGATCGTTATGAACTCAACGGAATGTCTAACCTTCGAACCTGTTGATACGAAATCTTGGACTGTATAGATCAATGTATAAAAAGGTTAGAAAGCTAACAAAATGGAATAGAAGAGCGCACATTATCCTACTTGGGATTTTGCAAAAGACCGCATGTGTCAAAAGCGTGCACTGCTTCGACCACCGTTCTGCGTCAATATATCTGTATCCGTAAGAACCTTTTAGCAAAATTCACACACACAAATTGCAACCTCTTTACTACCTTGCTTACCGGTGCAAATGCAATTGAAAAGACTTGTTAGATCCAGGTTTAGCGCCTAACCCGTAGATCTTAATCATCGTTTCAGGAATTTGTTTGTAGCTCAAAGCATAGTTTCCGGCTCCTCGAAGTGAAAAGTAGTCTCGGTAAAGAACGGCATATTCTTCCACCAGACGCACCAATTTTTCCTTCGAGACGTCAACATTATGACCTATGAGATTGTAAAAACGATCAAGAAGATCATCAGATTCCTTGACTTCGGACTCCCTGAACAGCAATACCATGATCATCAGACGAATAAGTCCGTGACCTAAGCATATGGATGTACACAAACTTAGTGTCATGACTTGACTTCACCACAACAACAAAAACGTACGTTTGATCCCATTGTGTACGTGCTTGCTCAGCCGATCTACTACTTCATTCATGCTTGAAAAGCTATCAAGGAATAGCGCAAATGCCACAAAGTCCACTAAATCCACTTCTGTTCCTGATACAAGATCGTGGACCATATCTTCAACGGAGTTTGAGTGTATAGATCGATATATGAAGTCGTTCTTCCCAGCAACCTTCCAGAGATCGCTTGGCGCTGGTAATTCCAGACATCCTATCGCCTTTTTCATCTGGGTGTAGTCGACAAATGAGCCAAAGATATCGACATTAACACCATTACTGGACCGATTCAACGAACCCCCTTTTTGCAGCCGATCAATCACATGCGAACTGCGTGAGCTACTTGCTTGATGAGGAACGTGGCGACCGTAGAGATTTCGTTTGCTGAGGCGGCACCCAGCGCATGCTAACATTTCAAGGCCCAAGATTCGAGCATCACTATCTCCATCAGGAGCGGATGTCAGCAGCACTGTTGCTGGAGTCTGACCATATCGGTTCTGAACATTAGGATTTGCACCACGCTGCAGCAGCAGACGAATGATATCAGCGTGCAGGAGAACAGCAGCCAAATGCAAGCTAGTATTTCCGTCCAAGGTAGGAGCATTCGGGTTCGCTCCCTTCAATAGGCATAACTCCACTAGCTCGGTTCGCCCACTGTTCACAGCAAACTCCAGGGCCGAAAACCCATTCGACCACGCCACACAGTGCACGTCAGCTCCAAGCGCTAGGAGCGTTGCAGATCCTTCGAGTGATGCTGTCGAACACATGAACATTAACGGAGTAAAACCGCGTTTCTCCATTGCATTAATATCAGCTCCAGCAGCAATGAGTTTCTCAATGATTAGCGCCATGTTCACCGACTGCTTCACAGCATGCAGTGGTCTCCTTCCTTTGTAATTGCACAAATTAACGTCAGCTCCTCTTGAAACAAGATAATTAACCATTTGAAGCTGCCCGCTGTGCACAGCTGCATGAAGTGGAGATCCCTTTCCAGAGATAGGAATAAATCCAAATATTTGCTTCCCTCGAGACTTTTCCCACGAACAAAGCGTGTTAAGGTCCATGGTAGACGATCCCAGCCATGCAGCCGAGTCCAGGTCTCCCCGACGCCCAGCGATACACATCAGATACCGAAACAACTCAGAGTCCAGCGCAAGTAGTTGATAGTAATAGAACTCTGTCATGAAGGTGAGCTGCTTCGGAAGAGACGCAGTTCGCACGCGCTGAATGATCTTGTCAAATGGCATCCCAATGACTGGTTCGTGGTTGATTGCAATCAACGACAGACCAGGCACAATTGCGGAACTTAGTGCTGCTTGGGACATCTTTCGAACACTGTATACAATGGCTCCTCGGCCATTACCGTCCGTCGTGAACTGAATGCCAACATCATTGGTCGAAATGGATACCGAAACACGAGACCCGGCCAGACCTAGAGAATCAAACCGGTAGCTTTCATCGCCAATTTCAAAGCACTCTACCCACTTGATCGCATTCAGAAAAGCTGTCACGACATTCGCCTTGTTCTGACATGCTGGGTGGTGTTGATACCCGTGCTTTAGCAACGCACGAAGAATTGGTAGATCACTGAGCGATGACATTGTAACAACGTACCGAAAAATAGCCGTAAGCGCATCATCTGATACTTCAAAAAGCTCACCGTTGTGTTTGGCTATCGAGTTTGTAATGACATTTCCAGCAGATAGAATGACCTCAAACTTATGTGTTGGTAGCGACACACACTCGAGCAAATTGACTACACTAATGGCTTGCTTCCAATTGCAAACCGACAAGTCCTTTGTGATTCCAAAATCTGCCTGCGCTTTTTGCTTTAACACCTTGAGGTTCTGTTCCAATTTTTTGCGTCTCGACTTGACCCGATTGGTCTCTAAGCTTGCGTATGCTTCAGCATACAATGAAATAAACACGCGGTCTTCAACATGTCGTCGAATAAGTCGTACTAGTTCATTACCAGGTAAAAGTTCAATCTCTGAATCCTGATAAAGCTCCAAATGATGACGATCAATGATTGCGTCGTCCAATTCGACAATGAAATTGTGAATCGCCACATACGAATGATCATGTTCGTTTTCTTTAAACTTGACGAGACTGTTGGCAATTTGTTGATCCGTGACAAAAATCTTGTTCAAATGTCTTGCAACAGCATTCGAGCCTACTTTTTCTTCCGTTGCAGTCAAATCCATTTCATAACAAGGTGGTGCAATCCGTCGTACGGACCGTAGAGCAGCAACCCAGAGTTCTGCTTCAAATTGACTGCAACAATAACATAATAATTTGTAAAATCCTTTTTCAATCTGAAACGCATAGGCTTTCTCAGCCACGCGAATGTCAACATGTTGAACTGACACGACACCATCATTCAATTGCATACATCCTTTAATCTTCTTTCGTCCTTTATTCTTATAGTAAGCAAACGTTCCATCCGAAAACAAGACAAAAAATCGTGTTTTCCAGCTTTTCCACAAATGACCTTGTTTCATAAGCCATCCCATTTTCACAAAATTACCCGCTTGTAATTGAGCTGCATAGAATGCACCATTTAGTAATGGATCAGAACGATGACGGACTAATTGAAATGCTTTTTCATGATGAAGACATGATTCCAATGGGCCTACTCGTCCTGTTGATCCTACGGGTCCTGTTAATCCTGTTGATCCTGATCCTCTTGGTCCTGTTCCTGGTACTCCACCAACTAATTTCGAGTCACAAAGACCATCATCAGACGTCGAACTACTTGATAATCGACTGGACCTTCTTGTATATGTACTAAATCGCATGAAACTCAATCGATTTTCTTGTTTTTTCTCCTGATAATGACGTGTAAACTGTAATCTTCTCTTTGGCTTCAACATAATCACGTCTTCTTCCTCCTCTTCTTCATCTTCTTCTTCTTCTTCTTCTTCTTGTAATAATGGTGGAGGTGAGTCCATTGAGGAATGACAGGAATCTTTGGATCTTCTCTTACGTCGCCAACCTGAGGATGTCATGACAGAGAATAAAGGGGTTCCTACAGATAATAGAGAAGAATAGATAGAGAATCAAGCAATGAGTGAGTGCGTCGTGCGTCTCTAGCTGAGAGTTGGATGACAAGTACGAAAAACGAATGGAAGTGCACAAGTTATTCTGGAATCAAATCTGGCAAGGAAAGTCGTGCACTGTATATTTCGGACCATTTTTTGTCTTTTGTGTTGACCTTTTTTTCTTCGTCTTTAAGTAAAGATAAAAATCTCCCCGCTCTCTTTAGACACAACCTAACCACCTACACTTTTGTTTGGTTTTTGGTATTCTTGGAGTAGATACTCTAGATAATATCCATTCGTTTTTTTTTTTCATATGTTGTGTGTATGTGTATTCTGTTGTTTTGAATCCGTAATTTATAGACGCAACGTTTTCCACAACAGTTGTGTGGCATTGGTTTCGTTTATTTTACACGTGAGGAATGGATTGCACAACGTTTAGCAACTAGTTACGCTTACGTGCTCGTGTTGTATTAGTGCATCAACTTTTTTACCTTGATAATACGTTGTTAACTGAAAAGAAAGAGAGACAAAAGGGGGTTGCGTGGTTTATATATATAGAGATATAACTTGATATACACACACCTTGTGCATTCGTGTGTTGGACTATAATGTTTGGTATGCAGACTAAACAGCTTGGTTGTTTTCAGTTGGTAGAGAGATTGAAATGATTTATAGAGTAGAGACGATTTGGACGTAGTGGATGTAGGCTACAAAGCAATCCACGAAAAGAGTATTGTTACATCATGCTGACTCTGCATCCTGCTGACACTGTCGTTACACACACTCTCTCTCTCTGTTTTTATGCTTTTCCTCTTCTAATTAGTAGTAAGGCTCTATAACTGTAAGAAGTAATTTCTGATTCGTGACTAATTTGTTTATCACTTCAATTCGTCAGGCGTTGTTGTCTTCTAATTATGATTATTATGTTCAGTGAGGATACTTGAAGTTTTATCCCGTATATTTCACCCGATGAACAAAAAACGATATTATCTTTGCAAGGTCAGATTTTATCCAAAATGTGGACGGTCCGTAATCGTCGTCATCCTGTCGTGGCTACAAGACGGCGTCTCTCGACCTCCCACGCAGTCCGCTCTGCTCCCTGTGCATTGCGTTCGGTATTGTGGGCACCTACAGAGAAACGCGCACCTTCAGATGCAGCAGTCCCAAGCCATCAGCTGCTAGTACGCGCTGGGTTTGTGCGCAAAAGCGGCCATGGACTTTTTTCAATGCTGCCTCTTGGACGACGCGTTATGGCGAAATTGGAGGCGTTAATTGACCATGAGATGTCAAAGATTGGTGGTAATCGAGTGGATTTGACAGTCCTGACGCCCAAGGAAGTGTGGAAACAGTCAGGCCGCTGGCAAAGTCGGGGGACCGGAGCTCATGACGTTCAAGGATCGACATGAAGATCTACTGGTGCTAAGTCCCACGCACGAAGAGAGCATATCGAGTCTAGTGGCAATGCACTATAATACTACGGAGGCAGCCGAGTCATCGTTGAGACTATATCAGATTGGCCGCAAGTTTCGAGACGAAATCCGGCCGCGATTTGGTCTTTTGAGAGCAAGAGAGTTTGTGATGAAGGACATGTATTCCTTTGATGTAACGTACGATTGTGCGTGGCAGACGTACCAAGACGTTACTTCTGCTTACAATGAAATCTTGATATCAAGGCTTAAGCTGCCAGTGAAACGCGTGGAAGCTGATTCGGGAAATATTGGCGGCCATTTGTCGCATGAGTTCCACGTGCTAGCAGATGTTGGTGAAGACGCGATTTTGTCCTGCTCGTCGCCTGCGTGCGACTATGCGGCTAACGTGGAGAAGGCAGAGGGAATGTTTCCGTCATATGGTGAAAATCTGACGGAACAAAGTGACGAGATCTCTGCAGAGCTAAGCGCCATCATTGCAAAAGTTGAGGAACAGGCTCGTTCTGGACATGAACAAGTGTGGAAGTCTTTGATGGAGCTTCATGATGTTGCAGGTGTGCAAGGGTTTTCGTATAAATTAGTGCTAGAGCAGGCAGCAAGCAAGGACTCTAATGCTGCTAAAAACAACGGCAACGATGATGGCAGTTCACTGCCTCGAATGGCTTTGTGCTTTGCACGACATGATCGTGAGGTGAATGAATTGTTAGTGAAGCCATTTCTTGGTGGGGATGAAGGCGACGTGATTGAAAACAAAACAAAGGTCGCTGAACTGCTTACAAAGCTTCAGCAGACAACAGAATTACATTTGCTTTTGGATGATTCGCTGAGACATGGCAAACACATTACCCCAGCGGTAAAATCTCTATGTATCGTTGCAGAGACCCTGTCGAAACAACAACATCATATTCATCTTGTCTGGGGCCACTTTCGTTTGGCACAAGCTGGTGATTGTTGTCCTCGCTGTAATGGTGCTGCAGTGCTTGAAGGCAAGCGTGGGATTGAAGTTGGTCATGTTTTCTATCTTGGACAAAAATACTCGAAACCATTTGGCGCAATGTACACCGACATGAAGAATAACAAACATCCGTTAGAGATGGGCTGCTATGGTCTTGGTGTTAGCCGGCTAGTAGCTGCAGTGGTCGAAGCCTCACACGACGACTATGGTATCGTATGGCCGACTGAAATTGCTCCGTACAAGGTTCTCATCATGTCCATTGGTGGTAAGACGCAGGATGATGTCACATCTCAAACAGCATGGGCAATCGGAAAGGAGCTTGCTTCTGGCAGCGTAACTGGTCTAGTAAGAGACGATATACTGCTTGATGACCGTTGGGACGAACGTCCAGGCTCTAAATTAGTCGAATCCGAGCTTATTGGATATCCCTATCGTATTGTTATTGGCAAGCGGTTCCGGACTGAAAATCTCGTGGAACTTCAAATCCGAGCGACGATGGAAAAGCGATTGCTACCACTTCATGAACTTTCAGCTTTTTTTACTCACCAAGTTGGAAAGTTATAAATCATTGTAACCTTTTGTTTTGCTGAAGTAACGGTAACAACGGGGTACAAAAAATTAGTAGATTTTTGTGATGAAATTAAAACAATAGAGATTATACTTGTTTTGTCATCTCAAAATCTCCGGATATTTGTATCAAGCTTCTATTGACTCATTTTGGTCAATCAAGTATCCAATCCTTATCATGAGTTTGTCAGTCAAGCGACTTGGAGATGGTGCTGCCTTTTGTTTACGTGATGAAATTCATGGAATAAGTGTCTTATTAGGATGTGGAGAGATTAGAGACACGTCTTTTGTCTCTAGTCCTGATGACGGCAATACTGAAGATCTCGAGACAAGAAGAATGCAATATCGACGTGAAGTCAAAGGTCTATTACGACGTGATGGAAATACTCAAATTGATGCAATTTTAGTCCCAGATTATCGACCTGGAACAAGTTATATGCTTCCCTATTTGACGGAAAAATGTGGTCATTCTACTACTACTACTACGTTACTTCAGAATCCAGTCCAAAACAATCTCCTATGATCCTGATGACACACAGCACACGAGCTATGGCACCACATGTTTTAAAAGAATATTGGTACGTAATAGAACGAGGAGGAGGAGAGAGGAGGGAGGAAGGAGATGGGCGTAATGATACAAGACGTGATGATGTTGTGTTGTGTTGTGTTTCTTGTTTGTTGGACTATTAGGATTGGATGCCATGGGAAAATTAAAGACGGTGGGAGTGGTGTATCATCTCTCTATGATGTTCAGGACATTGCTACAGCCTTCAAAAAGACCAAACCAGTTGCATTAAAAGCACGTGTGACTGTGAATGAACACTTGAAAGTCACTGCTTTTCACTCGGGTCATGTAGCAGGTGGTTGTGCTTTTTACTTGGAAATTGGAACCACGACTGTGTTATTTGCCAATGATTTTAACCTAACAGGTGGACGCGTATTACTACCGGCACAGATCCCAAGATTAGAGCCTAATGTACTTATCACACGCAGCTCATTTGCTGTAACAGTGTCGGAGACGCAAAGTGCTATGGAGAGAGAGCTTGTGAAAGTTGTTTTAGAGTGTCTTAGCTCCAATGGTAAAGTGGTGATTCCGATTTACCGGCTAGGATACTTCCACGAACTCATCACTATTTTGTTGGAGCATTGGCAGCAAATCAAGGATGTTGGTGGTAAGGCAGCGCAGTGTCCTATCTACTTATCAAACGCAGCAATGGAGTATCCGAGCAAATACTTGCCTCTACTGTCGCGCACATGTACACCTGCTATGCAGAATTTGCTACGTGACAAGTCGCCAAATGCTTCTGACTTGCAAGTGTTTGATTGGAATCGACTTCAGCAACCAGGACCATTTGTACTGTTTACGGGACCTGCTAATATTTCTCAGGGTGATTCGTTGCGTGCTATTAAGGCGGTCGCGAACGATCCAATGAATCTTATTGTTCTCTCAGAATATTGCACACCCGGCACAGTAAATTATTTGCTTTATGCTGATACGGAACGGAAGCGTGTGAGTAAGCGACTGGGAGTGAATGTGGAATGCGGAGTGCATTACCAGCCTTGCGGAGACGAAGTGGATGCCAAGAGCATTGTCCAGCTTGTGTCACATGTAGCGCCCCGCCAAGTCATTCTCGACTACAGTGTTGCAGACGATCTGGAGTTTGTCAAGACACATGTCCATAATCAGCTGAAGGTGGACTCTGTTGTTGACACGAGCATTGTGGTGGCAGGAATTAATCCTACAGGGCGAACACCTATTGAACCTGCCCGAGACATTCCGATGCGTATCCATAAGGCTATGTTCAATAACCCCTCAGACGTGCATGGAATGTTGATTGCCGAGCCCAAGCGCAAGATGGTGTTAGTGTCGAGCGGTAATGGTGCACGGCGCTTGAAAAAGAAGAAGCACTCGCTTTTCTTTTCTTACTCCTGGAAAAAGCCATTTGAACCCTGTCATCGTGTAAAGAAGAAAAGCTGTCGCCCTGCGTCAGCATTGTCTTTTCTTCTGTCAGCAGCAGTCGGGTCGGCTGATGAAGAGGAAGAAAACGAGCAGCAACCTCAAGCAAATGTGGATCTGCTTCTGCATTCACTGGAAGTCAGTCTGACCAAATGGCTTCGCCATCTGCCTATCGAAAAGATCGATCGTTGGCTGAAGCTTCGAACAGTAGGGGTGGCAGTGTCTGCCGAATGGGAAGTTCACATGGAATGGTCTTACGATGACGAAGCTTTGGCTGGGCGCGTGCTAGGCATTGCAAAGCAAGTCGTCCACGCAGAATACAAAAAGCAACTAGCAAAGTAGTTTATACCGGTGATACAGGAGCAATATGCAGCCGCAGTCCATTCCAAAAAGCGTCTACTAGTTGAGCTTGTCATGGCTGTCCTTTGCTCGAAAGAATTGGACGAGTTGTAAGTACACCTGCCCAAACGACACCGTAGGTTGAATGCGCTTCTGAATCCACTCAGGTAGGCGATTGCGAACCGCCAGATTTGAGTATCGATGGTCAATTAGCAAAATGGAGGAATAGTCATTTTGATGGCGAATAGACCTTCCTGTACGTCCGAAACGACTAAATGTGTTAGTAGCAGCAGCGCACAGAGCAGTACAACAACAAATCTTACCAATCGACTGGTTGACCGCCTTCATGCAAATACTTTCGTAGAATTGTCGTCCAGATCCGGGACTTGACTGGTCCAGGAAATTCATTTTCTCAACTATCTCTACGTCTCGAGCGTTTGGATATGGCATGCCTACCATCACAACGCATCGTGCCAACTCATCACTGAAATTGATTCCTTCGGACATTTTACCTCCAACCACGCTTAGAAGTATGGCACCCTTTTCGTTCAGGTTATCTCGCGAGCACGCTGCTGAATACTGCATTAGCACCTCTGCAAGTTCATCAGCTTTTTTGGGCTCCCTGAAAATGCTTTTCTTTGCTTGAAGTTGCTCATACTGTTTTGTGTCCTGCCATCGTTGTACAGCAGACTCTTCAAAACGATACGAAGGAAAAAACACTACAACCCCACCGGGCACAATGCGTGAAAGGTTGAGTAAAATACGCCCAAGCTCATCTAATGCTTCCATGTCATTCCGTCGAGAATACGTGAATTCAAGGTGTTTTTGGGAAGGACCCGATGCAAGGCTGAAGACCAGCAAATTTTCAGGAGGAATGACGTGGCCGCATGAAAACAGGTCGATATCTTCTCTAGGCACTGAAGAAAAGAGTTGGTCGATTACTTGTGAGACCTGCATCACATTACAAAATGGTTAGTTTAACGTTTGTCACTTTCACGATGTTTGAGTCATCTACTTGCCGGCTGCATTGTCCCTCCAGCAAGTATGACACTCCGTGCCTTTTCCACTATTTCTTGGAAATGGACCACAGGGTTTAGCAAGATGAACTTGATCGAGCCTTCAACTCCCTTCTGCGCCTGAGTATATACAACAACTGTCAATGATCGCATGTCAACTGTCGATCGAAATGTTGTACCAACGCGACGTACATTGTTGGGCTGTGCAAGGACCCGTCCGTCTTCACCTGCACTGGTCAATGCCTTTAACAAAGCCTCAACTGTTCGCAGTGGTGATATGTGACGACTTTCAAAACCTACGTCTGGATCATCATTAGGTGTAGCTGGGGAGGTAGCAGCAGGAGATTCCTTGTTTGTGAGATCGACAAAGCCCATCAACTTCTTCGCTAAGTCACTTCCATCAAGATATTCTAGAATCTTGAACATGTTGAAGTGGTCTATCTTCGCACTGAATAAGAAATCGTTAATGGTCATCATCTGTGCCCCAGTATTATCTCCATCATCATCATCACATGCTGATGTAGCCGTTCCAGTAGACTTGCCCAGTTGGCGTAGAAATTTCGTTATCAGTTCCATGACGGACAATAGTTGTTTGATGTAGAACGCGTTCTTGCCCTTAAATCTTCTTTCATACTTTATGAAATACGACCACAGAGTCCTTCTTGCTACCACCAATTGCTTGCTGGTGATTTCGACTCTATAGGTGTTGTTGATTGCGTCGATAATATTGTGCGCTTCGTCAAAAATAATGATGTTATCTTCCAACGTAATGCCCAGCGTCTCTCGAGTGTCTTTGCTAAGAAGCATTGAATATGGTACCGTAACGATTTGAGCAAGTGGAATGCTTTCACGTGTGCCGTAATACGAACAAATTGACATTTCACTACCCAATGTGTGCAAGTCCTCAATGTCTTGTACGTGCGCCTATATATGTTTCGATACGCAAGCATGTCAGCATCAAGACATCGCCAGAGCAAACATCTAGGCAACACAAAAGACGTACCAGGGCATAATTTTTAAAATGACCAAGTAACTCTTTTTCGTAGAACGGGCACTTACCCACCTTCTTACCATTCTTGGTCTTGTTGCTTTGCATCATATCCAAACACCTATCCGTCATTCTTAAATCTGAATTCATCTTTGTAACCTTTGGATTCGTACACAAGTTCTTACGAGAACCCAAGGATACAACTCGAATATGTTGTGCAAACACGGTTTTCCGTATCTCACGAACAAATTGTGAGATCTGCGAATGCGTTCGACTGCAATAAATGACCTTTACGACTTGAAAATCCAATGTCTTTTCACTCAACCTGCCATTCAAATTGCCACATGTGATTGTACTCTCTTCGTCACTCTCACGATGATGTCGGTCCACTTGATCACTATCGTATGGATCCACTACATATTCCGCTTCATCCTCTCCACTCTGCTTTCTCGTGTGTCTAGCAGTACTACTACTACTACTACTTTTACACTCATGTATCCGTTTCCGTTCCTTATGGTGATACGCAATTTTCATCTTTCGTTTCTTTGTGATCGCTTCTGGTTCTAACCGAAGCTTTTGAATTCCACCTAAAGCTTCCAGGACCATTTGTTGCCGAAATTGAACCTCTCGATCCAGTGTCTTCTGCTCAAAGTCATTAACCCACTTCGGTTCGGTTTGTTTCGTCAGTTGCTCTTTATCAATATCAATGTTATCACCTTGTGTTGTATTTTGATACAATCCATACTCGTCCGTGTGATCCCGAAGCCATGTCAGAACTCCACAAATGAGACTCATGGATTTGCCAGTACCTGTGGGACTTTCATAGATACCACAATGACGTTTCTCAAGTGTTTCATAGATCTGACGCATTAAATCTAATTGAATTGAGTATGGGGCATAGGGAAAGGAAAAAAAACTCACTGTTCATGTTGGACATTCTCCTGTATCAAGTGTCTTAAGCAGTTGTATGAAGAACTATTGAAAGGCTGTAGCCATTCGTTGAAATGCAAAGCGAGGTCTTATACCGGTAATTAGACGGTTTAAGAGCATATGTAGCCATAGTCACTTCAACATGTCGGAACTGTCATGTGAGACTGTCATGAGTCTAATCTCAGTACGTTTTCACAATAGTGTGAGCTGATGGATGTGACGAGGATATGGAATAGCGCAGATAATGACGACACTAGGACACAAGGTCTAGCAAGAACCACTTGCTTTGTCTTTGAGTTGGAACGATTACTACGAGATGCACGTGAGATTCCAATTCGAGTTTTTCTTCGGTTAGTTCTTGTTGTCTTCAAGTTGTTGCAAAGCTGTGCTTTGTAATGCCTACAGGGTCTCTTCTATCCAAATATCATCATTCTCAATGACCGATAGAACGAGAAGCGCTGGTGTCCTCGAATTAACATCTTCAGGCAATGCACCTATCAAAGGTTTCAACTTACCACAAAGAGACATCTTTCGTCGTTAGAACACACAGTCTGCAACGTCTAGAAACCCAACAAGAATTTGGCGTATGCCCGATAGCACTGGTGCACCAGCATGAAGCACTTTTCCACTATGCACCACAACATCGCCTTGGGTAAGATGTATTGTATGTTTCGTGGCATCAAAGTAGGTGCCACCTCCAGTGAAATCGTCGGCAGAGTTTAGCAACACATTAAAAGACAGAACGGAGCCATCACGGTGAAGTGCGAGATCCGAGCGTTCACCCGTGCGAGCCTCGTACTTGACGAAAAAGAGGTCACGGAAAAGGAGTCGCTGTGACTTGGGCAGTTGGTAGTGCTTTGCAATTTGAGGAAACAGTCTCATTGCCAGCGTCGAACGCACCCAGGAATTCAAGCTGGCAACTTGGTGACACGGCATATCCGTTGTCTGATAAGATGCATGTCGCTCCGTGCACCAGCCTTGCTCAGCAGCCACTCGATTTACTTCACTTCGAATGAAATGGGTTTCCTCAAGAGTCCAGATAGTTGAGAATACTGACGGCTCTAACATCAATGCATGAGGCTTCAAGTTCGCTAAGTAGCGTTCTCTAGCCATTATGTCGCGCTTGGATCGCAACACATCGACATCCATAGCGCTTAGTGGTACCTCACCAGTAACATCCTTCAGTAGAACAAATCAAACACCATTAGATAATTTCAACACCAACTGTACCAATTGATTCTACCTCCAGAAATGCAGCAATCTCATCATGTCCATGGATTGCTGCTACACGTGCTGGAGAGTTTCCGTCCCAATCACGCAAAGTCTTTGGGTTCATAAGCATCGGTGGATCAATCAACCATTTTACCATCTTCAGTTCACCTTTCTTTGCTGCAAGATGAAGCAGCGAACAACCTCCACTTGCAATATTCTTGCCCATGGTCTGAGCAGTGTTTACTAGCAGAGTTACATCTTTTGTCACCACGCGGCCAACTATGGAGGTTGTCTTGTTCTGTTTGAGCTCCTTGCATACAGCATGCAGAAAAGTTTCCATCTGTGCCTCGACAGCATAATGCAGAGCTGAGTACCCGAGCGAATCAGCTGAATTGTTTAGCACCTGTCGAGTTAGATCAAATTCCGGATAGCGCGTATGAAAGTGAATGAACCCCGACCAGATCAACATGGCCAACTCTTCGTCATAGATTGAGGTGGCAAAGAGAAGTGCAGGTTTGCCCAGCACGATTAACTCCATGTCACCACGTACCTCCGTCTGATTATCATCACAATTGGACTCCAATGCTACCAGCACATTCTCGAGACTACTGGATGCCGGCGTATTTTGCCAATGCAAAAGCTGCAGCAGGACATTACAGTACACGGTATCATCTTGTTCCAGGAATTTCTTGAATAAACGGATCAGTGCCTTGCATGCGTATTGGAATTGTGTAAGTTGGTGCAACAGCAAACTCGCTTCGGTTTTCACCATCGGTGACACCATTTCACGAATCTTGAAAATGCCCTACAAAACGCCAATATTTGCGGTCTTATCACATTGATGTGGCCAAGCCTGTGACTAAGATGATTGTATTTGCTCGTTTGGAATTCTTACTATCGATATGTGAGCTTTGCATCTGATACTACAAAGTCCTGTCTGGTTTTGATATTGATTGAGGAGATGGCTGACTACATGCCACCGTTGTCGTCGTCATCGTCTGGTTCGTTAATTTTGTCAATGGCTACCTTGATTTGGTTGTTGTCTTTCGGATGAAAGTGTAATGCCAAGGTGAAATACTTCATCGCTTTGTCAATACGACCGAGCTTTTTAGCTACTTTTCCCATCATAAAGTGCACAGAAGACTCACGCGGCGCAGAGTTTTTCACAACGTGGAGTTCGTCTAGAGCTTCCTCGTATCGCTGCAGGGTGATCAGCACGTTAGCACGCTGAAACCGGGCTTGAGGATTTAATGGCTGAAGCTCAGCAGCGATGCCAAGTGCGGACAACGCTTCATCGTATCTGTGCGTGGCGTGTAGTACCATGCCTAGAAAGCAATGCAGCAGCGAGCTCCGAGGATTAATCTCCAAAGCGCGCTTGAAATGGTACTCAGCAAACTCAAACTTCTCTTGCCGATAGTAGATCGTGCCCAGACCATACCAAGCATTATAGTGTCGTGAATCGGTACGAATTGCATGTCGATAGCAGTTCACTGCCTTTTCAAAATCCTCGTTTGCAACGTATTCGTGACCTGAGAGCGTGTATGCATACGTGAACGATGGATCCAGTTGAATTGCCTGACATAGCGTGCAATCACACGCAAAATACATCAGTACCGTCACAACATTCAACCAACTGTAGATCTTAACTTACTCGCTGGAAAAAAGCCAATGCAGTGTCGTGCTCTTTCTGCAAACTGAAACAATTACCGGCAGCACACCATGCCTCGCACGATAATTTGTCAAAATCTGTCGCTCGCTGGGCCAAGTAAGAAAGCTCTACGTCTTTCTTAAGATGCCATAACGTTGTCGAGTATATGTCAAGGCCTTCCATTCGATGAGGCTCCGTCCTGTGTAAAGCACAAAATACATCTTCTGCTCGCTCATAGTCGGCCATTTCAAAACAAGCTCGTCCAATGTGCTGTTGTACCCAGCCAGACGCAAACTGGGTGGTAGGAAGGCGATTCAGTATCTCAAGCGCTTCTCGACACATGTACACACTTAATTTCTGATAAATAGAGCCAAAAGAACTGAGTAGACGCAACAACTCCCGTCGACCATCAACGCAATCCGAAGGGCCTTTGTTATAGGAGGAGCCAGATACCTGGCGAAAACGTCGGGTAGGAAACGGAGGTATTGCAGAGCTTAGCGCCAATTTCGATGGGTTCTACAACAAAAAGATAGCAAAGTGGATTGTCAATGAGCGAAGCGTATTCGAGGTCTGCAACGAAGACAGTTCGTTACCAATGGTGAGTCGTCGAGTCCAACAGCTGAGAATGACAGCCTTGCGTTAGCTCGCATCTTATCGTCACTATCTGCAAGTGGGCGCCGGTAACTTATCTTCTGTCGCGCTGGTGCTCCAATTTGTTCTACTCGTTGTTTCTTTGCGACCATCGCTGTGTGCATATTGTCGTTATTCTTATTGTTCACACTTGGTGTTTTATAATCCAAAGATTGAAATGAGCGGAGTTTCGAGGCAGCTGCACTCTTTGGCGTACCGAGACCAAAATGCCGAGGTGATTCTGATTTTGCAAAAGTTCCATCAGTAAACAAATCGTCAGCGTTGTTGTTACCCTCGCGACAAAGCTCCCCATTTTCACCAAAGTCCGGTCCTTTTCTACCATTTTTATCGTCAAACTCAGGTCTGTCTTCAAACTCTTTGCCAAGTTTATTTGCCGTTCCAGTGCTATTGAAGTAATTGGCAGCACCAAAGAACCTCGAAGCCTCAAGGTTTGCTCCAAGATCACATAGCTGCTCGTACGCTGACCACAAGAATGGGTCTATTTCTAAGCTAGATGCATCAGACACAACGTTAGTGACATCAACTTAAAACAATATCCAGTTCCAAAGCAACACCACCTCTTGACAAAACATGCCACAGCCTGTTGCCCTCTATTTCCACGTCTGTAGACTCGTCCCAATAAATACAGTCCAACAGCTCCACATGGTACATTATCCATCCATCCATCCACATCGTCCATGCAATGCCTTTCTCCTCCTAGCAGCGCGTTCTCAGCTTCTACCAACTGGCCTTGCTGGAAGCAGCAACAGGCCAGCAAATAACGATTCTCCGGCCTCGTTGTACCACATAATACAGCTGCTGCTCGAGCTGTTTTTCCATCTCGATAGTAACACGTGGCCAAGAGCAGCGTATTTGCCTCGGTCAAATGCTGTTAGAAATAACAACCAACAAAATGGATCATAAAGACATTAGTAATCGGTGTGAAAACAGCTTTATCACAGGTTTATAATGCAATAAAGTATACTACTGCATACTCGTACATGTGCAACAAGTCTCTCGGCTAGAAAAATTGCATTCTCATATACATACGCGTCCATATAGCGCTGCACTTGACTTGCTAGGACCACCTCTAAGGCCGCTGTCATGGGTCTGATCAATTAGCTAATTTTCTCCAATCGGCGTGACGTATGTTGTGCGAACAATTACTGCAACATCGTAGGACTGTACCCATCCTGTTGGAGCAACATTACTGAAACACCTTTGAGGCTGAGATGGCCAGTGCAAAAGTAGCAAGAAGAGCGAGAGAGTGACGAAGATAATGTATCAGCGAACTGGACCTCCTCGTGTATCTATCCGTGGCCAGCGGAAGATTGAACAGAAGACGCAGCACAAGAAGAATATACGTGCTGTGATTGGCGTATCAACTGTCCCGCTGTCGAGCCGTTTTACGCATTTGGCGGATGAAACAACGCCGCGTACGGCAAAGAAGAAGAAACAGCAGCAGCAACAGCATCAAGTGACCGTTGTTAAGAGGCCAAAGAAGAAGGGAAAGGAACAGGCCGTAATGCATGTTGTAGGTGGAAAGAAGAAGATGAAGGTATTGGTCTTTGATTCGAATCAGATCCGCCAGCAGAAGAAGCTGCAGGAGGTTACTCAGAACAACCGTAAGAAGCGCCAAGAGGTTGTTAGTAAGCACAGAAAGGGGCTTTCGACCCAGGACGTCAAGATGAAGGAAGATTGGACGAAGAAGAAAAGCGCATTTGTTCAGCAGAACGGAGAAAGAGGCGCGGGTTATGGAGGTCGAGGTGGTCGCGGAAGCCGTGGTGGTCGTGGTGGCCGTAGAGGACGTGGAGGTATTAAGGCTAAACCTCTGACCGGTAAAGATCTTGACATGGACATGGACGTATACTGGCACGAAGCTGGCAAGGGCCCTGACCCCAAGGCCGTCCAACTGGACCGTCAGATGGAAGAGTACTGGGCCGCCAAGCCGACGCAAAATAGCGATGCTGCTAGTAGTACGAAGATCGAACCAGCTCCTGACGCCACTATGGAGTCATGAACAGCTGAAGCGCTGTAGTCATTGACAGAAGACGCGGATATGTAGATCAATGGCATGGAAACGAAGAGGAAGTGAACATTTTGTGAATGCCGCATGTGAGCGATAAGCAGCCGACATAGCTTCGCGAGAGAAGAGCGAAGGCGGCAAGGAGACGACTCAATATCCAAATCGAAAGAAAAGAAAGATCGCGTGTTTCCTGAGTGTTAATGTTTGTCGTATCTGGATGGTGGACGGACGCAAGCGTCCGAACAATCACGCGGAGGTAGCAGGAACAAATGCTTCGAGCCGCTGTTGAATGGCTAGTCAGTACAGCTCTCTCAGCAGAGAACCGAAAATGAGCTCGCAGCGGAATATCTGCGAGCGACAGGTCTCTAATCGTACAGAGCCTTATCGCAAGAAACACGGCTGCGTTGTTCTTTCCAAGTAGTCCATCCCACCGCTGTCATCATAGGAATCAAGAAATCCGCCGTGTTGCGAGCTAACTGTCAGTATGATTGCATGTACGAGACAAAGTGTGATGCAAATACGGGTGCGTGAGAAGCACGACCAGTTGCTTGGAACGGCAGCACGGCATTTGTACTTGCGAGTTGAAATAATACTTGTCGAACAAAGCGCACTTTTGCGACGGAACGCATAGGAGTCGAGTCGAGGGCCAAAATAATAGGTGTCTCATCCGTTGCCGTGCTGTCGAAACCATCTCAACATTCCAATGCTTCGAAGCGCACGTTCGATTGTCAAATCACTGCATCCAAACTCGACGTACGTACCTCTTGCAAAAGTGCTTAAGTGCTATGTTGATAGTCGAGCTGGAGCTGTCAATTTCAGTGTTTATTGGATCAGGACTTGCAAACCGTCCTTCTTTTGCAATGTATCACAAATCTCTGTGAAGATTGCGTTTTATCTATGATCCAGCGGCAGTTATCAGCATCAATATCATAGCAGTGTTAGCTGGTTTAGGACCAATTGCAGCTTGTTGTTGTGCTAATGATTACAATGGACGCATCGCTCATGGCTCTTGAAGTAAGTACGTCCCTAAGGTACTAATTGACCACGTTTGAGGTTTGTCAGCCAGGGTGTGTCAAGTCCATGCATTGCTCGAGAGTCGAAGCTGCAGACAAACCTACTTAGGTGAAGACATGAGCCAATTGGCTATCATGGATCTAGGCACTCCAGCGTTGGCAACAGCCCAGTTATGACGAATCTATGCCAAGTATACAAGGTAAGTTCTCAGCTTCCAAGCCAGTGGAGCTACCAATTGCAGTCGTACTCGAAGATCTCGACGATGTTTTCAAGATATTCACCACTATTGCAGCATAACGTGATACGGTCTCGAATCCCCGCTGCAAAGTCATCATCAAGCATCACGACCTTTTATGAAAGAAGTTAGTTGCAGATTTGAGACGTCGCATATGGAAAGTATAGACTAGAAAGCGACCAATGTGCCATGATACAATAGTTAGGACTTCACCTATGAAGTCATCATCAGGTTTATTCGCTTTTGATTTGATATTTGTAAGCCGTTTGGAATCCTGATGATGAGCTTGTTGAATTTCCGACCAATAATGGAAAAGAGGACACCTATTCAATTGTCCATTTCTTCATTGTGCTTTTGACTTGCAAGTACTATGGGAAATCGAGGACGGCGTCGAAGTACTCACGCTGCGAATCGGACCGATCTGAGAGCTCTTGAGCGTATGGAAAAGCAGAAACCGATACCCCAATCGGAATTGGACGAATCCCGTAGTCTGGAGAATTCTAACCAGCTGGAAATTCAGTCTATTCGTTGGAAAAGACCACAGGGACCTGTCGTGATACAGTACAAAGATGGTAGTCACTACAAAGGCAGCATGGATGACGAGGAGAGACGACATGGAACTGGTGTTTATATACTGCGATCAGGACATATTTTTGAGGGTGGTTGGGTCCATGGAGACTTTGAAGGGTGTGAATGATACTTGTCGAATGTGACGTCGTTGATGGAGACTAAGAATCGGATTGTTGGTCGTTTTGGACAGGTTTGGTATGCAGACGTTTTCAAAGACAGGAGACTGCCATGAAGGCATGTATTGTAAAAACTACCGTCATGGTACAGGAACGTACTTGTGGGCAAACGGGGACAAATACGTGGGCAATTGGCGAGCTGGAAAGGTATTTACATGCAATTTGAACGTTGCTAGGTACGTACTGATGGGACGTGTGTTGCTGACTGTTTGTAGATGCACGGAATTGGTACATTTTTCTGGAAGAATGGCGACTTTTATAATGGTGAGAATCTGCAAACGACACGAAATCTTCATCCATCTACGTCAATAAGAGGTGTTCACGATGTTGTACGTCTAGGTGAATGGAAAAGGGGAATGATGCATGGCAAAGGAAAGAAGATCTTCTCGACTGGGGAAATGATTGACGGAGCATGGAGACATAATCAAGCAAGCGGTTGGGGGAGTCAAGGTATTTAGCTACGGGGATAGGTACGAAGGATTCTTTGTCAAAGGTGAACGAGAGGGTTTTGGCAAATACGAATGGGTAGGTGGAGAATCACACGAAGGTACATGGTGTCAAGGAAGAATGCACGGCAAAGGTGTGTATGTGTCGGCAGGTGGATCCTTGCACGGTACGTGGCTCAGCGATAAACTTAGTGGCCAGGGCGTTCACTACTTCCAATGTGGTAGTGTATACACTGGCGAGTATAAAGCTAGTGAGCGAAATGGTATTGGTACACTGACTTTTGCTTCGGGAGAAGTGTATGAAGGCGAATGGCACATGGGTGAGATCCACGGTTACGGATCGTGGTCTTCACCTGATGGTAGGAAGTTCATTGGAACTTGGATTCATGGTTTTCCATCTGGCCGTGGCATTTTCTGCTATGAACATGATGAAAACCAGGACGAAGAAGGCGGACATATTGCTGAAACAAGGTCTATGTTTGAGGTAGGAGAGTTTCGACGTGGTAGGCTTATTACAAGAGGCAAGCAAATTGTCATAGGACGACTTGCCGCTCCATCCTAGGACCATGTGGACAACATAGTTACTGACAAGCTTAACTATAACAACAGCAATGTTTCGTTCGCAAAGCTAGCCTGCTGCATTGTATAATAGACACAAGGAGAAAACCGAGTTTACGCTAACGAAAATTCTTCTAACTTTCCATACGACGGCTGGCTACCTGCACGGGGCGTAAAAAACACAGCAGACAGACACCAGTCGTGCAGAGGCCCTATCTGGTGGATCTCTCATGGGGGGAGAAGGAGAAAAAGAAATAGCCAGACCAGTCCTCCGTTGGAAAATCTCACTCATCATGTCGATGGCGCTCAAGGCCGCGCGATCCCGGTTGGTCGATGCGCGATTCCTTAGCCGAGGCTGGGAAAAGCGCTCATGTCCGTCACATTCGGAACATTAGCACCATGGCCACCACGGCCACCAGTGCGGCCGTTGCCACGAGCACCACGGCCACCACGACCGCCTCGTCCACCACGCGACGAGTCAAAGTCACGCGTGAAGCGTTCTGGCTTCTCCAAGCGGAATCCCACGTCAGTAATGACCTGTTTCTTGCGACCCGATGTCTTCTTGCTGTACACCTTCTCGTACTGCGAGTCAATGAAGTCTGGGGTCTTTCCTTCCTTGGTAATCTGCGTTGCGCTGGAAAATTGGTTGGTCACCTGACGAACCTCAACATCAGCAAACAGGTCACCCGAGCGAGACGACTTTTGCTTCTCAAGGTATTCATCGAGAGTGAGCTGGACCTCCTCTTCTTCTTCCTCCTCAGGAGCAACTTCATCTGCAGCTGCCTCTTCGTCCGACACGGGCTTTGCACCCTCCTGGAAGGCGGCTTCGACCAGTTGTTCGTTCGGATCAGCTTTGTTGCCCCAGTTGTGGGCACCACCGCCCTGCTTGATTGACTCCTTGCCACGGCCCGTGCCGCTGCGACGCTCGTGCTCACGACGAGGGCCGCGATGGCCACGGCCACGGTCGCCGCGGCCACCACGGTCGACACGGTCACACAGTCGCCACGGTCGCCACGGTCACCACGTTCACGAGGAGCACGGCTACCGTCATTTGGGCTGCGCGGCTTGTCACCCACAGGGACTCTTTTGTTACCAGACTTCTTGTTACCAGCGGCAGGCTTATTTAGCGCTACATTAGCCGACAGGGTTGACGTAGCCTTCTTGTTCACACGTGGCGTGTCCTCCTCATCCGAGTCCAGGGCGGCGAATATGTTCTGATATTTGGTGGCCTGTTCATGCAGCGCCAGACAATTGGTCAATTGTCTCTAACGTCATCAGAGCAACTCTACACAACAGCCAAACTCAACACGACATGATGCCACAATTGAGGATTAAGAGATGGGGAATACTCTGCCTAGTATAAGTGTTCACATGCGGAAAAATTGCTGCTTTCACCTGGGCAGCACATATTTAATGATTTTTCTATCCATTGTGTCCCCCTATCATATTGCTGTGTCATTTCCCTTCCCCCCACTCTCTCTTTCCTCTGAGTCACTTGTACATGCTGTAAAACTATCTCCTCACGCTGTGCAGTGAGACCTAATGAGAAACGTACCATGGCTGCCAGGCGAGATGAGAGTCTGATCTGGGCTGCTGAAAGGCCGAATGGAGTAGCTACGATAGCCAAGCGCTTCGAGGCCACAGAAAAAGCTACATCCCATCTGGCTCGGGACCGGTTCGTATCGACTGAACCGGACTGCAACCTGTTGGGGTTACGCAAAAAGAGCTAAGGGTTACGTTTCAAAGCGTGTGTTGTATCGAGAGAGTGCATCAGTAAATACCGGTACCATCTCGACAAATGTCAACTTTTTCTTTAATTTTTTGTTTTTGTACTTCAGAAACATCACGTACCACTCAGCTTTTGCCCGTCGTTGTTCTCGCGTTTTCGCAACCGAAAAAAGTATTTGTATACTCGTGAGCCTTTCCAAACACACCAGTGGCATGCGTACATTTATGTTGCAACTCGTAACTGCCTCGAAAAAAAGTGTGTGAAATAGCCAGCAATGGAGCGGAGCTCTTCGCTAGAGGTTCAGTAAAAGAAGAAGACAATAGTTTGCTCTTTTCGACAGAACTTTCTCGGTGGAGCTCTCAACAGTGTTACGAGAATAGTATAGTCAACGAAGCCGCACCACATCCGTCGATCAAACGATGATTGTCAACTTGATCGGCGTAGGTTGGTGACCGATCACGTCTTCCCACTCGCAATTGACAGGCAGCAGTATACTTGCTTGAAGTAGCCTGCATTTTTGTACTAGATATGCTCCAGCTTTGAAAGCTTTGGTACTAAAATTTCAAGAGATGATTGTAAAATTCAGTAGACACTACCTGCTGCTGTAACCGTCGGACGTGAATACAAGGTTTTCTATGGCCATTCCCGTTGGAACGTCCGTCGTCAATTAGCCAGGAATGCTCAGAAAGCGAATGTCCTTAGTTGCATCGATTATTGCATGTCATAATTAGTAATAAATTACAATGAAAAGATGTTGAGTGCACAGTCATGAAGCAAAACCATGTGCACAACACGGCAAAGAAAAGAAGAAGAAAAAAAAGCAGCAGCTTTTGTCTATCCCGATGTACTCTGCCCATGATTTCCAGTCCAAAAGCAAATGCCTCATATTCATTCCAACCCGGTGCGCCGTCTCTTGCGCAATGTTGCCCTGCTGTGCTCTGATACGAACCGACAACATGAGCGTATAGCCAGGCGTTCATGATGTATTCTACAGTACATAGTAAAATAAAAGACAATTTTATTTGCACTTAATTCCATAGGTTCATTATTTATCAGAGGTTATCTATCAGCATCTCTTACCTGTTATGATCAGTCCATGTGCAATCAGTTATTAATTTACACAAATCCGTACGATTTGGGTCAGTACAGTACTGACACGGCATCCAGACATCTAAAGTTGCCCTCGCTCACTTTAAGACTGACGCGATATCACGTAATACGAAATTCCTTACCAAGAGCTACTACTTACTATCATTATTATCATTACTATTATTACTATTATCAAGTCTAACGTAGTAGACAAAATACAATGGCATTACGATCATCACTCTATGATGCAACAACAATAGCTCATAGTAATACGACTACACCCCCTCTCTGTCTATCAAGTGGTGGGAATACTACAACACGACTGAGTGTTCAATTTCCACTACTACATCAAGAGATGGAAATTGCAACAGCAGCAGCAACAACAACAACAATATCATCATCAGCAGCAGCAGCAGCAATACATGATCAAGTACATAATGGACGACCAGAGCTTGTGAAATGTCCAGAACTTTTACTTACAGGTCTTGAACTTGAAAAACGTACGACGTTATGTATTTTATACATGAAAGGAAGACGTTTGGAAGCACCGTGGGAACCTTTTTTCGTTGGTATTTATGCCCATTCTGTCTTTTATTTTGCTAGTTTAGGTGATTGGCCATGTGGTGTGGTACCTTTGATTGATGCACATGTGATTGCAATTGATCGTGTCTTTCGACATGGAAGTGATGGCATGAGTAGTAGCATGAATCGTCATCATAATGACGAGGAAATATGTGGTCCATGCTGGAAAGTGACATCGTCTAGTGGACGTGTACTGCTCTTTCGTGCACAATCATATGATGCACGAATGGAGTGGATTGAACAAATGCGTCAAGCTTCAGGAAAGTTTAATCAGTATCGAAAATCTAGTATGGATGGAAAAGCAGCACTTGCTCTTGCAAGGAGATTATCGAGATCGTCGAGTTCGGCATCCTTGGTCTCGACTGCATTGACGACGCAAATGCAGTCACCAAGACAACGTATTACTTCACCTCGTGGACTACGAAGAAGAGGAACGTTTGGAGATGAAGTAGAGCACACAGAAATGCTGCGAGATGCTCTACGTACGGTACAGAAGCAGAAACACGAGATTAAGGCGCTGCAAAAGCGTTTGAAGGTGCTTGAAGGCAGTGGTATGCCATTGGATACTAGAACAAAAGATGTACAAGAATACATAGATACAGAAAGAGGATCAGAGCGTCGAAATATGGGAGATGCTGGCGACATGGAACAGGGTAAAAGGAAGGAAGAAGGTGGAGACGATCGAGCTGAAAATAGCAATGGAGATGAGGAGGAGGAAGTTAATATGTTTGCAATGTTAAATGGTACTTCGATCGAAATATGCAAGGAATCCCGACCATCAGCGATTTCTGACGTCCTTTCAGAAGACGACGATACACCGACAATCGAAGAAGAAGATAACATGGAGGAAGTGGACAGCACCGAGAGTGTACAGAGTAATATACAAGGGGGTGGAAAGGAAAACATTCAGAGTTTGAGCTTAGTGGATGAGTCGACAGAGGCTTTATCAAGCGAAGAGGACGGTGAGGTTGCTAAAATCGACCGGTGCACTAAGTCGCTTTCACCTCGTACGAAGGCGGCTATGTCAGCCGAAACGTCTGCTGAGCAAGAGACTGCTTTGATTGTGGCAGTTTCGAGACAGGATATTGTGCATTCCGACTCATATACGTCCTCATTGAGTGCGACATCGCTTAATTGCCATGACGTAGCGGAAAATGAATCCATCCAGCAGCAAGCAGCAGAGTTGGTTGAAATGGCACGCAAATTAAACAAAGATGACGCCACCGACTCATCTTCAGCGCATGAGAGCAGTGAGGACGGCTCTTTTACCTCCAGTTTCAAAGGATTGCAGAGCGGTGCTAGTTACTCTGACTCGAGTACTGGTGCTGGGAATGAATTTTTGCAGCAGCAAGCTATGGAACTCGCCGAGATTGCCCGCAGTTTGCAGTCTTCGTTTCAGGTTGATCCTAAGCTTTCGAAGGTAACATGTTCTTACTTGAATGACAGATGTTGTCGGCATTTTGAACTGATGCATGAGTTGTATTGATAATTTTGATCAGGTTTCGTTGAAATCAACCTTAAGCTCGTCGTCGCTAGTTGGATCCCAATCTTCTTTTTCTGGTATGAACGCTTATGAATGAACGTCTCGAGCATTTACTCAGCTTGATTCACATGCTATTATGTTATTTTGCAACCTGCAGACGTCAAAGACTTTAGCATAACTCAAATCAACTCAAATGGCAGCAATGGCAGCATATTTTCCATCACGCAAGATGATCTTTACTTTGATGAAGACGAGGGTGGCGAGACCGAGCGTCTTTCGGAGTTTGATGCGGTAAGCCACACAATGAGTTGTGTTCGTGCTCGTGTTGTTGCTAATGAAATGCTTTGACTCAACAGTCGGACAGCCAATTTTTGGAGGCAAGTGGTTTCCTTGACTCTATTCACCAGGTCATGAAGGACTTTATTGTATCGACGCAGCCGGCACAATGTCGCCAGCCGGATCAGTTAGTCATCAGCGACAAGATTATTGCTGAAATTCGACAAGGAACTTATGTCAATCCATCAAAGGTCGCCGACGATCTTGAGGAGACTTGTAGACAGCGTGCCTTGCGAACACACTCGACTGCCGCTGAGTCATTAAGTGCAACAAGTCCGAGGATACGCAGTATCTTTTCTTACGCTAGATCGACACCCGACTTTTGTAATGGAGATATTGAACGTGCTTCTTTGTCACAAACACCAAAGGATCTTTCATCACTGGTCGCCGAGGACACAATGTTGGTTGTCGCTTCAATCCTCCAGAGCGCGGGACGAGAAGATAAGATGGTTTTGCTGTCACCATTCCTCCGCATCTTTGGGAGCCGCAACCGCCTCAGCCATCTTATCCGCTGGGCAATTGAGATCGAAGTTGCTTCTGTCATTAACGTCGCAACGCTTTTCCGCTCGGACGACTACGCGAGCAGATTAGTTTCGACGTACAGCAAAGCGATTGGGTCAAAGTTTATTCGTGTAGCTCTCTCGGATCCCATCCGTCAGATATGTAAGTTAAAGATCGCCGACATGGAGTTGAACCCACACAAGGAGGAGTCACTGCAGGATGAGGCACAAGCAGATTCAAACGCCGCTAACTTGATGCGGACGTGCCAAGATATCATTGACTCGATCATGAAGAATGCAAACTGCGTAAGTGTCTGACTATCAAGCTGTGACATCATGCCATGACACATAGCTAAACTGACGTGTTTGTCTTCATGCTTGTAGATTCCGTCGTCGTACTTTCACATTTGCTCCCATTTGAACTCGAAGGTTATCAGTCGTTTTGATGGCTCGAAAGAGGGTGTTGAGGCAGAGGACGCATCTACATTAACTCGAGTACGTGCTCAATCTGAGGTGATTAGGATTGAACCAAATCTAACTGAATGTTTGATTCCACGCTGGGACAGTCGGTGATCGGAGGTTTTCTCTTTCTTCGCTTCGTTTGTCCAGCCATTACCACCCCCCATTTGTATGGACTGACTAAGCAGCTTCCTCCACCTGAGACGCGCCGTGTGCTTGTGCTGGTCACAAAGCTGTTATTTAAGACGGCTACTGGTGTGAAGTTTGGAGATCGAGAGCCCCAATTTAAGTATGCAATGCATTGGAAGAAGCGCTACTTCCTTTTGGTGGGTAGTGTTTACTAACCGCTTTTGTTGCTGTTGTCTTGTTTTTTTTGTGTAGGGTTCTGAATCCATTCATTGAAAAGAATTCGCCAGCAATTCAACAGCTTTTTGCCAACTTGGCCATGTCACCAAGCCAGGATATTGACGAATGCTTTGCTTCTGATAGCCGCAAGATCTATTCGCACGTATCATCGTCGCAGTTGGTCGAGGATTTAGAGGTCATTAGGTCTGTCTCGGAAAAGAACCTCGAAGATATTGTGAAAAAGTTAGAGGAGTGCGATTGTGCACGCGAGGTGATGGAGAATTTCAAGACGGCTGTGCTGACCAGCTCGGATCCACTCCAGAAAAGCTCATTGACAAAGAAATTGAGTGCCAACATGAAATTCCTGAGCGGTTTTGGCAAGAAACCTAGGACAAGGAAACAGTCCGATCAGTGAACAAACCAATCAGTCCCTGTTTGTAGAAGCGGGTTACTTGTGCAGTAGTATTACTTCCGCGAAGTACGTATGTGTACGAAGCGTATTCCCATCGTACCATTTTTTGTTTTTAAAGCATTCAACAGTGAAATGCAAACACCAGAATCGAAGGGATTTGCTTTACCTCTTGCACATTCATTTTTATCTAACAAACCTACGTACGCGTCTTCATGTGCTCGTTATCGGTGGTAGAACCAACGTTGGATGTAGTGGAGTTGTTCTGCCCCGTCGGAACGTTAAAAGGCGCTGCATTTGCCGGAATGGCAGAAAAATCATTCGTGGAAAAAGCTCGGCGCGTACGCGACAGCGATGGATTCATGCCTGCCTCTGCGAGTCTTTGCTCTTTCTCCTGCTGCTTCTGTTGCGCGACCTTACGCTCTTCCGCGGACATAATGGCTTGCAGGCGGCTCGACGAATCCTGCAGTGCACTCAACTCTGATTCCGACATATTCCTCAGCACCGCGTTGAGTGTGTTATCGCTCATCGCGTGCATTAAGCCATCCTTCTTTCCAGAACCAGCACCACGGATATCCGTCTCACTACCACTGGCAGTCAGCACGTTAATGAACCTTTGCTGTTCGACGATAATCGAGCGCATCTGCTGCACCGATAAGTCATCATCGCGGTCGTCATTGCTCGAGTTGGATCGAAGGATGTCCTCAATCACTACACCACGACTCAAGGCATTGTTGTAAAGCAGCCACGTCTGAATCTTTCCAGGGACATAGAATGCTGCTAGCAACATGATGACAGTCAAAGACACGAGACCCAGCACGGCATCATGCACGAAGTAAAGAGTGCCAACAAAGCGCGAGTTTGTGCCAATGAAAACTAGCGCCCAGCAGCCAACAGCCGCTGCGAGGTATCCCATGCTTAGTAAGCATTGCCACATACCATCCACATAGCAAAATGCAAGAATGAGGCCAGACACTAGGACAAGCATCAAGATGAGCTTCAGGAAGCGAACAAGACCATTCTCGCCATTTGAGCGAGACGAGGTCACGAAGATTGCTTCAGCACTTAGGTACACCGCAGCCATCAAACAGCAAATAGCAAATGGAAGCCAAGTGGCCTCCGTCAGGATTGAGTGGTATCGGTCGCTAGTCGAAGATATGGAAAGCGCGATGAACGCGAATAATCCACCCTTGATCGTGACGCACGCCTTAGCCCATGGACGCAGGGTTAAGAAGTAAGCATTTTCCTCCTTAAACCATGCCTCCCACGACTGATTCGGATTGCCACCGTCGCCGCGCATCCATTTGAACCACAAGCGAAAATCTTCCATCACGTCGGACCACTCGAATGACAGAGGGTTAAACCAGAAAGGCGACCAGTACCATGACAGAAACACAAGCCAAAGCGACCACGTCATTGCAAAGTATTGGTGGCCGATCGTGAAAATGAAGTAAACCGTAAGACCGATGGCAATCTCAACTGCAGCGTAGAGATGGCTGCTCGCGTAGAATCGATAAAGCTCATCAAACGAAGAGTGCTTTGTCACAAAACCACGGCCTGTAGCACGGTATTTCGCACCACCAGCAAGAATCGTCTGCCCAAAGTAGAACCATTTGGTACCAATATGGAACAAGAAGTACAGCGGGCCACCAGTCACCAAAAGGACGATAATCTCGTTACATGCGGCCTTGAAACCACGTTCGACTGAAATCGTCGCCAGCAGCGGCGCAGTTGTGAAGAAAGCAACTGAGCCCAGCATAACCTGCAACGTGCTCAGCAGCACCGGTTCACGGCCTCCAACACCTTCCAACGAAAGCAGCGAGCGTAATAGGTTGCAGTAAAGCAGAAAGTAAACCGTCCAGATGATGATCGACGTCGACAAGTAAAAGCCCACGTGATTGTAATAAAATGAGAGCAGTTTGAAGAAGTCAAGGCGCTGGCTAATTCGATAAACATCACGAGACAGCGACTGCTCTGCAGCCCCTTGAGCCAACTTAGCCTCAAATTTATAAATCTGCTGCATACCAACATCACGTCCCTTGCCGCACTTTGTGTACTCCGGGAAGGTCACACACCCACCGCGCATGCAATTGTTATAGCCGGCGAATATATCTTCACTGAGATTAATGCCTTTGCTGGCTTTGCTAATACCACCTCGCGTTATGAAGAAAAGCTTGTTGAACACGTCTGGGTGGCCATAGTGCAAACGCATACGCAACGGACGCGCCAGTGTACGCTGACTCAATGTCACAAACGATGTCTCTTGCAGCGCCATGTAGTTGGCCAGAGAACTCACACTGCCCGTAAAGATGTGTTCTGGAATTCCTACAATTGTATAGGGCCGGTCATCCGTACCTTTGTCAAACTCTTCAAGCAGGTTTCGCATCTTCAGCCCTTCCTCGAGGTATCCGTCCTGATTCATATCAATTGTCTGCAAGTGTTCACCGCGTGTAAACACGATGGCTGCGTTTTGGTTCTCAGGCTTACCCTCGCCCAAGATCGGGTTACCAGGAAGCCGCACCCGGTAGATTTCATGCACCGTGCCAAGATCTTCACCACCCTTGATGAGCACCGAAAAGTACGATTGCTCCTTTTGATAGTTTACGCGGACCTCATCAATGTACGCGACACGAAGATTCGGGAACCGATGCAGCAAAAACTCGATGTCATTCGCCTTTGGATCGTTATTCTTCTTTTGACGGCCATAAATTTGGCACGCAACAACGTACGTGAACTTAATGTTGACCAAGTCCTCAAGCTTCTGCTGCGGAACTTGCTCAATCTCTGCAAGCAATCGTATGGCTGCTTCGCCATACATCATACCCTGAACTGTACGCGAAAGTGTCTGGCCACGGAGCGAGGCCCACATGCGCAACTCAATCGCTGTGTCCGGGTTTTTCCAAATATTCTTCTTAGGTTTCACGCGCTCCAAAAAGTTCTCCCAGTCTCGCTTGTAAAGTGTCTGAAGAAATAGTAATGTGTGTACATCGAGACCGTCTTGCTTGCTTTCAAGATCCTTTCTGGAGTACAAAACATCCTCAGCATAGAACGGTGTCATGACACTCCATGACTTCATCTCTTCGAGCAATGGAGCCAATGGCATGTCCATAAACAGCGAGTTCACAAAGAACAGCAAGCGGCGACGCGCATCAAAGGACTGAGGTTCAGCGTCGATCTTTTGTAAGGTCAGGAGTCCGTGCAGGTGTGACAGTACCACATCCGCATGGGTTTCAAACGCAGTAAGTGTAATTTGCTCACCCGTATAACTGTCGTCCCACATGAAACCCCGTTCTTGCGTAAGAATCCATGTCAGTCGGTCAGAAATACCCTTGCTGTCAGCGTACACCGGATCTTGTTCGTGAACATGAGCCAGAATCTCTTTTCCTAGGTTTAGAAATGTACGTACACGCTCGCGAATCTGCATAATATGAGCGCTTGGAATAGAGTGCGCGGGCTTGCCGTTGGTGATAGCGGGCTTGTGCGTTTGCTGTTGCATGCGTGCAATGCGAGCAACACCGGAACCACGACTACGACGAGGAGGTTCAAGGCCCAGAGACGACAGGCCTGTTGTACTAGCAGATTTTGTGAGCCCGGATGATACAGGGCGGTACGAACTCGGCTGCTGTGGAAATTCGTACGATACGTAATCGGAGGGGTCTTTGCGCACTGGGATGACCTTAGCGTTGTTCTTCCAGTTACGGATATTCGACTTCAATAGAGACACCAAACTCGCTAGAGCGTGGCCACACGATACCACCTTCTGGAGATGGAGGGCACGGAATACACCACGAGCTGCCCACGAATTAAGTACACTCGTGATATACTTCACATCATTCGCGTGACATGGGCCGAGTACATTGATAAGTACCCAGTTAGTCAGCTCCCAGATTTCTTCTAATGCCTCTTCCACCATCGGGCTTTCGCTGAGAATTTCCAGCAATTTGTCTTGCAGCGCACGCTCCGATACATTGCCGTTATTAGACGAATAAATATCAAGAACGTTCGACGCAAAAGTTTCAAAACAACCAGCTAACTGGAACTGAGGCAGGTAAATCTCTCGCTGATAACCACTAAGACGGTGAAATTGAAGTAGAGCCTTCTCCTTGTTCGAAATCAAATCGTCTGCACGCATACTATCGATGATCGTGTCCCAAACCACAGAAAACGAGAACCACTTGCGCCGGCGCACCGCTTGCCGCTCCAGGGGCGTCTGTTTGCGGCGCGAGAAAGATAGGAGAGGAGTCTCGTCATCCTGCGCAGAAGTACGTCGTTGAGATAAAATTCGAGATGTCGGGTCGGCGCTACCTTCAACACGGTCGAGCACCTCGTGACCGACGGCTGTAGAACCATACGATACTCCAGTGCTCTCCAAAATCTGAAGCCCAGTCTGCGAAATTTGAGAAATCACTTTGGCGTTGAACGCATCCACTGCACGGCTGAACGCTGAGCGGACGCGGCTGAAATTGCGAATCTCACCGATATGTGACGAAAACCCCACAAATGTACCAGTGAAGGCCATCCAAATCGAATTCCAAATCGTGATATCCACGCAGTAAACCAAAAAGAACGGTATCCAGTTAAGAAAGATGAGTACCATAGTTGCAGTCATGCTCACTTTGTTCTCCACATGATCGGCATACAGCAAGAAACTTGGCACCACAAGCGGGTATATTTCAAACTTGTAGCTAAAGTACATTTTCCAAGACAGCTGAGATACCCAGAAGAACTGGTAGCCTACGCTCCAAGATTCTGGGTCCAAAACGTTGTCGCCAATGTACAAACGGTTTATGGGGCTGACAATGTCGCGAATGAACGCGACGGGAACAAACTTTGTGTGCCGCGTCCAATTCGTAAGACCAGGCATGACTTGCATAACACAGTTGAGCAAACCTGGAACATGCAAAAGCACCACCACCACATAAAATGATTGCCACCATGAATTACCGTAAGCCCAGGCGTACCAGTATAGCATCGATGATATTGTCACTAGCGTCAGATGTAGAAGCACACGGACGACGCAAAGCGCTGACGAACACATCTTCTGGTGCACATGATACACCGCAAAAATGTCAAGGCCATCACGAAGAAGATCCAAGAAAAAGGGTGTAATCAAAGTACTTGACACAATCTTGCATGAGTGTGTAAAGCTCATTTCTTGCTCATTTGCAAATGCAAGCGCTGCCAAGAAATGAAACGATATCACGTGAAAGTTGAAGATACGGTAGAAAGCGCGCAGTGGAATTAGCCACGATCGCTTTTCCACAAACGTCTTCGCAGACTCCGTAAACCACTCAGCAATACTTTTACGCTTGTTAAAATAGGCAGCGCTTTTTGCACGATTATTGAGCCCAGCCTGACTGCTGAAGCCACCCTGACCACTCAGACCTTCGCGTTTCTGTTTTTTCTGCTGGTAGAATGCGGCGGGGCTAGGTGATGTAATATCGATGACCTCTTCATGCTTGTAGTCATAATTCAGACACCCCTTGGACCAAAACAATTCGTTAAAATCATCGTAGTTGTGGCGATCCTCATGGTCATACTTGGATACCATTTCGGACTTCAGCAAACCATAGACGGGTGTCACCACTGTGTCCAAAAAGTATCCAGTTTCACGTTCGGAGTGACGAACCGACGGAAAATCTTCTTTCATTTTGTGAAATAGGAAGCACAAATATTCTGGTGAATGGCGCAAGTTGCTCGCTTCACCCCAAATAAAGAAGAACAGACACAAATCCACCGAGATCTCGTCCACGCTGGTGAGACCGCCTTGAGGCGACCGCTGCTCGTTCCAATGCAGCGGCTGAATCGTAAGTTTTGAGCACCACTTTTTGTAGTTGGAGAATACCAAATCATGCAACTTCCGATAAGGATTTCCACTATTACGGGTAGCGTTCGTAAGTAGCACCACGATGTGCTCCGTTTGGTTGCGCAAATTATCCAATTGAAAACCAAACGAGCGTTGCACATTCACAGCTATGCGGAAGATGGTACTGAATTGTTGCATGTTGTGCGGTAGTCTGGACGGTGAAAAGAAGTTCACCACGCTCTTTTCCACTCCCGATACATCATCATCATCAAGTTTCCAAGAGCGAGCATCTGAACTTGCAGACACTGGCGGAAATTTTGCTTTGCGCGCTTCGATCGTGTTACTGCGCAATAGCACTCCGCGCATGCTATAGTACCCATAGGATGTCGCAATGACACTAAGGATGACAAGCAAACCATACGTCGCTAGGCAATGCTCGGTGCAGAAGCCGACGTGGTCACGAGTTTCACCGTTGAAAACGAAACCAGCAAGCTCCCACGCATTCTCGGCAATATCACCTTCGCTCACCCATAGCGACACTGACAATAAAAACGCCAAACTACCAAGCCACGAAGTTGATACGATCACAATGTGCTTGGTGTCAATCTGCGGTGTACTTCCCAGTGCGATACCAATGCATACCAGCACTGCAGTAATCACGCGCGAAGACAACAGCGGCACAAATTGACTTACCATTACACCACCGTACAGACCAAGCATCGCGCCCAGCGATATCGGGTACACCAAAGAGCATAGACCACCAAGCACTATCCCACACACACATGCAAGCGTGGCCTGAACCCACACATGATCATGGGGAGCAATGGCACTGAGCGCTCCGTAAGATGATGCAGTAAGCCACAATGAGCTAGCGTATGCCGCCATCGTTTTCGGGTGAGACGAGCCGCGGAATGCCATGAAAAGGCCCAAACACGCATTAATCACTGCAAACAGTTGTACTAGGCCGATGTCCACGCGTAGTGGAACATACCACGGGAGACCGTAGTTTACTGGGTTATGATAGATCCATTCAGACGTCGGGTATGCCTGTGGGTTGCACCCCACTGATGTGTACCGGTTTGGGTTGCCCTGATAGACACGCACATAATCGATCGTAAAGTTTGAGGGCCACAGTGAGTTGCAAATCTGGCCAGAGCACGGTGGTGAGAATTTTTCGGAAACAGCCGTACTCAGAATGAGATAACTGGGCTCCACCGGAATCTGGCGGGGAGGGACACCGCCCACCCATTTGTTTAGCGCGGAGCCAGGAATCTCAAACAAGAAAGAATTGTCCATCCACCAACGAATGTAACCTTCTGGACCAGGTGACCAGTCGAGGCGATAAATATGATACGACTTAAATGCATTGGATTCAAGTTGTGTCAGAGCAGAAATCGAATCGAGGCCTAACTGACCGTAGTAGTCACTGTTGATACGCGTGAACTCACCAAACTTAAGACCTTGGTACCATTGGTTCGGCCCCGGCAGGTTCTCAGACGCGGGACGCATATCGTCCAGTAGACTAGGACGGATCTGCAGCGACGTTGAAATATACGCCGGCTCATCCCGTGCACGAATCTGAGCTTCAATAACATCAATTTCTGTGGCACCACGACCTTGAAAGGGATTCAATCCATACATTTCCGGATATGAATTCTTGTCGTGTTTGTTGGTAAGATTACCACATGCATTGATCTTTTGCTTGACCTTTTCAATCTTTTCAATATATGGAGCACAGACGTCAAAACACCATGGCCACGTACCATCTTGCGAGTCGAGGAAAGCAGCACGACCAATGTTTCCCATGATCCAAATAGCTGGCCAAGTGCCGGGAATACCCCACTTACCAGGCAAGATCGCTCGCACTTCAACATAACCACCAGTGTAACAGAATTTGTTCCACGTTTGTGCACTGCCACTCACGTACTTGGCACCACGGTAGCGATGTTTGGGTTTGGACGTTGTGATAATAAGATTACCCTTATCAATTTGCACAGCTTGAGGCAGAAAATAGTGCTGCCCCATGTTACTAGTATCACGAACATTCACAGCTGTCCATTTGGCATCAAATCCAGCTTCAAACGTGCGTTTCGAATTATTGAATTCATCCGAGAAAATGAGTGTATACTCATGATTAAAGGAAGCGTTTCCACCAAAGTTATACGCTCCTTTGGGTACCGATGCAGTGTAGAATTTAAGTTCCGTATCGGGATCAATCCACTGCTTTTGAAAAGCTGTAAGGTTGTATTGTGCACGCTGCCGAGTGCTTGTAGTATCACATTTTGTCAGGACCATGAGTAACACTTGCGTTAATAGCATGCAAATCCTCCAAGCGTGCGTCATGATAAATGACACGACGCTGCACTTTTAGTGGTGATGAGGTGGTTGATACTAAATTTGTAAAGGTCTTGAGTGGTAGCGTGCAAAATGCGGAATGAGTTGGTGGTTGGTAGATCTTTGATCTTCCACATCAGTCGTCTGAGTTTATCCTGCGATGGATCCGGGTCTGGGTCGGGTTTATGGTCTGAATAATACAAATACCAAATCGTAAACGGCCCGCTGGACAATTTCGAAAATAGTTTATACAGTACCTACCTCCAGCTGACGTACTTTTCCATACTAGAGTTTGACTGGTCTAGATGACTCGACCCAAGCACCAAAGAAATAAAGCAAACAAGCAATTGATTCTCTCTTTTTTGCATCAATGGATGGATACTACTATTCTGCTGCTTTTACTCTCGTTCTATATCTTGTCTGCAGCTTTTTTTTCGTCACACAAGCCAACACCAACTTCCTAGTGTCGGTGCAGTTGTATCGTGCACAAGATCGCTCATGGTGGCTACAGCTTCAACGACTAAAAATTCGTCGAAGCGAATTTGTGGCAAAAGGCAGCAGAGATTTGATCCCAATCGATACACTAAAACCCCCTATAAGCTACCCTGATTTACTCAAGAAAACGACACGATTGGTGCTCGTAAACACTGCTGCATTCTGCATTCCGTCATAGAGCTCGGTTTTTATCTAAAGCTACCAGTCACTGGTCAAGTAGCGACGTCATTGCTTGGATGCTAAAGCTCTGGCAGTTGCGTCTCCAATTGCGAGATATAAGGCCCCAAATCCTGCAAGAGCTGTGGCGGCATACTTTACCACATAACTGCGACTTACCACTAATATTCTAATGCGTTGTTTAGAGCACACATTTGCTCAATGCGCTACGTAAAGGCGGAGATGTCTTTTGTAACGCCTATTACGTGCAATGCATGACAAGAAATACATACAATTTACACACATAATGACGTTTCGATGGACGCAAAAGGTTTATTTCGTATTGCAGGAATCTTCCTCTAGATAATAGACAGCTATGTACCAAGATAGGCAGGGTATCTAGCTTGAAGCTGTGCTACTTCCAAACCTGATTACATAATGTGTATTATTAATTAAGATTTGCGCCTTCACGTGTCAGAAACAGTGCAGCTTAGCTATGAAAACCGGTAGCGTGCACGGTATTCACATGTATACATAGATTGTATACACCAATTCGTTAGGCCGAGCATCTCCCATCCACACATAGCGATCGCATCAATCGCTTGCATCTGCTTGACATCATGCTCCGCCGGTCCTGCCAATCAGCCTTGACGCATATGCGCGTACACAAGCGCTTTATCTTGCAGCGCAATGCGCCTATATTGTCACGTGCATTTGCCACTGACTACTCGACCGTTACCGCTGAGAATATCCGCAACGTGGCTATTGTGGCACACGTCGACCACGGTAAGACAACTTTGGTTGATCAATTACTTAAACATGGTGGCAATACGCTCTCGGAGGAGCGTGTCATGGACTCGATTGATCTAGAGCGTGAGCGTGGTATCACCATCATGTCCAAGTGTACGCGCGTCGAGTACAACGGCCACGTACTGAACATCGTCGATACACCGGGGCACGCTGACTTTGGTGGCGAGGTGGAGCGTATCTTAAGTATGGTGAACGGTGTCGTTCTAGTTGTTGATGCCACGGAAGGACCTATGTCACAGACCAAGTTTGTGCTGACGAAGGCGTTGCAACGCGGGCTGAAGCCACTCGTAGTCATTAACAAGGTAGACCGTGACACTAGCCGCCTCGATGGTTCAGTGGAGAACGAGCTCTTTGACATGTTTGTGGCACTTGATGCCAACGATGACCAGCTGGATTTTCCTGTACTGTATGCGTCTGCCAAGCAGGGCTGGGCTGTACGTGACTTGGACAATGAAAGCGAGACGCGTGATACGATGCTACCGCTTCTCGACGAGATTACTCGCTACGTGCCTGCACCTGAGTCCAACGCCGACAAGCCCTTCGCCATGGCTGTTACTATGATTGGCCACGACCCGTACGTAGGTCGTCTTGCAACTGGCCTTGTCCACGCTGGAACAGTCAAGGTGCGCACTGCTTGTTATTCATGATGCTCATATTTGTGTCATACTTTATTCTCACATGCACTTTGTTCTGGCATGGGTAGATTGGAGACTCGATCCAAGTGATGAACCGTGACAGCAAGAAGCTTGAAACGGGCCGGGTCACGAAGATGTTCGTAACCCGTGGCGTCGCAAAGTCTGAAATCACGTCTGCAACTGCTGGTACGTGGATGACCTGAAAAGAGCTTTTGCTTGACGTGACTCAACATTTCCATGTACATGTCCATTTTTGAACAGGTGACATCATTACAATTGCTGGTGTGAACGCATACGTGTCTGACACAATCGCTGATATCGCTGTGACGGAGCCCATTCCGTCTCCTCAGTTGGATCCTCCTACGATCTCGATGACGTTTGGTGTGAACGACGCACCGACTGCAGGCAAAGACGGTAAATTTCTCACATCTTCTCACATCAAGCAGCGCCTTGAGCGCGAGTGTGAGGTAAGTAATTACTTGATATTCACGTTTCACTAGCTTGCGCGAAGCAAATTGCTAACTGCATCTCTGATTACTGTCTGCAGAACAATGTTGCCATTTCCGTCTCGCCCAGTACTTCGTCGGAAGCTTTTGACGTCCATGGCCGTGGTGAGCTTCAGCTTGCTATTCTGATCGAAGAAATGCGTCGTGAAGGTTTTGAGATGTCCGTCTCGGCCCCACAAGTGCTATTTCAGACCGATCCGGAGACAAAAGAAAGGCTGGAGCCCATCGAAGAAGTGACAGTAGATGTCGATTCTGACTTTTCTGGCTCGGTTATTGACAAAATGTCGACCCGTGGTGGTGAAATCATTGAGTTTAAGGAGATGCACGACAAAGTGCGTCTTCAGTTTAAGATCCCTAGTCGTTGCCTCATGGGTTATCGCAGTGAGGTATGTACTACTATTGCTAGCACTGCACAAACAAAGCCTTGCATGGACTTATGACGTTGTGTCCATTTTGTAGATTAAGACTGACACGCGTGGAAGTGGCATTTTGAACTCAATTTTCCACGGCTATTCTCCCTTCCACGGTTCGGCAACTCCTCCATCTAAGGGCAAGTTGATCTCTTCATCTCGAGGCACATGCACGGTAATAAAATGAGGCCATGTGCGCGTCATTTTTTAGCTTGTGTCTACACTTTCTCACCATTCACATTTTTGCTTGTTTTCAACAAGGCTTACGCACTTAACTCGTTGGAAGACCGTGGAGAAATGTTTGTCAAACCTGGTGACGAGGTGTACGAGGGTATGATTGTGGGTGAACACAGCCGCCCCACTGACATTGAAATCAATCCCACGAAAGAGAAGAAGCTCACTAATATGCGTGCGGCTGGCACGGATGAAAACATCAAGCTATCGCCTATCCGCCAGATGTCTCTTGAGGATGTAGTCGCTTATATTGGTGAGGACGAGATGATTGATGTCTCGCCAAGTAAAATTCGCATGCGAAAACGTGAATTGACTGCCAATGGACGCAAGCGAGTGCAGGGAAAGAAAAAGTAGATGAAGCTCAGGAGATTGATACTACTAGGCAGTAAGTAGTAAGTAAGTAAGTAAACGCATGGCAGCTAGTTTGTATTCATATAGAGAGAGACACATGCAGGCACATAGTAGAGCAATGATATTCTTACCAACTACGTGCATATTGAAGCAAGGTTGCTTTAAGACCATATTACGTTGCTGTAAGAGCCTAAACGTTACCCTAAGACCTCATAATGTTGCACAATTGTCCATTGAATTCACATTGACATAATTGTGAGTCGAGTGCGGATGTCTCGAGAGGATGAAGCCGCGTTTCATTTACTGTCTATGAAGCTCAAGCGAGACGTTAATTGCTTGATGGATTCAGATCGTAGTGTTCGACGACGAGCGGTGGATAAATTGCACCGTGTGCTGCAGAGTGAGGCGTCGCATGTGTCTGATACAGTGCTGCGTGCATTGTGTGTCTCTACTCTCTTTCATCCACTGCTGATATGCGCCGAGCATGACGTTGTAGAGAAATGTCGCGAGCGAGCTCTTACATTGTTGCTGTTTCTGTGCGAACGTGGAGCATTGGAATCGTCGGATACGACGCTGAAGGACGTCGTTGCGCTGGCCAATGCTCGACTGGGTAAACTGCCGTACCCGGAGCCTGCGGAAGAGACGCGACTGCTTATTTTGCAGTTAATGCATGCTTTTTTGAAGCAGCTTGCAGCAGAGAAAGACACTTTGGTGTCATTGCAGGATATCATTACAGACCTTGCCAATGCATTGGCCAAAACAGCGATGGATCCGTTCCCGGATGCCAAGAAGATGTCAGCAGAGTGCGTTATTCTGATTTCGAGAAATTGGAAAAAGGATGTAGGAATGCAGATCGGTACTATTGTGCGACCTGTGGTGTTTAATTTGGGTCACCAGCACAGTCGTGTGCGTGTGTGTGCGTTACAGGCGCTGGAAGCGGCGGTACCTTGTGGTTCGGAGGCTCTTCCGGTCCTTATGAAACAGGTGCTGTTGCCGACGATGAGCAAAGTTGTGCTTGATCATGCAGCATCTGTAAAGAAGCAACTAGCGATAACGCTGGCGGCATGGTTTGCTCAAATTGAGCAAATTCAACAGTTCGAAGCGTCTATTCTACCGATGTTCCTGGCAGGTATCGTCGACGAATCGCCCGAAGTACGAACGCTATGTCTTGCTAAGCTGAATGATATTTCAATTATGTGGGAGCACCGCGACGAAAATCAAGGCGTCAAGTCGGGTGACGTGGAGCTAATGGAGGTGGATTTGGACTTTGTCAATCGCATACCTCCGCTGTTCTTTGGTTCTCGACCACCTCTTGGTGCCCGCAAACTTGCAGCGAGTATTCAAGCTGAGTTGTTGCCACCGTTGCTTGAGAAAACGGGAGATTGGAATGTGCAAGTGCGCGAACGCTACACAAAAGTACTTAGTGCATTCCTGATCTTGCTGGAGCAAAGTATGAACCCATATCTCGACAAGATATTTGCAGCGTTATGTAACAGCTGCCGTGACGACGAAGAAGTTGTTTTGAACAGTGTGAAAGCGTGCTTGAGAGTCGTTGGGTTTTATGCTGACTCCCAAATGATCTTGGCCTCGTTGCTGCCCATGGTAGCAGGCAGGATAGCAGGACAGGACACTGCGCAATACCGTACGAATGGATTGATGCTGTTGGGCATGAGCATTGAAGGTATGACGCCAGAGACGGTGGGAGCTCACTTGACGGTATGAATTGCTATGACCATTAGCTATCCATTCTAGAAGAATGAAAGCTGACACTATGTTATCATCGTTGTGAATACTGTACAGTTGATTACTGAAGCACTTTGTGATCCTGGTCTACGGGAATCTGAGGTTTTGGATGTGCAAAATCAGTTGGCAGGCGTCGTAGCAAGTATTGTCAAGACTGCTGGTCCGATACTCGCGCAAACAGACGATAGTTGTTTTCGACTCTTTTGGGTACTGAGCCACCTCTTGGCCTCGTCGTCTGAATCGTCAGTCGCCTACATGACGGTATGCTGCTTTATGTGATCATCGACTAAATCTAGAGGTATAATTAGTAACGCTGCTCTTGAATTGTACTAGGCAAACGAATGCATGGAAGAGTTAGCGATGCATCTGAATCAGTCTGTCGAGGTTTGTTATGCTGAGACATTTTGATTACAGTCATCTTGCTAATTGTAGCACATGCTTTTCATCGCAGGAGCTGTACGTTCGCTACGTGGGCAAACTCCTAGATACGATGGCGCTGCCGACAGATACAGGTGCTAGCTGGCAAAAGAGTAACCTTACTCGAGTACTATTTGACTCACTTTGCCGTCGTGGTGGAGCGGTACGCATGCTTTTTCTGTTGATGCTTGCCATTTCCAACCATCGCCAACTTGACCTTGCTGCTTAGGCTTGCGGTACGAATCTGGATAAAATTGTGCCCGTCATTCTGGTCCATTTAGACCCATCTCAGGACGCGGATGTTCGACTCGTTTTTCTTGCATTGCTAGAGACAATGCTACGAATGGATACGATCTCTCAGGTATATCAGTGGCCATCGGTTGGAATGATCTTCTTGCAGGATGTGACAAAGTTGTGATGTGAGCAGGCTCTGAAAGCGTTTAGTGTGGCGTTGCTTCGAAAGGCAATAATTCCCAACATTGTTTGGCGTGAAGGTCATATAGCTGCAAGCATTAGGTACGACTGCAGACAACGTTTACGACTGTTATTTGCAATTGCTAACGTTTGCACTGCTTGTTTCTCATTCCATCAGAAAAGTGGCTGTTAACTGTGCGTATACCTGCTTTTGTCAAGGCATTGCCGACGAGTCGTGCCTGTTTGAGACTGTAGCCCAGGTAATCGCTTGCGTTGCTATGGATTAGCAAAGTACTGCACTGATAATGATCGTGCTTTGACTGTACATGTAGATGTTGCCCATTCTCAAATCTTCATTGGACGATAGCGACGCCAAAACTCGTCATCTGGCTTGCCTTGCGTTGCAGCATTTGTTTGTGGCATTGCCTGGCTGTTTGGGAGGTAAACACTATGTGTGTACTGCACTTGTATATGACGTATGGTTGCCTTAACAAATGATTGGCATTCACATGGTTTTGACAGAGGAATCTGTTGATCAACTGTATCCGGAGATCTTGAAGCGTCTTGATGACAGCAACAATACTGTGCGCAAAGCTGCTTGCCAGACGTTTTTGATATTTCTGAAAGCAGCACCGAAGGAGCATTTTCAAGGAACCATTATCGACTACGCTATGGACTGTCTTTTTGTCCACCTGGACGATCCAGAGCCCGATATTCAGGTGAGCAAGAGATGTAAAATCAGCTTTCATTGTTGTTTCCTGCTTAACAGATTGTATAAAACTCTTGTTGTTCTGGTTGACTGGAGCGCAGGAAGCTGTGTATAACGTACTGAGGGAAACAGCTGCCATCGATGCGCATCGACTGGCGAGTAAAGCAGGAGAAAATCGGAGTCGTCATCAAAGTCCTCGCTATTGCGACCAGCTTCTCGCCTTAGCTACTGCACAGCCAGATTAGCCCTCGCAAGCACTTTAACTGGTAAAACAAGAACCTCTGGCATTTGACAGACACTCACTTGGAACCTGCAGACCATTTCAAGCTGTCTCCAGCATCACTTTGTCTAAATTTTTGAAGTATACGACCAAGTCCTCGATGCGTTTCTTGTTTTGTTCCTCTTCTTCTAGCTGTCGTTCCTGTTTGAGCAATTTCCTCTTGCGAAACGACGTGTTTATTGTCTTAAAAGCAAAGATAGGAGGTGATTCATGATCCATACGAGGACCAGCTACCTTAGTAACCTTCTGTTTTTTTGACAGCTGCTTCCTGTCTTCACAAGATGCTCGTGCGCTATTGTTGCGTTTCTTTTTTGTCCTCAATGCACTCACTTTATTCCCCTACAATCAATGGCATGTCAGTGCTGAGGTGAGTGGTCCGTTGCTAATAGATTCGACATTCATACCATATTTAGGCCTGGAATGGGTACATCTTTCCTCGTTTTCACGTCCTCATCATACGAATTGGCTGAAAAGAGATAGATTACATCAAATTAGATCAGATAGAAAGCCAAAATCGACCAATTGTAGCTACCGTTTTTTTCAGGAGTGTCGTCGTCCAGCTCACAGATCCTCTTCCTTGAAGCTGCATGTTCTTGTTGTTTGCGCGTCTGCATGACTTGAACGGGTTTGAAGTTGAAGTGATGACCATCACTCCTTTCGATGTAACATAAACGCGGATTGGTCGATACTTGTCAATTTGGCTACTTTTGATTCGCTGGCATAAATGACTTTTAGCGAACCATATGTCACTTACAAGGGAGGGCCGTTTCTCTTCAGACAAGAAATAGCGCAGCGTCAGGTCTTGCATTATGAGCGATACAAAGGTCGCTTTTGACGAGCCCCAGGGCACTATATCGATTGAAGTGCCACAGCATGTACTGCAGAAGATACGTAACGAGATTGTAAAGGCTGTCAACATCCAGAATGTTCGTGGCATCTCTCAGTTCTTTGGTCTCGGTGAGTTGTTTTCCTGTGTTTTCATTTCCTTGATGGCGTCAATTGACGTCGTTTTTATTGTATATGATGGGGTCTTGTATGCAGGTGAGGAGAAGCCATTCAATGTACCTGCACGTCAAGAAATAGCCTCACGGTGCCGAAAGAATGCGCTGTTTTTCAGCGCTAATTACCTCATTTCCGCTGCTCTTGTTGGCGTCGTTACGATGTACGTTGATAAGCTTATTTCTTTTATCATTAGCTATTTGTGTACAAAAGGAGAAGATTGTGTGCTTACTATGGTAGTTTTTGTGTTCATTTTTGTTGATGTGTAGCCTGTTAAACCCGTTCTTTCTTTTCGTGCTCATTTGCCTGAGCGGTTTCTGGATTTACATGTCGAGCGCAACAGCAAATGAGTCACCTGAGAATCCGACTAAGATTATGGGCCGCATTGTGACGCCTGAACAGCGGAAGCTTGGTATGCTTGGTGGTATGTGGTGCTATATTTCTAAAGGAGGGTGGTTGTTATTGAATGTAAATGCTCACGAATATGTTGTTGACATGTTGTGTTTGCAGTGAGCGCTGCGGTAGTTGTTGTCTTTGGAGGATCGATTTTGTTTACAATTTGCTCAGCCAGGTAAGCTTTTTGATAGCGACGTGACGCGGAATACAGAATATTTATCATGTAGTGTGATCTTGTTACGATGCTACAATTTGTAGTGGTGCGCTCGCGATTTCCCACGCTGTTTTACGCGACTGTTCCACCATTCATGAGGAAGATGAACTGGGCTTTCTGTCGGACGCGGCTGACCAGATTGCAGACACTGTGTAAGCGTGGCGTGCCTCGGCTTAGAAGAACTATCTAGGTTTGCATACATATATTCTGAATGAAATGAAGATGAAGCTTTGCAGCTAGCGTGTCGATAGCTTGGATGCTTGAACTCTTTCAAGACTATTTCAGATGGTGCGTTGGATAAGCGAGCATATTCATGTAGACCGGTTGCATTTGTTGTGAAAGTCTGATGCTGACAGCTATCGACTAGTTCGCTTGTCCAGCATTCTCTCGTTACAACCAACACCTGTCATTTTTCTTTCCATCGAGATCAACCACCACTTCTGATTATCTCTGAATCAAGAGCAAAACATCCAGATCCCTTGCTTACTTCATCGCTTGTTGCCGCATTAAGCTTTACACGTGAAATAGTCATCCTATCATCGCGAGGCCTCGCTCGCCTTCTGTGCCACACGACCTGTTCATCGAGCTGTCCGAGTCTACCGATCGACGAAGACCAAGTATATCGACAGTTGCTTGCTCCTATCCAGTTCAAAATTGTCATGTCCAAAGCAAACATTCACTTTTAGACGATGAAACCAATGTACATGTGCAGGATGCATGTATTTGCTTGCGTCGAACGAGCAGTCTTGACACTTTTGAGCTGTTGGTGCTGACACACGTGCCTGTAAACAAGTTTACCCTGTCATCGCCTTGCAAGTGCTCACATTTAAAGCGCTATAATGAGTGTATTCTGATCAATTGCTACATGATGGAAGTCTTTATCAACTCTAAAATGAAACATCTCTGCAACACAACACAACATCATATATTGCAGGTTGCTTGACCACAAAGTCATGGGCGGCCAATTCTGTACATGCACTCCAATTTTCTTTCGTGTAATACTGACTTGATCAATGGCTGATCGTCTTATGATTCATTTAATTAGTTGAGACTCTTCCAATTCTTTCGAGTGTGCATCAATGAAAGAAGAACGAGTCTTCATTTCTCCGACAGTTTCACTTCGACTGCTTCTAACAATTTCGATGTTTTCTTGTTTTCAGCCAATCCAAAGTAGACTACACGAAATGTTCTTTTGACCAATCAAACCTTGGATTACGAACACGATGGCTGAAGTCATCTTGTCATAAGAACGCGCTACAGTAATTGGTTGCCAGAATCAAAGTAGCCATAAAAAGGGATCAAATCGGCATTTATACCGTAACGACGTACGTCAGCACATGAACAGGCCAGCAAAATGTCGTCCTATGTACGTCATTTACTGAGAGGACGCTCTCGGTGCACGTGGCATCATCTGTCCAATCAGCTGTTGAGTAGAGTTCAGTCGGCATTCGAGCTCCATGTCTTTGCCACGAGCAGATCAGTGCGGCTGTCCTGCGGCACAACTAATACGCAAGAGCTGTTCCCATTGCATTATTGTACGGATATGAGTGGCCTGTATGTATGCAAGTGATCGTCTACGTTTGCCAAAGGCAATGAATGGTGCTACACAGCTGGCATGTTATTGGTACGTCGAAGTAGAAACCGTACCTTGAGTCGGGGTGAAACGGCTACACAGTATACACCAATCGTACAAGGATAAACATGCAATAGTTGCGCCATGACGACACACATTTTGTAGCAATGTACCACTGCCACAAGAATACGCACTATTAGGAAATACCATTACGCGGGCAAAGTCTTGTTGGTAATATTTGATCAAGTGCATTCTTTTGTGGTGGTGAATAACCTCAAGTCACTTGGCATCCTCTGCATATTTTACCTTGTAAACTTTATATTCTAGTCAGGAAGTAATCTTTAGATAGTGAATAGGGCAAAACAGATCAATTTTTAATGGCCGGTACTTTGGCTCTTCATTCTGGAATTCGCCTCATTAGCGGCACAACAGCAGTCATCCACTCGTCTCTTTTTTTTCTTTTCTACGACTTCGACGCCCTCTATAATTTTATCGTATACCATGTGGGTATTTGGCTATGGCTCAATCGTCTGGAAGACTGAATTTCCTGCAGAGGACACGGTGTTTGGTTACGTTGAAGGCTGGCATCGGAGATTCTGGCAGGGCAGTCCAGATCACCGTGGCTCACCCGAAGCAAAGGGCCGTGTTGTTACACTCATTAGCCGAGAAGAGATGAAGAAATTTGATGACGAGTTTGCACACTTGGCAGGTGACCACATCACATGGGGCCGTCTGTACAAGGTGCCGGATGAGGAGGTTCAGGACACGCTTACAAAACTCGATAATCGTGAGCAGGCTGGCTATGATCGCCAAATGGTGGACGTGCACTGCGTTGACGGTGTCGTGCGCAAAGCGCTTGTGTATATTGCTACACCGACTAACTCGGACTTTTTGGGTCCGTCATCGGTGGATGAAATGGCCAAGGAGATTGCTACTCGACGGGGATTCAGTGGTCCAAACTTTGAGTACCTTTTCAAGCTCTGTGACTGTATGCGTACATTGCAAGTTCGTGATCCACACCTCATTGCGTTGGAGAATGCTACACGTAAATATACGTCTGTCATTAACTGGAGCGCGAGTAGCAATGGATGTGGTGTTCAATAAACTAGAAGGCGCGCGAATTATTATTGCGCTCCGAGGCGTAGCAACAAGCTACGCATGTAAATTATTTCAATAGAGGCAAATCCAAGCCAGTTTTTGTCAAGCATAACCCGTTCTCTGCTTTCTTAGTGTTCTCGTAACAAACAACGACACGGAAGCTTTGCAACATCGCGTTACGTATGTATGCGTAGAAGATATTGAGCAGTGGAAGGATTCTTTTGCTGCTACTTGTTCAGACTTTGCCAGGCATGTAATGTTGTTACACACTGGAATTTGAGCTACGTGTGACGCCATTGACGAAGCAGCTACAAGCAGCATTGGATGCGTGCGCGTTTGGAAAAGAGAGTGCACATTCAGCTTTACAGACGTGTTTATTCACGCTGCCAAAAGATCAACGCTTGACTATGGCGATGGGCAACGATGCACCATTCCACATAGTCCAATGATAGCAAAACCATGCACGGAACATATTTGGACAAACGCCATAGCTTGAGCTGCTTGAGAGGCCGTATGAACGCACACATTATTACGTGTAGATACGCATCAGCTCCAGCAAGTTCGGTACTTTGTTAGGGGCAGGCACCAACACCACCAGAACTATGTGCAAGTGACTACGGTTCATTTAGTTATGATTCCAGAAAGCTTGTTGTCTGCTGGGGACTAACAACCTAACCCAGCGAATGCATCAATGTTGATGGACTTGCCCTGTTGACTCTTGCTCTTTTGGAGACTTGCTGGATTCATGAGCTGTGAAATGTGGTAACTGACATTGCCCATACCACCGAGTGCAGACTGCTGTCCTGTAAAGGAACTTTGCACAACCGGTTGCTGCTGTTGAGCCATTCCTCCCATTGATGCACTCATCGGCATTCCCGACATCGACTGCTGATATCCCGTAAATTGATTAGTAGTACTAGCAGCAGGCAATTGACGAGTTGGCTTCTGACTGTGTTGCTGGTAGTTGCTAGCATTCGGATTGGCATAAGGATCAAAGTTGATACGTCCAACAGGTTTAGCTACAATAGGCGTCGTAACGGAAGCAAACGGGTCGACGTAAGTTGCTGGCTGGGGAACAACAGCAACTGGACGACCTTGCTGCTGCTGTTTTTGCTGCTGAGGCCCAGTTGCAGCTGCAGAATTTTCTGTTGGCAACATTTTTACCTAGGAGTCATAACATGCATAAGATGAGATACTGCACCAGTGTACCTGGTAATTCAAGCAATGCCACACTCACACTTGCCAGTGGATCAAAGATTAACGACTGCACTGACACAGTCACACTAGGGTCAAAGTCGTCAATGAGGTTAATTTCATGCTGCTTCGTTGGCTTCGGCGCAGCTAGAGCCGAAGGTTGTTGCCGCTGGGCATTTAAAGCACCTGAGTCAGGAGCCAATGGAGCGCTTTGTGCTTGCAATGATGAACGCTTTCCACCATTTTGCTGTACACTGCTGGAACGTTGCTGTTCATTGTGCTTTCCTGCGAAACTGCGGATGTGTCCATTATTTTGCCCCGACGACGCTCGTGAACCATGAAGACCAAAGCTCTGTGTACGATCTATCGTACGATAAGTGTCCGTAAAAGAGCCTCGAATGCTACCAAAAACGGGTTCCCGAGAACCCGCAAACGAGCCACAATGCAGCTGAGGTTCATTTTGTGACAAAGATATAGCCCCATCAGGTCCCCATCGGTGCGTTCCGTAGGCATCTAAGCTCATACCATAGCACAAACAAAGACATTAGCATACTATCTTGTACCTTGGTAATACACTACAGGATCACCACATACTTCCAGGAGGAGCATTCGGGTGAGTATAAGTAGCTGTAACATGAACGTGCTTCTTCCGACGTAAAACATCCCAGCGACGGTATGGAACTTTGTTCATGAATAAATCTTGACAAAACATACACAAACAATATCGTTCCTTAGCTCTCTCTCGCTTTTGTCCTTGTGTCTTTGCATACGGAATCATAGCATTCACTTCACTGTATGAAGTACCATATTTTGGATTATCAGCTGACTCGACTTCATTAATTCGTATTTCCATGACCAGATTCAGTCCATCCAGAATAATGAAAAAACTCCAATCTCCCAAGGTTGCCTGCAATCTCCAAAGCACATTTTTATAGACATAAATACTCGTTTCTCTATGCAATCACACCTCATTATGATTGCTCACTGTACTTACAGTTGACGAAAAATGCATTTGACGACCACCATATTGCACCATCTGCATCAATTAGATATATAAATATATGGCCATTAGTAGTCAGTCGTTAGTGTATACTACACCCAAGTCTACTTGAACTCGATTATACCTTCTTATAGCTCATAATTGAGTGGACCAACACAACTTCATGTGTGCGATCAGACTCACCAAGAGTAAAACGCCACGACACGCGCTTCTTTGAAGCTGCTACAATCTCTCCAATAGGTTGCTCCTCGCGTCCAATGCGTTTAGGTGGACCATGTTCAAGTGGGTCAGGCTGGGAATTGCAGACACGCACTACATTGCCCGAGTACATGGTATCAATAGGAAGCTGATTATGCTAACTCGACTCAGTGAATGTCAAAAATAGGTCTTTTTCTGGTCAATGGTACCTTTAAATTGGGTCAATATTTGGATTGACACCTATTTTATCATGAAATTACAAAACAACAACAACTTTATCGTTTGCCATGTGTAAGCGTGTATTGTCATCAGAAGGTCGCTTGAGTAATAGATAATTCTAGTCTTAATATGCTTAAGCTCGCGGTGATTTTGAAGTTTTCAGTAAACAGAGTCTCAGTTAGGGAACTAAAGCATGACGCTTTCGCTTGTTCTAGAGTACACCTTTCTTAACCCCGTCCGACGCTAATTGAAACAAGTTGCTATCGCAAAGTATTGATTCAACATTGCATTAGTCGTAAGAGAGTGTAGCAACCCTCACTCGATGATTCACCTCCTGTGTTTTTGTAAAGCATGCAGAGCCAGCTTCTTTCGGCTTTCCGTACATGTTCTGCTCACTTCTGCACGCCAGAATAGGTTTAGGAAACGCAAATATTCGATTTTGCCTATCATCACTACAAGCATGAATACTACATTGGCGCTAAAAGCTACCTCAAAGAGATACACCAACATCGGAAAAGATGCATCCTCATGAATACCGGGCTCCTCCTGCTTGGCTTATTACTATCAGCCCACAGACGTGTAGTAAATACTAATAGTAAGTATAGTACTCCAAGCGACCACACCTATGGTGCGGCTTGTGGAAGAAAGCAGGTAAGGAAGACAGCGATGGTGCAAGTATACGGAGAATACAACGAACTTTGACAACCGTCATGATGTAACGGGGTTACACGAAGGTACCATAAAGCGGAGTACCAACGGGGTGGTACTCCGTTTTATGGTGAGGCTTCAAGCGACACACGTCACTTTAAATCATATTAAGAAAAGGTAATTAGATGCTTTATGTCCCATCTGGACTGTTTCTTCTGTTACTTTCAGCTCTTCGGTACATTCTATGCGGCTTTTCTTACACATTGCACTGTTCATGCACTAAGCAAAATTTTAGCTGGAATTCTGATCATTTGTAAGATAGATAGCCTAGTTTTTTGTCCAATAGAATGGGTTGTTCGATCCTTTTCTCGTTTGTTACCGTGGTCGTTGACTTTTTTTGATGTTACATACATGCACAGACACTAAAAGTTACATAAAGTCTGGCTTTTTGTCCCTCTCGCAACTGACTGGCTTTATTTAAACGTACGATAATGTACCGTATGATACCAAGCAATTTGAAAAATTTATCCCTTTGATGTCATTGCCATATTCGCATTTGCCTTCTACCGACACAACAGTCTAACCTCAATCATGCGCCTCCAGCCCGCCATTATGTGTGGGTCTCTTGCTGCCTTCTTATCGGGTACTGGATCGCTTGCCAGACCATTAGACGTCGTCAAATCGTCTGGCTCGCTGTCATCTGGTCAATATGATTCCGTTAAGAGGTCCTTAAGAGGGCCTCTTAACTGGCCTATAAACGACGGCGAGGACGAGAGGGGGGAATTTTGCTGCTGCATACGATTCGGCAGTAGAGAATTTGAGGAGCCTTGGGCCTACTGCTGAAGCGTTACGTGCGGAAGAAATCGAAAACATCGCGGACAACGTTCTTGTAAACGCAGAATACATGCACCAAGAAACGTACTTAAAAGTACGGGAATTTATAAAGAAACCTGAATTGGAGAAGTGGACTGAACTAATGGATTGGGAAAAGTTTGCAAGCCAAAACGACGAATCTGCTTTGGAGAATTTGTTTTTCAATCGTTACACCTTCAATGAGCTGTGCGACTTCACTGCTGCTGCGAGGAAATTCCCTCCCGCTGAATCAATGGCCAATAAGGTAGAGTCTTGGCTACGAAACAATCATCCATTCTTTTTGATGGGGAAATTTGTTCGTAATTACAACATAAAAACGCTTGGGGCGTGCCCAGAATTATATAAATGGTTTGACTATATCGCCCACTACAACGAGAGGTACGCAGAGGAACAAAGTACGGTTTCTAACGCACTACAAGGATTCTACACTGACGAATATGTGACGAGCTACTGTGAAACAATGAGAAAAGTACATATTACTAAAGAACTTACTTCCGAAGAACACGAATGGCTGGATACGGCGACACCTCCTAAGGATGTCTTTATCAAGCTTAACCTTCATATAAAAGATAATGGCTTTTTCAATCAGAATTCACTACCTGGACAAATTAAGATGATGGATGACTTTTACAAACTCCACTCCAAATTGCAGATATCCTTTCGCGCGATTTTGCCGTTTACGGATAAAAAACTGCTCGATTTGGTGTTTTTTGAGTTGAAAACTACTCCACACAAAGATGGCCTCAAGAATCGAGCGCTCAAGGGGCTATATGAGGCATGGATTGCTAAAGATTGTTCTCCATACGAAGTTGCTTCACTTTTCGGCCTTGATAAGATCTCTGATCATTTGTATTTGACGCCTCGGTTGAAGAGCTGGGAGGGTTATGTGTACGCTTACAGTGACGCAAAAAATTTGAACCCACGACTAAAAGCTAAATTTGAACTGAAGAAGGCATATAACAAAGTGACAATTTCGGCTATTTATGAGCGTTGCAAGCGAGAGAAAAGCAACAAAAGGAAACATAGCGAGATTAGATAGATCCAAAGACTGATAACGATGCAGATGTTTGTTAAGGAGTCCATTCTCGAGCACGGGCAAGTTCTCTTCGACATGCTGCAAGCTTTGGGCACGTGAAAAAGGTTCGTGGTTGGTATACAACTATGGACTGCAAAGGCCAAAGAAGACAGCATTACAGTGCAAGCTGAGGGTAGATGTTGTAAACCTAAGACAAAAAAGTATGTGACGTGTGACGGATTGAATTTGTGGCACTTTACTCCTTCAGTCTAGCTCTCTCTCTCGACGTATATCTCTGCATCTAGCTAAACGTCATACCGAGACCAAGTTGAGCACGTTTAATGTTATCCTACAAGAATATGAGCAAGTTCACATTAGTCGATACAACCACAAAAAAGGACCAATTTGCTTCAAGTCCTTACGTGTTCGTGCGCCTTGAGAATCCACGAGTAGTTGGCCTCGAGGCGGCCAATGCGAGTTCCCCATACAAGTCCCATCCCAATGGAAATACGCATATCATCTGCAAGATTCTTTATCCATTTCTTCTCGTCCAGTAGACGGTCCCATGTGGTCAAGTTACCAGTATTGACATAGGCTTGTCCACGGAGACCAAGAGCCTAGAGCAACATGTCAAAAAATGAAGAAATACGTTGGATCAACTGTTTTCCATGTGACTCGTAGCAGTTTATACGTACAGCAAGCAGCGGCAATGGGACAGGAAAGCCCACGCTTGCTGTTCCATTGTAGCTCACGTCACCACCGAGGGCGTCTCCTTGCGCAACTCCCCCATCAAGAGGAGAAGCGCGAGGACCAATACCCTTGTGATTAAAGCCTCGCACATTCATAGGACCACCCAGGAAAAAGCGGTCGCTGATACGTGCTGGACGGTTTTGCTCCCTGCCATACGACTTAACCGTTCTCAAGTGGTACGAAAGGCTAAAGTTCAAAGCTGGAAACCCAAAAACAACGGGACCGAACGCCACATGCCTCTGGCCTTCCACCTCTGCCTTGACAAAGTTTACGTCACCCAAAAGCCCAGCTATCTCCGTCCTAACCAATTACATGACGAAGCATGAGATCAACACCATTTTATGGCATACACAGATGGACTTACGTATACTTGAAGAGCCCCCCATCCGTGGGATAAACAATGTCGTTCCGATTGTCATCCGTGAAAACGTATTTCACACTGGTTTTAGTGGATGGCATCGCTTCCACCAAAATACTCGGCGACGCACAGTACGCCGTGGGAATTTTCGAGTCACGACGCGGGAGTAGGTCACGCCAACCAACGTTGAACGATAGGTCGTGCACGCCTTCATAGTCACTGATGGAAATGCTGCCAGCACGAATCTTCTCGCTGTAAGAGCTTAACCACTCCTGATTCTGTAACCAATAAGCAATTCATAGGTCAATCGTCAATCGGATGCACAAGTAATGTGACCACGGTGACGTACATGCAGTTCGTTAACAGCTACGGCGCTCAGATATAGCGGCAAACCCATAAAACGCGGCTTTTTAAACGTCGCACGCTGCGTATTACTTCCCGAACGTGCATAGGTAGCACTCAACGTGATCTTTTCTGCTTCGCCAAGCGCATTTGACAGCGTAAGCGACGATTCCTACAACAACGTATTCAACGCCGACCAGACAGAATCAGCATACTCTCCATACCTCTCCTTCACCCTAAAAGTAATAGTCACACCGTACTCCTGCTTCATCAGTGCCATCAGTCGTGGCACCCACATGCAGAGATCGCCAGCCTTTTTCCTTCACCGTGATAGTCACGTCCGTTTCATCATTTTGACCAGAGCTTGCTAAATTCAGCATCATGTAAGTCAAGTCAGCTAGCTCATCAGTATCCAGCCATGCTACGGTCCACAAGCATACTCATCACATTGTACGCATACATACATACATACATACATACATACACACCCTTATCTAGCTCAATGTCAATGGACTCGAAAATATCGAGATTCTTGAGCTCTTCCGTCGCTTCTTCTAGTTTGTGCACCAATAAACCAATACGTTCGGCATCATACGCCCCCTATAGATTCAAAAATACACACACCATGTATTGAATCAATCCACTACGTATCCAATTGACTCTTTAGTATGTACGTTGTAGTGTCATTTTGTACCTGTAATTCATTCTCAAACACTTGAGGTCTATACATATCATCATCATCATCATTATCATAGTTAGATTCATCTATACTCAAGACCACAGACAAGTGAAATGATACCCTCACAACTAATCAAAGCAAAAGAAAAAGACTGAAACATACTTGGTACGATTATTACCCTTGATGTAGACCTTGCCAATACGCATCTGTGGTCCCCATGGATGCGGTGGCTCCACCACGTCCATGCTACTGCTATTACGGCTTGCCATGACTTTCGAATACGCCACAAACTGTTGTGTCACTAAAGCGAGTACATAGCCTCCTCATGATAATGACTAAAGTGACGGACCATGACAAGTGTATGGCGTCGACTGCAGCTTCGAATTGCTGGTACGACACCGGCACGACGTTTCCAGGTGCGTGCGTTTGTTATTAATATGTTGATAGTTTTGTATGTAGTATTTTCATGGTTGTATGAAGTTATGATATTGGTATCTGATGAGGCTTCTATGTGACGTTTAGGAGGAAGCGGATGTAGGTATTGTTGCAGTGCTGAGCTGCTTCCGAAGCTTAAAGCTGGATCCATTGAATGTGAATAAGTATGTATATAGAGGTGCTAATATGTAGACTATATTAAGGTCAATGGATGTTGCCAATTTCTGTTGAATGACACTGTAGAGAACATGACGAGATGTTTGACCAGGCAGTAGAAATCATTGGCAAGAAGAACTTTGAGCAGCAGAAGAAGTACGTGCAAGACGAAGTTGTTAAGCAGGTTTGTGGAGACAGAAGTATAGTTGAATGCTGTAATTGAAGTGAGAAGTGCATGTTGTTGTTGCTGTTAATACAGGTCCAGAGTTGTTTCGAGGCTGTATTGAAGATGCCCAAGGACTCTGAGAAGAACATACCCAAGATGTCATTGTCTGGATATGAACGCAATGCTGAAGTAGAGGAAAAGGTACGATAGCTATCATCAATGTTGCTACGATGGTGTGCTTCAATATCTTGATGATTGCGTCTGTGCTTATTGTAGCTTGGAATCAATGACAACTTTCAGGAGCTCTTTGGGTTCACTTTGAATGTGGAAGAGTCTAGTGTTCCAGATGCAGGTGAAGGCGTCAAACTGTATGGATCGACTTTGATTGGATCATTGGTGGTACGTGTTGTGCTTTATAGTGCTACGAGCTTTCATTTCTTACTCACAACATTTCATGCTCCGTGTGTCATACCCACGAAGGCACTGTACCCCGGTATCGTCTACTTGCCAGAGCATTATAAGAAGGTGATTTGGTGTATAGAAGTGGTGTTACTTTTTTGATCGGATTCACTTTGTTGTCGTGGTTACATTGTCAGAAACGCTACTTAAGCGAGCTGTTAAACAACCCTTATGCTCGAGCTCGATTCGACAGTGTAATCATTGACGCTAAGAATGAGTGTAAGCGTCGTGTTTTGCAATTGTTTCTGTAGCGACTGAGTAAGGTGCTCATTTGTTGATACTTACGTGCCAACCTAGCTTCGAATCCGCGTAATCCGCTTGCGGTTGCTCACAAGATCAATCACCCTCCTAGCGGAACACCCCCCAATGTCATTGGCTTTGGATTTGAATTTCCACCAGAAGGTTTAGACTGCATGCATGACTGTTTGACTTGATGATCTTGATACTGACGGAATGCTACTTGCACACGAATGTCAGGACCTTTTTCGACTAAGGAATTTGACGAGCTCATTCCAAATAGCTTTGTCAAAGAACCCTCACGCCTTTCCATGTTTGGCAAGCGTGCTATCGTGCATGTACGTTTTAGCTGGCAAATTCTTGCTCTTCTTTCCTCATGCAGCATCTTTGTTTCCTCACACAACGCATTACAGGGTCTTGCCTTTATTGCTATGACGGACATTGAAGACAAAGGAGAGCTGTTTCTCAACTATCGGTATGTATGAAGATGTGGTCACACAGTAGCTATTCCAGTGTTGATTCGTTCATGCTCTACGACACCAGATACAATCCGGATCATCCGCTTCCTAAGTGGTACACACCCGTAGACGTCGCTTCGGATCGCGCGATGTGGAAATAGTCTCGCTATCATAACAAGAAAAAACGAATGCATTGATCTGGTAAAATGTCGATTTTGTAGCTGAAGACAACTAAAGGGCTTTTCTTCACCAGGCACATGGTGTGTAAGTGACCTAACTTTGTGCGCTAACGTTGATCATGCAACGCCTCTCACTTGCATTTACTTGGGAAATCCCGCGTTATTGGAAAGAATAATGCCCACGATGACACCAAAGATTCCCAACGCACTAGCGAAAATCTCTACAATCAAAATCGTCACGTATAACGCGGCATTTTGAGCATCAGCGAGCACACAGCTGCTGCCAGCGATACCGACAGATACCCTGCCTCAAACACCAAACAAGCATGCATAACTCAGTGCAATCCAATCCTCATTAAACTTGGTCCATCCTTGTCAGCAAAGAGGTCGTACCCGCTTGCAAGGTTAGTCAAACCAACTGCGAGTCCCGAACCAAAGACAGCATAGCCTGCAAAGTACAACGCCTGTTCATTGATCGGTTCATCTCCGTCATTACGCAATCCAGGCTGGTTCATCTGGTCACAGACAGATACCATAAGGAAAATAGCCTCAATCAGCACTCGCTTTCATCATCACTTTCCACATCGTCATTCGCACCTTGCTCTGCAATATAATTGCGATAATGACACCGTAAATTGCCGTCGCTTCACAAAAAATGATGCTCACAAGGTTCTTGGATCGTACACGCGGAGCCTTTACAGCAGCACCCAGTAAACTTGAGCCTGTAATGAATATGCCCCTGTCATGAAGGAAGAAAAAACATGACCAAAGCTCAATCTCTCTCTCTCTCTCTTGATCCAATTGCCAGTGATAGAGTCCAAAACATACCAAGCAGCACCCATAATAGAAAAAGCCAAACCAAAGGCTACGCCCATATTACCCCATGCATACGGTGATATGTTACTAAGGACATCACCCCAACCTATATAATGATAATAGAGTCAGTTAGAACCCAAAATAAGAAAGGATGGTTTGCTTTCTCGTCGCTGTGTTTTTATTCCTACAACTCATGCGACAACTATATAACGAAGCTGCACTTGACTACGTAAATCATCCATCTTCTCATATCGCTTTACATACCTTGATTAAATAGCTCATCTGTAGCGGCACTCATACTGATCTCTTCCTTCCTGTCACCTCAGATCCTTAATCTTTGGTCCTTTATAGACTTATTTTGGGTTTATTGACACACACAAAAATAGATCAATTCGTACTTAGCGTGTTATCCCATGTGACCCATTTTTTACATTTAAACTCCTACCAAATCCATCAAAAATGACCAATAAAGCAGACAAGCGCATACTTTACGTAGGCGGCTTGGACAAGCAAGTCACGGAGCAGATACTGTACACTGCATTCATTCCTTTTGGACCTATTAGTTCTGTACAAATTCCTGTTGATTATGCCACGCGTATGTGTATTTTTGACTACAAATAAAACGTCTTCGACAAACCTGAGAATGAATTGAAATGATTGATAATGATGACGTAGAAAGAGGAAAACGCTTTGGCTTTGTAGAGTTTGCAGAGGAAATGGATGCTAGTGCTGCTATTGATAATATGGATGGTGAGTTACGATTGATAAGATGGAGACATTGTGTTGTTTGTGAAGGCGATGGTAGATATAAAAGATGTTTTTGATTGCATTGAATGACTAGAGTCGGAGTTGTTTGGAAGGACGTTGCGAGTCTCCATTGCTAAACCTGATCGTCCGAAACTTGGATCGAATAAACCAGGTACGTGGTGTAAACTATCGTTTGTAGTATGTAACACATCATGTCTTTCTTATGCGGACGATATGTTTTTTTTCTATCAAGTGTGGGCAGGAGATCGATAGAGCGATGAGAGGGTCAATTGAATAGGAGACGACGACTTGTAGGAGCACAAATGGAGACGTGATGGATACAATTGAATGAATGGTGACAACGATTATATTGTACTTCATTGGAGCAAACGAAAAGTGTCACGAACACCAAACTAGTATTCTTCGTTGCGTGCGCTGCTAGTACACTTGATGACTACAATATTGCTGTTACAATGTGTGATGTTTGAGTTTAGTCCTTTGATATGACAACTTATAATCGCGTACGGCTCGTTGTAACTCGGCAAGGTCTCATGTTGACATAATACACTTGGACGTAAGCTTGAAAAGTCCAGAGAATGGGGATGATTCTCTCAGACTTTCCAAGCTTACGTCTGCTCTGCGTGCCATGATCTTTGCGGTCTCGCCACAATGCTCACGATAAAGACCAGTTGAAAAACCGTTACGCAGTCAAAGGTCGACAACGTCCTGGATACAACATGTAAGAAACTGCAAGGACAAGCCGTAGACACTTTGATTGTAAAAACGTCCTTCCAGGAAGTTCGAGAACTTTACGGAGCTGTTCAGTAAGATCATGACAATGCAGACCAAAACTGGCAAATACTTGCACAAAGAAGCTTTTGCTACGTGTTCAACCTGCAATACAATTGACAAACCTGCTCGTCAGGTGGTCTTCGATCGTCTGCAGCTGTTCAACAGCTATAGACTCACATACATCTGCGGGGCACTAAAGCAATAATATTAGTCCACTACTGGCCCTGATGCTTCGATTTCATGTCACACGAGTGTTAAGGTACGAAACAACATTGTTAAGCAGTTGATACAATCTGTCTGTCAGCATCTAAATTGGATTAACGCCAGTGCATCATGAGCTTTCTTTCCATGTCGATCGACGCACGTCTATGGCTTTTCCATAACCTGATTGCGTATCTGGACTGTCATTATCCCAACCCATCTGTCTATAAGGTCCACTCTTTTCGGCGAAGATAAGGGTCAAATTTTTGGACACGTGGACATGAAGTAGCCACAGGTTTTGTCGACCGAACCGGCTTTTTTGGATTATTCTTGTATTGTGTATACAATAGTCAAGTGAATACTGACCCCCTGATGCAACGGTCAAATGGTGGGACCAATAAACCTACTCATTAATGCATAAAAAAGCCACAAGCACACCTACGAATCTTACTCGAGGAGCTCCATACAAAAGCCTCGACATCTGATCGTTCCTGGAAAGAAATACAGATACAATATACTCGGACGCTATAGTATGATGCCCCATTTACCATCGAGCACTGTCCAAGGCACGACGGTGTTAAGAAAAGATATTTCAATGAAACCCACACAACGTTATGCATATTCACGTAATGGTGACCAAGGTCGTGTAGATGAAAAGTGTCTTGTTCGTGTACAAATTCCGACGGTCGATTCATCCGAGAATGGCAAAGTGCGCTACCACGTGCGTATAACGAATGTCCGGTCGGGTCAAGTGTGGCAAGTAGCACGCCGCTTCTCCGAGTTTCTTCAGCTACGCAATGACTTGATTGAGTTTTTTGGCAAGACTGATAAGAAATGTCCGGGATGTCGTAACTATGAAAAAGTACTCAAGCTGTTTGAGTTTCCACGCAAGCACGTGTTTACAAGTGTCACGCCTGTTGTTATTAACTATCGGAAGAAAGCGCTACGGAGTTTTGTGGCTTTGCTAGCTTCACATACTTTTACTACAACACCAAAGTGTCCAACGTGCAGTGGTTTTCCATTTACGGGTGTACGTGACTGGTTGACAACGGATATGGTTGTAGGAGCTGGCACTGCAAGCACGATTGCTGGTGGATCGCCTACTGAGTCAATTCGCGATACGATGAACGTAAAGGATTTTATCAACTATCATCCCGTCACGAGCTCAATGCCAGTTGACCAGGAAGGCCGCTTTGTCGGCAGCACGGCCCTCAAATATGCATCTTCAGCTGTGAGCCCGACAAAGCAAACCGAGAACAAGTGGGTGGCTCGTAGTTCTCCACGTTCACAGGCCAAAGAACCGTTGACGCCGAAGGAAGACCCATTGAAATCTCAGCAGCGCTATACATCCAGCGATAGTGTTTCCTCGACTGGTTCTGCAAATGATTCGCTGTCTCCTCCTTCCGTCGATAAGTTTGTGATACCGCCACCAGCATCTGCAATGAAGGAAAAGGAGATGGAAGGAGAGGATGATGATGAAGAAGACTTTGAATCCTTTGCAGCTTGCTCTGCTGCGACTTCAAACGCATCACGGGATCCAAAGTATGTGGACCAGCCCGCTTGTGAACCTCCAGCTAGTGAGAATAGTGCTACTGGTGTCGAGAAATCGTTTGAAAAGAGGCACTTTAAGTTTGCGCGCAGCTCGATTGTGGCTGATAGCGAGGAATCGTGTGTTCAAACATGTGAGAGTAGCATGATTGATATCGACGGCTGTGATGACGATGAAGACGACGAAGGTCTGAACATGGATTTTATGAACTCAGTGTACGTAGCGCCCAACTAAAACTCCGCCACCGATGGGCATTCATAGAAAGCAGGTACCACCAATAGGTATGGAGTTGTAAGCACTCTGCAACATATAATAGACATTGCACAGCCTTCTTCATGGGAAGAATCGATCCATAGCAATTGCACATCGTATACGACCAGGAAGTATAGCACTGCTACCTCTGTGGTTTGTTTGCATGAAAGATGAAGTGAAACGTCCACGACAGCGTAGTTATACCATCTAGCACATAAAGAGCAAGTCACGTGTTGATTGTTTTTTTAAATATGGGTTATGAACACTATCGCTGCGATGTTATGACTTTGACCACGCGAAGTGTGAAGCAGCATGGTACGCTGTGGATGGTGAAAGAAATATAAAATGACGTTCATGCTTTCAACCCTCGAGAAAGACTTAGAAATCAGCATCTAGAGTAAACACCTGATCCTCAGCCGCAACACCTACGCCAGCTTTTGAGTATTCACCCACACGTTTCTCAAAAAAATTGGTCTTACCCTGGAGTGAGATCATATCCATCCAGTCAAACGGGTTCTTGGCATGGTAAATCTTAGATACACCAAGAGAGTAGAGCAAACGGTCGGCCACAAACTCAATGTACTGGCACATGAGTGCCGAGTTCATGCCAATGAGCTCCACAGGAAGCGAATCACGCACAAACTCGTGCTCAATTGTCACAGCATCTCGAATAATCTCGTGCACACGATTCTCTGGTAATTTATTGACTAGTTTCAAGTACATGAGGCAAGCAAAGTCTGTATGCATGCCTTCATCACGACTAATTAATTCGTTTGAGAAGCTAAGACCTGGCATGAGACCACGTTTTTTCAGCCAAAAGATAGAGCAAAATGAGCCGGAAAAGAAAATGCCTTCGACTGAAGCAAATGCTAGTAGACGCTCTGCATAGGAGGACACACGTGGATCGCACCACTTGAGTGCCCAATTTGCCTTCTTCTTTACACATGGAATCGTATCAATAGCACGCAGTAAATGATCTTTTTCCATGGCATTTTTAATATATGTATCAATAAGAAGTGAATAAACTTCCGAGTGAATGTTTTCAATGGCAATCTGGAAACCATAGAAACACCGAGCTTCTGGTACTTGCACTTCATTGCTAAAGTTCATGGCTAGATTCTCATTCACAATACCATCACTTGCTGCAAAGAAAGCAAGTACATGTTTAATAAAATAACGCTCATTGTCCGTAAGTTTCTCCCAGTCTTTAGTATCATGCACAAGATCCAGTTCCTCTGCTGTCCAGAAGGAAGCCTCTGCCTTTTTGTACATTTGCCATACATCATTTTCTTGAATAGGAAAAAGCACAAACCGATTGGGATTTGCTACAAGAAATGGCTCAGGTAATAGCTCACCACGCACTTCTTTACGTTTATATTCCGACATCTCAATCACTGGTTCTTCTTCATCCTCGACAGTGACAAGCTTGGGTGTAAATCCATTTACAGACTGTGGACTTAATTCTTGTTCTGGTTGTTTTAAGAATGTAGTTGCCGTAATGCTACATTCCAACGAGGTTGCAGCCATTCTATATGATGAATAATAGTAGGACAAAGAGGAAGAAGAAATAATTGTTATTGTAAATATTGGAGAAACGTCGCACTTGGTGGCTAATGCGACAAATTTAAAGTGATAAGCCAATCGACTGTGACGATTCCGCGCGCTTTTTTCCCACCATTGCGTATGAACCAATGAAAATCAAGTATTTCGGGTGGATGGCGCGCCATTTTGAAACCGAACATTCCGATAAACTTGTTACTGAAAAATCACATTAAGACCAACAACAAGAAGATTGCGTGATTTTTCATTCGTATCCATTTTTTAAAATGATGATCAGTCAAAGTGACACAAATTCTGATCAATCAAGTACCAAAAAATGATACCAAATACAAAACGCAATTGGGACTTGCAAACCCAAATTGGGTTTATTCCTCATCAGAGGAAGACCCAAAAAGCTCATTCTTCTCGGCTTGACGATTTTCCATGACGTCAGGAATTTCAACTCGAGAGTTTTCATCCTCCTTCGTCACTGCTTCCTTTGATGCCTCTTGCTCATTGTTATCGTCACTTGAATCCGATCCAAAAAGATGAGTGGGATCTTCCTTTTCATTCTCCACATTCGAATTCACACGAGCGCGTTTGCTCCGTTTCTCCACCAAGTTCTTCATGGTTGCGTTCCGATTCTTCATATCCTCAATGGACATACTGTGATCCCCGTCCTCGTCCAATTCCTCGTCCCTGTCATCAATAAAACCACCATCCTCATCCCCCGCTTTCTTACGTTTCTTGCCTCCTTTCTTCTTGACCACCTTCTTTTCTTCCTCCTCACGTTCACGTACACTCCAGCCTTCATGCAATTTCTTCAAACGCTCGTCCTGCTTGAGTCGAATATCATCGTGGCGTTTGCGCATATCATCCTCTTTCATACGCGTCTCTTCCTCTTCACGTGCCACGCGTTCCTCATACTCACGCAGAAGCTTGCGCTGAGCTTCAATCTCCAATCGACGTTTTTCCTCCTTCTGACGCTCAAACTCCAAATGATAGCTCGCCTTCGTCAATGTGTCGCTACAAAACTTCTCGTGGTCTGATACCTTCTCTTTATCAAACGGCAAATTGCTAACGTGTTTCTTCTTCTCGCTAACACTGGAATTATTTGTTGCTTCTGCTTGCTGAAGCAGAAAACGAAAAATGCGCTGAGCTCGCTTCAGATCCAAAATGGCGCGTTGAACATCAGCCATGGTACGATGTTGTGGTACGGCATTACCAGTAGCGGATCGCGTGGTAGTTTTTGTTTCCTGCCCTAACGTGGTCACGGCATAATCTTCCTGGGCAAGACCAGTGTTATACCATAGCCGAAGATCATTTGGAAACATGTGCAATCCACGAGACAGCGTGGCAATACAGCTCGAAAAATCTTTCCACTCGTAGTAAGCTTTAGCAAGATACAAAAGCACCTCAAGATCTTGTCCATGATAGCATTTTGTAAGACACACCGTGTAGAGCTGGATAGCCTCCTGGTAACGCTCTTCGGCGACAAAAATGTGCGCGAGATTGATCCAGGCATCTGGCATGTCTGGGCTAGCCTCACGCACCTGAGAGAAAATCTGTTTTGCAAGCTCAAAGTTACCCTTCTCGGCAATCATTATCCCCAACCCGTTCGCTGCGTAGATGTTGTGTGGATAGGATGCCAACGTCTTCTTGTAGTACACTTCGCTCAACGACATATTCTTAGTGTAACGATTCTTTTCTCCAAGGTTGCTCATAAAAATATTGCCCATCGATAAAAATGCGTACGGATCGTTCTTCAAACCAGGCATTCCCATGATCTTTTCATACTTCTTCTGAGCAAACACCCATTCGCGCTTCTTCAAATGAATGTTACCTTGCAGCAACGAGGCCTCGGCACAAGCCGGGTCGACCTCCAACACCTTGTCAAACATTTTAATCGCCTCAATCTCCTGGCCACGATCACGCAGCATGCAGCCCAGACGCAGCAAACAATCAGTGTATCCGGGGAAAACGTCAAGGATAGCATCATAAAGCCTCTTGGCATGGTCACGATCGCCCATCTCCTCGTACACCCGACCCATATTGTACAGAACAGTGATATTCGCCTCCGATGGTGTTGGAATTGAAATCTCCTTTGCCAGTGCATCAGTCTCGCCTGACTTGCTTTCTTCATTACCACTATCTCCCAATTGCATGAGCGCCTTCTGAAAGCATTTAATGGAGTCAGCAGTCTTGCCCACACGTTGCTGAAGCACGCCTAGATTCACGTACAATTCCATCGGCACACGTTCTGACGCATTATTCATCACCTTTTCCGCTGCAATGTACGAGGAGATTGCAATAATCTGGTCTTTCCGTTCCAAGGACGCGTGAAGTAGTTCAGCTGTGCCGATCAGAGCTTCCACGTTGCCTGGTTCGAGCTCGACGACACGACGAAGCAGAATAACAGCTTCATCCTTTTTGCCAAGCTTGCCATACACATCGCCAAGCAGCGACAGGATTTCCACGTTCTCAGGATATACTTTGTTGGCCTTTTCCAGATAAGATGCCGCCTTCGCAAATTCTTTGCGCTCGTAGTACATCTGTGCCAGACCGAACCACGGGAGAACGAATTTGGGCCAAAGTCGTCCAGCATTAAAGTAATAGCTGTACGCATCCTTATACTTGCCTTGTGCGTGGCAGCCACGGCCCATGAGGTAACAACTTTCCGATCGGATCTCAGGAATTTTCGTGCTGTGAAAAGCATTCCCTGCAAGAGTGAACATTTTGTCATAGTCTTTTCGTGCAATGTTCGTGCCTGTTGCGGACTCATCGCGGTACGGACCATCAAGTTTCAGTCCAGACGATGACACGGCATTTTCATCGCGGCTGATATAGGCAACGTACTTGTCACTAATGCAGATAATCTGACCTGGAAACACCTCGCTAGAAATATCCTTGGATGTACTCACAATATCCGATCCACGCACAACACTCACTGTACACGAAAGCGGAATCCACTGCGAGAAGTAGTGATTTGCCAGGTGGTTGAGTACCGTAGGGTTTGTCTTATCAATCGCGTGAGCGTGATGAATCATCATCATAAACCGCGAGCTCTCATCACGTATACTAACTGCACGTTCCTCACGACTCTGACTTGCCAGTTGCCACAATGCATTAGCAATCACGGCGTCCACATTGGTTTCATCCAGTGACGCCGTATAACGCATAACTCCACGAGCTTTCTCCACTGCTCCTAGATGGTAACAACAATAAGCAAAGCACATGCGCATATTAGCAGCTTGTGGACTGCGTGGATGTAGCTTGATCGCTTCCAAATACAGTTTTTTCGCGTCCTGGTACTGTTTCTTGCGATACAGTAGCAAAGCTTTACCCAAGATCGCTGGCAAGTTTGTTTTGTTTGAAATCAAGACACTCTTGATAAAACGATCAGCACGATCATCTTCATTCTTTGCCATAAACATGAGCGCTTTGCCCACTAATGTCATAGGATGTTGATGATCTAAACGATCAGCACGTTGAAAGTAGCCCACAGCACGTTGTGAAATCGTCTCTCGTTTCTTCTCATCTTCTTCATTCCACATGGCATTTACAGAATGACTTGCTAGAGCAATAAAGAACTTGATGCGACACATGCGTGATGCATTATCCTTATAGATTTCTTCAATCCCTGGTTCAGACGCGACCGCTAAGATCTCATGAAATTGACTAACATGTCCTTGATTATAATATTCCACCTAGATAGAGAGATATAGAGATATGTAGGAATTGTATAGGTTAATATGACAAAAACAAAAACGTAGAGAGGGAATTTTAGCTTGATAGTATCAAGAATGTCAAGTATCACGAGTTTATCACAGAAAAAACACATACCGCAAATTGTAACCAAACGTCCAGTGGTGCTACTTCAGCACGTAAAATATCAATAATATCATTCACATCATCTGGTAATTCATCTACAAATACTTCAACTGCTTGTTCCGAGTTCTTTACAGGAATTAACAATGCACGTTGATCACTAGATTCTTCTTCCTCAACAACATCGCCCATTGTAAAGTAGTCCCCCATGACGTAGGTAAACTACATGTGGACCACATGATTCCACCACCTTCCTTCCACATGCACTCATAACTAAAACCAGGCTTAATTAATTAATTAATTCGTCAGTCTCTCGTAAAACAATGCTCGTACGACTAAATGGATGGAACGAGATGGATGTCTTGGCACTCTTATCACTATTACGTAAACATTTATTATATTATATCTATACATCGAATAATGCATTTGCAGATGTTGTACATACCGAACTATCACGTACGTCATATACATTGATATGTAGTCCTTAACATCTAATACTACTAGGAAGACTACTACTACTACTTACTATTGTATGACAATTATCGATATTATGGAATAGATAAACCAGCATCTGAAATTAAAGAAATGGTTCGTTCTTTAATGCTTCAATTTGCACTTGGATTAAGTACCAAAAACTTTCGTACCGATGGTACGTCAGAGGGTTGATTGAGAGACGAGAGAGAAGACATGGAGTGAATTCTGATTCGGACTCTATGATTTCTGATTCTATGATTTGATCTAGTGATTCAATTCAATGGACAAGAAGTTTATGTCTATGAACATCTTTATGAATCAATTAGTGAATTGAGAGAGAACAAGATTGGTGGCATGTGGCTCCCGGATGAATTAAGTCGATTTTTACAGAAAGCGTGTCAATATCGTGATTTATTCCCAGCCCATTCTGAAATGTATTTTAGACGGATTCAAGTGTGGAGTAAGTATTTTTGTTTAGTTGGTGTGTAGATTGATAATCCTGTCGTGATGTGGTTTTGATTGAATCGATGGTATTGTTCATGGAATTAGGTAAATCAGTTGCAGAAACAAAGAGCAAATTCTATGCATTTCGAGACATTTACATTCGAGAGAAAAAACGTCGCCTATGTCGTACGTGTGTCGTCGTATCTTGGATTTGTATTATCTAGTTGTTATTTGGGTATCCGTCACAGTTTTGTACGTGGCTGATGATGGTATGGACGTGTTGTTTTCTTTTTCTGCCATAAAGAACGAAAGGGTGTGGAGCCAGCACGACTAGAGCTGTTGAAGAAGATTTTTGGTGGTATATCTCCTGCGCATCGAACGGAAAATGTAGCCGTATATAGCAAAGCTCTAAAGCTTTGGACATGCGAAGAGATGGAGACGCTCGTTGACTTTCTCGTACGGATCACTGCTCAGATTCAAAGGACTGGAAGCTCTGACCTCGTGGATCAAGTTGCTGAAACGCTACGTATGTGGTGTTGATGCATGTGATTACATTTTTTCGTTTGTTACGCTTTGCTTCTGACGTGAATGTTTTGATTACGCATATGGATCAGGCCGAACAGATGGGTCATGTGTGAATAAGTTGGCAGATATGAAGGAGAAGTTCATGAAGAAGTTGCCGACAGTTCGTGCAGCGAGTAAGTATCTTCTACGGTATGATAACAAACCTCGTCGCAATGTGAATAATATTTGAACAAACTGCAAAATTTCTTAGATTTGCCGGACACGATTTATGATCCAACGTCGGAAGCAAACAAGATCTTTAGCGCAGGTAAAGTGCTGCGTCTAGTTGTCTTGCAGTGTTCACGCACTAACCTCTTTGTACTTTGTCAAGACTGGAGTAACAACAATGACCCGTATGCTCTTGGCTATCTAGCGCTAAAATCACGGAGTACGTATGTGTGTGCCTTTGGATTCACTTTGTGACATTTAAGTGAAATATGTCTTAACAGGCCTTAAACTGACAGCTGCACGCAATAAAAAACGGCGGGGTTCCTGTCCTTGGACCCCACGACCTAACCTTCGATCATCAACGCTAGCAGCTCGTGGAACATCGAGCATCAAAGAAAATCCAACAAGTCCTATGAAGCAAGATGTTTCCGAATTGTCCAGACCCATTGTAAAAATCCAGGCTGCAGTGAGCGCTCCTCCTGTAAGTGAGCTTCACAACAAGGTGGCTGTAATGTCACGACCACCGTCTGTCCAAACGACGCCAGCAATTTCTTTGCCTGTGAACGACTATACGGCGTTTGTTCAAGATATTGCAAAACAGTGCCAATGGACGGAGGAAGCGGTGCACAATTTGCTTCACTGTATGCAGCACTCTTTTGGTTTGTACAGATCCAATAAATTGGTTGCTTTCTTCTACAAGGTTGCAAGCCTGACATCAGGTACGTGGATAAGACGATCCTTGCTGATTGAGATCAAAATGGCAGCATTCCTGGACCGTATTTTCTCTTATAAATATTTTGGTACTTTATGTTGTATACAGGCTTCACGTTTCAAGATCTTTTTCCAGGCGCTCAGTTTATTCTAACCCAGTTTGAGCGGCGTATGTTATGTCTATGATAGCATATTATATGCGATACGTTGTTAATCTCGATGTTGTTTTCTGTGCTCATGTAGGTTTTGGCTCGTTAGATGGCTTTGAACAGTTTGTTCTAACGGCACTGGATCAAGACTCATCCAGCATAGTCAAACAACAAGCAAACGACGGAGATGGTACACTTGACTGTGCTGCTACATCCGCTGCTATGAATCAGCGTAATGTGCAAGATGGCACACTTGACTGTGCTGTTACAAGCGTTGCTATGAAACAGCGTAATGGGCAAGATGGCACAGTTGAAAGTGCACCAAATACTGTTTCGACTGCAGTCTGTACGCAAAGTAATGTTACCAATGAAGAAACAACCGAATTGGGTTGCACTGAAGAAGCTGTTGGTGACGAAAATGAACGTGGTCTTGATCACACTCGAAGTACATCTCTAGCTCAACAAACTTTCCAGCCCGGAACTGACGATGCAAAAGTGAAAGAAGACGAGTGTAAACATGTAGATAAGGAATCTATTCCTCTTGAGTCACCGAGTCGGACACCTCAAACAGGTAATGAGGATGCTGCCGACGAGCACAGTTCGAGCACTGTTGGAAAGCAGTCTAGCCCAGGTTTGTTGATTTTGGCTGCGATGCATTCTTCATGATCGGCTTATCTAAAAATGTATTACGTTGTTGTTTAACAGAGGATACCTGGGACGAAGGAGTCGATGCTGATGTCGATATGGACGATGACGGTCTTGATGATCAATCGACCGATTCATTGGAAAATGCATGTACGTTGTGCTTTGGTTGCTCGTGGTGGTCATTCCACATACAGACATGAATCCTGTTTTCTTGCTTTATGCAGGGTCCGGCTCAAGCAATATTTTAAAATCGAAGGGTAGCCCTCACAATGCGAAGGACAGTTCATGTGTAGGCATTTCGTATTCGCCGTCAGGGCAATATGATTCTGACAGCTTAAAGAGACCGTCGAAACGAGGCAAAGACGAGCAATATGGGAAGAATTTTGTCAAAAAGCTTCGACAGAACGAAACGAGTTCCGCAGCGTGCGTAGAAGACGATCGAGATGATGAGGATGACGAAGAAGACGAAAGCTACGATGAAGCCGAGGATGATACTTACAAGGGTGAAGACGGTGGGCTATTGGTGAAAGTCAACAGTTTTGGCTCAGAAGGAGAACATGAGAAAACTCCTCACCCATTACAGAGCATGCTCAACAATTTGGAGTTGCAACATGCTGCACTCCAAGAAAAGCAACGCGTGCTCATTGAACGAAAAGAAGATCGCGAGTGGCGTCAACGGAGCTGCATTTGTATGTCGACTATACATACGCCATCATTTTCTTCTGAGAGGTAGTAACCGGGAACCGAGAAAATTGGCTGACTGTCGTGGAAGAGATTGTGCCGTTGGTCGATGGTATTTTGTCTTTGTCAGCTATGTTGCAATGGTGGAATGGGAATTGTTTGAATATTGTGAACGAGGTCTCATGGTGTCTAAGGCACATATGAGTATCAGAATATCTATTCTACACTTCATCATCATACACTTGGTGTTGTACTGCCCACTCGTTGCTCTTTAAACGGCCTACACGACGCCGGATTGACTCGATTAGCGTCAAACTATCACCCCCTTGCTCGTCGTGTCCGTTAAAATCGTTATTCAGCAGGCATAACTCTTCAATTGGAACACCGCTGCTATTGCACGGACTTGTTGCGTCATGGCGCTTGCCCGAGCTAGTGAGTCGTCGACGCTTCCGAGCCACTGTTTCTTCTTGTTCATTGAAGCTATTTCGTACGGAGGTGCCGGAGTAAGTAGGATTAGTGTCGCGAGTGTTTTCCAAGATGCCCGCTATCGTCGCAAGCCCGCTCAATGTGAGTAAGTTTCCACTCAGATCGACAAGCATGAATGGTTTCATCTGTGCCCGTTTAACAAGTGCACGAAGAAGTGCGGACGCACCGTCATCCCGCAACCGATTTGCTCCCATCGAGAGAGAGATGAGAGTGAGGTTGCTCTCCAGTGCTGTTAACAGACGAGCAGACACACCTGCTAGTCCGAGCCCAACGCTGTTCGCTTGTAGGTGAGTGATAGAGTCGTTAGTTGACAGAAAATCTGCAAGCACATCGCCAAAGGCAACGTCGCAAAAGTTTTGAGCGATATTCAAATGCTTGACGGTCTTGTTATGACCTAGTGCTAGCAGCAGACTGGTAACACCTTCGAGGCCAAAATTGCAGCAGCGAACGTCCAGATGAGTCAGCACTGCAGCCGGTCCAGCACCTGGAGACGCTAGCATTGGTGTCAGAGCGTGTATACCTGGGTCGCCGATCTGCACATTGTTTGTCAACTCAAGACGTTCTAGATTCAGTACACCATCCATACTTGCGCTACAGATCGCTCCTGCTGTTGTACATGACACATTGTTGTCACTGAGGCGGAGGTGGCGCAATGCCAGTGGTTTTCGTATCTTTGTCAGTCCAATGAACGCATCATCTTCTAACTCGTTGTGCTCCAAGAAGAGATTCTGTAGTTTTGAAGCACGAAATGCTGCATCGATGAGCAGCTTCGTGTCAAAATCCGCAATGGAGTTGCTCAGTCTCAATTGCACTAAGTGTGGCATCTCCGGCACTAGATTTGCCAGCTGCCGATAGCCTTCCGATCGAATTTTAACCGACACCAACTCCAGCGTCGTGATTCTGCTAGTGTCCAGTCTCTTTATCACCGTTGGTGTTGGCGTCACTAGCATGGTGCGAAGTTGAGCTATCTGGTCATTACTCAACTTGCCGTGAAAGAATCCTATCTCTTCTACATGCGGGTGATGCTGTATCAATCGTTCCATAGTTTCCCAGCAAGTGTTTTGCTGCTCTGGATGGTGCACTTCTAGTCTCCGGAGCTGTCGAAGGGCTAAAATGAGCTTCTCATTATCTTTACAGACCTCACGGCCGTGCACTTTGAGCACCTGCACAACGTCCAGAAAGAGTTCCTGACACTCTGACAGGACATCTACAAGTCCTTCGCGCTTCAGTGGCGTTCGAAGCTTAAGCAACGTGCGGAACTGGTGCTCCCAGAACACAAGTCGATAATTACGTCTGCGTCCCTGCGCTGCTGCCGTGTTCTCAATAGTAATAGCCTCATTGCTCAATTGGATCTCATTCATACGAAGTCTCCAGACATACTGCGTCTCACGATCAAACAGAAACTTGTCACCAGCCAGCGGATCAAAGCCATCGCGTGGTTCCGGTGCTTTCAGCTGGGCAGCTGCTTCCCATGCCATTTCCATCTCTCGCAGCCGGAGATTCGACAACTCACGAAAGAGATGACAACGAATGGCAATGGGCAAATACTCCACATAATAAAGAAGCTCTTGGACGGGCGTAAAGTGCGCCACAGCCACGACTGCAAGCTCAACCAGTGACTGCATCCTCTGAATAACGTGGAACGTCTTATTTTCAGATTTTAATTTGGTGGTTCAGGCGACGTCAGGGGCGACAACGTCACATGGCTACACTTTTGGATGGCTTCTATGCTGCTGCGCACTTGTGCCCACAATTGTCTGAGTTTGTCTAAACCTGCTTCGCCTTTAGCTAATGCATCCTTCACTTGTTGCGCCATTTCAAGACTCACTAGCTTGGACTGAGCGTTGTTGGACTGTAAGGAACGCTCAAATTGCTCCGATTTATTCGCTGCACACTTGATCACTTCGTCTGGAAGCTTGGCCAGCATGGCGACGTTGAGACCGTAGCTCTTTGGACACATACCGTCTTTTAACTTGTATAAGAACGTGACCTTGCGATCGTTCTCGGGATCAACGACGCAGCCCATGTGACCCAACGATACCTTTTCATTTCCGGCATACTCTTCAATGAGGGAGTGATAGTGCGTCGCGAACATGGTCCGACACTGAATCTTGCTCAATAAATGCTCAATAACCGAGTATGCGATAGCGGTGCCGTCAAACGTAGAGGTACCACGTCCCAACTCGTCCAGAATGACAAGCGAGTGGCTCGTTGCGTGGTTCAGAATCGTCGCAGTCTCAGCTAGCTCCACGTAAAGCGTACTTTGACCAGCAAGGATGCGATCAGACGCACCAATGCGAGTGAAAATACGATCCACGGGACTAAGACGACATTTTGCAGCAGGAACGAAGCTGCCAATCTGAGCCATGAGGGTTAAAACACAGGTTTGGCGCAGCAACGTTGACTTTCCGCCCATGTTCGGTCCACTGAGGAGGACCATGTGACCCTTTCCTTTAATACCTAAGCGCGCATCATTTGGAATGAAATCGCCGCTGTCGTAGGTTGCAGCAACACAAGGGTGTACACCGTCCTTGATATCAATGAAAGGAGTTCCTTCATTTGCCGCACTAGCCGCAACTACTTCAGGCTTGGTGTATCCTTCGCTCTGGCTGCTGAGTAATCCGAGGCTGACTAAGCAGTCCAACACTGCCAGACATTGCACCGCCTTCATCCAGTACTTGTAATTTTTATCAAACTTGTAAAATATGCGACGTGTCTGATCCTTTAGTGCCTCCTCCTTCTGGCTTTCCGCTGTCGCCAGACGTTTGAGCAGGTTGCGAATCGTTGGCGTGTGGAAGCGCTTGAATCCTTTTTTTGCGAGACTTGAGCTCGTATTCTTTCGGCTGCTTTGAAAGTGCACTCTCAGGAACCTCTAATTGGTAGCGATCCTCTTTTTTCTTGCCCCAGTAGGAAATCTCTCGACACCGGAGTGCAGTACGCTGCTTGTTTAAATACTCTGCTAATTCAGCTTCAACCTGAGCAATCTCAACACAAGCTGAATCGAACTCCAAGTCGACACCAGATTGAGGCACAATTACACCGCTCTTTTTTGCTGCAGATTGGTCAAAGCTGCGCTTGAAAAACTCGAGCTTCTTTGTGAGGTCGGGAAAGTGTCCACGTTGTGTACTTGAGTGGGCATCATCATCATCAATAGGACACCTTTTCAAGAGCGTCTGGAGAATAGGCGAGGACGATTGCAAAAGTCGTGGCCCCAACTCAACGGTAAGATTCATAGCCGCGTCGAATCCGTTTAGCACGGACAAGAAGTCTTTAATTTTGCGAACGTTGTATTGTTGTGACTCGTACATGATCGCACGACTGTCCGGGTGTTCCTCCGAGCGATGCACAGACCCAAGTGCGTGAATTCGAGACAACAAACGTTCCAGATCGGGCAATTGGCGAAGAAATTCGCGGATCTCCATCATTAAGTCGTTACGGTTAGCCAGTTCTTCAACAGCATCAAGTCGCTCTTGAATATCGCGTATCTTACACAAAGGCTTCAGTACCCATTCCTGGAACATGCGACGACCAAAGCTTGTCACAGTCTTGTCCATGATGTGAATAAGTGATCCCGCGCGCGAGCCGTCAAAGCTATTGGAAAGCACCTCCAAATTCTGGATGGTCTGCGAATCCAATACGACATATTGCTGGTTCAACTCGGCCTTAGCAGCGGCCATAGCTGAGTTACCTGTGCATGCATCTCGTGCTTCCTCGTCTGAAGGCATATACCTCTTAAAATTGCAGAGCGACAGCAGCTCTTGGTCAATGATACTTCGTCGAAGATGCCAGATGCAGCCGCCCAGAGCACTGATGGCAAGTTGACCCTCGGGCTTTACAACTTTGTCCATTTCAAGGAAGTATAGAACATCTTCTGGCCACCCATGTTCCTTAAAGTATCCTGCGCGCTCGATCTCGTCGATTGTTTTAGATGCATCCCAAAACTCCTTTCTCGCTCGCAATGGTGATCGGATTGCAGCAGGTGCGGCGTGCTTAAGGACCATCTTCGTATCATCTAAGATATTAGATCGCTCGGTCACGATTTCCACGATATGGAATTGAGCAAAAAGGGTCTTGAGACGGTCGCGCTGCTCCGTATCGTCAAACTCCGATAGCTGAAAGGCACCAGTATAGCAATCCACCATGCAAACACCAAAGCGCACAGTTTTCCGCGCAGGATCAAAAGATTCTTTGAGCGCGAGGAGGTACGTCGATATTTGGTCTTGAGATGAAATAGGGGCGTCTAGATAGCTGACGGTATTGGTACCCATGGACAGTAGCGAGCACACCTCACGGCGGACAACCTTTGCTTTCTTTGCAGAGGTGCTGTTTCGGACCTTCAGCATGTCCGGTGTTTCGGTTTGTTCAACTCGAGCTACGCGATAGCCCTTTGCAACTAACTGCGACGACATTTTTGCATATGCGATCTCTGGGAAGCCCGAGTGTGCTTTATCACCTTTCATGTAGATAAGGTTCAGCTCCTTGAAACCCACGTCAGCATCCATATGAAACAACTCATAGAACTTGCCAACCTTGAAAAACAGTACTGTATCCATATTATGCGCTTTCACTTCCCACCACTGGATCATGGCTGGAGTTTCTTTTTTCAAAAACTCTGGCGGCACGTGTAAAGTGCGTGGATCATAGTCAGGAGAGTCTGGCGCATTGCCATGAATGTCACGTCGTTCCTCGTGCAGCCAAGGTAGGGAATCATGGATATGGTTGCCAGCACCTGCAACGGAAGTCGACAAAGCCGAGCTATCAGCAATTTTCTTGCTGTCTGACGTCGGAACATCATGCCATTTAGTTTTGGCCGCAGGTGGAGGTGACAAGAAAGACTTTGTCGTCACTTTCTTCAATGTGCTTGTTGCAGGAGCACTCTTTCTTCGTTTCTTGGGTGGTAAAACCTCTTCATCTGACTCGTCACGTACAAGATTATCCATGCTATCATCATCATGGAATTCCTCATCAGCACCACTAAATTCCGATTCATCTCCATCTCCTTCCTCTCGACTCTGCTGCTCCATCCATTCATCATCACTACTCACAACATGATGCTTGATAATCTTTCGCTTTGAACGACAAGGAGGTAACACCACCGTCTCTTCATCATCACTATCATCATCATCTTTAATAATAATCTTCTGTCGTCGTATCGTCTTGTTTGTCTCTATACTTATCTTGATAGAATCATCTTCCTCTTCTGAACTCGTGCCTAGAAAATCCTCATAGTCCTTGCGTATATTGCTGCAACTCCGTGTCTTTTGCATACGCTTCCTTTCACAACTGTCACAATTGTTTTCCTTCTCATTTGGCATTGACTTCGGCTTTATTTTCGGTGAAAACTCGATTTTCTTGCACGTCGTGTCGAATGACTCGGGCTTGAACTGAATATTATCAGTGTCATTCTTGCCGCAAGTAGTCGACACTGTCTTCGTCTTTTCTGATGCTGATTCAGATCGTTGCAATGATGGAGGACTGAAGAAACGTAATAAAGAGCTCTGTGTCTTTTGCTTCATCGTCAATTAATTGATCTGTGTGTTCAAATGCACCGGAACTCCCGCCAAAAACAAAAAACTGATTTTTTCATTCTCAGATTGGCGGATTTTATCCATTTTGCAAGAGAATATTTAGATTTAGATTTCTGTTTGTAATCTAGTGATGGTCTAAATATCGAAAGTTAGAGATTTAGAAATAAAACGAGACGACGAGTGGACGCTATTATAGCGCACAATGCACGAGGAAGGATAATGTCTTTCTAGGATGATGATGATACACATGTGGATGCAACATAGTGCAATATGACAATGTTTTGCTCTACACCACGCTGTAACGTATGTGTCTTCTTTCCCCTTCGATTCATCTCATCGCTGCCAAAAGTTAGACCTGTATACCTGTAACGCAGCACGGCAAACAACAAAGACCGACCGAGGTTTATTTCCACCACAAAAGTGCTGGTAAGCGCAAACCTTGCTCGATTGACAATACATTGCATCAGTAGAGCCCATTTCTCGGCAAGGCTGTATTAAAAATACCAAAACCTCTCCACCACCCTGTTCATCTACAGTCGCTCGCTCCTTCATTCCTGACGGACCGTTCGTGTTTCAAACAAGTGATACGCCATGCGTATTAAGCAACACTTAGTTAGCCGGAACACCACCACCTGACTTAAGGCGCAATTGAGCCTGACGTTTGCGAGATACCTTGGTTGGCTTGACCTCTTCCACGGCCTTGGCAACGTTAGCACGCTTCTCCGTCAAAATCAGCTCAATATGGGCTGGATTAGACATGTATGGGCCAATGCGACCGTGAGCGCGGTACGTGCGACGGCGTTGCTTAATGGCGGCATTGGCCTGAGCGTGCGAGATGTACAGCAGGTCCGTGTCCAGGCCCTTGACTTCGGCGTTAGCTTCTGCGTTCTTTACCAGATCAAGAATAATCTTTGTAGCCTTTTGCGGCCACTTGCATTTATCACCAGCAGCACCACGAAGCTTGCCCTGAGCATGACGGCCACAGCCACCCGTAAACTTGGTAAAGGGCACAGCCTGCTTGTACTCGAGCACAGCCTGCAAAAAGCTCTTAGCCTTGTTCAAAGGCATACCCTTAATGGCGTGGCTAACTTCACGGCAGTGTTTAAAATGCACGCGAAAGTGGGAGCCACGAGCTTTCGCAGCGCGTTGTGCATCTTCAGGTTCCTGGCTGTAGGACGGCATGAGACTTGCTTTACGTTTGGGTTCTGAGTGGCAAAATGCCCGATAGGGAGTGAAATGACGAGTTTTTGATTGGTGGTGGGGAAGCGCTTGGTCAAATCTCGTATTTTGGAAATTTGGGTCCTACAAATGGGTACTTTAAAATGCCTCTTAACAAAACAACCTTAACATTCCACATGCTTTGAATTTACTATTTGCCGCTACAGAAGCGCATTTGAACGCTACAATGCCATTTTGCATATATATACATACATACATACATACATGTATTGATGATACAATATCAGCAACCTTTTTCTCTAGTATCAAACGCTTTGATAACCACTTCTATCGATGCCTTTCAACCACAGTGTACATCGATCCAGTTGCACTCTAAAACGACGCCTCCGAAGAGTCCGAGTCGCTAATGGCAGAGCTCTTGGCACCGACATTTTTCTTATTGTCGTCGTCGTCGTCCGCTTCTTCGTCCTCCTCTTTAACATCATCTTCTTCACTGTCAATACGCTCTTTTTCGTAAGACTTGCGCGACAACGCTCCACGACGCGATCGTCCACCCGAGATAATCAAGCTTGTGTCAATTCCCTCCAGCTCTTTCTCCTTTACGCGCTTTCTCCTCGCCGCGCTTATTTCGCGACTTGAAGGATACAAGCCGGCGAAACAAATATCGGCATCGTGCAATCGATCACGCAGAATCTTCTCTGCGTCCGCAGCTGACGCAGTATGTTTTAGCAATCTGTACACTTGTGGACTAAGAAGTTCCAGCAACAAGTTAGTTGACACAGAAATTGCAATACATCTTGCATCAAACACGTACTTGAGAACACCTGCTGCGCGGCCAAGTTCTTTCAACGAAGCAATACCTGCAGAATCTGGCTGCTGTGTTATCTTGGACTTTTTTGGCGGTGGCACGACACCTTTGCTCTTTCGCTTCTTCTTCTGGCTGCTATCGGTCTATCAGTACAGACAGAAGCACATAGTAGCAAAAAACGTAAGGACAGCACGGCAACACAAATGAATTGCCGACAAGAGGCAAGACCAATACCGCTTTTCGTTCCTCTTTGACAGGGGCAATGTCGTCGTCAGCATCATCCTCTTCATCGCCCGATTTTGAGCTATCTGCACTGCTTTCACTTGTCGCACTATCACCGACAACTTGGTGTCGATATGGATCTCCAACTCCATTGCGTTTCTTCGCACTGCGCTTCCTGCTCGGACGAAAATCAACTGCTTTGTCGTCCTCTTTGGTAGAAACTTGCGTATCCTCATTATCATTTCCACACATGGTTCCACCCGCACATAAATCCATCATGTCCGGCAAAAGCGCCTTAATTTGAGCTCTCCACTTTGCTTTCAAGTCTATAAAGTCCATACCGAAACGAACCGCGAGCTTCTCCATCACCATTTTCAGAGTCGCTGTGTCTGCGTTGATTGACGGGAGAATATCTCGCAGTGCATTTGCAATCGAGTCCACTGTAACCAGTGACTCGACTGATGCTCGTGGTGTTTCACTCAATGCCTCCATCATTTTGTCCACTTTGTCAAAATACTGGCAAATGAATGCGTTTGTCAAGCACGTTAAGTGAATAAATTTGTGAAATACGTAAGAGATAAATAAAACCGGTAAATATAGAGACAATTTTATGCAATTTAAGTGCGTAACCTGAATAAAGATCACTGTTTACAGACAAGACTGGCATTAGCAAATATTGATTGGCATGAATAATCAATCATCAGTGCGTGTCTTGCAAACGTTTGACTCATTATGAAAAAACCAAATGCAAAGATACAACGTCAAAACTCCAGCTTACATCTGCGCACTAGTTTTCGTGTCTCTCTCCTCACTCTCGGAATCAAGTTGCAATTGCCCACTCTTTCAAATCCTCCACGCACAAGCACATTTGCCTTCTCTTAGTCATCCTTGCCATCGTTGTCCGAGTCCGACGACGTGCCTTCATACTCCTCCTTGGCCGCATCATGGATACCCTTAGCCACTACGCCAACGAGTACGCGCACCAGCAGGATACCCCACCAAATATGCAAACAGTATAGCGTCGTGAGTAGGAGGTTGAAAAGCAGCCACGATGGCGGTCCTGGGTGTGGAAAGAGCTGCGTGAAATCATGTGCATCAGCCATTGTCATGGTAGCCTCGCGAGTTTCCACAATGGTTGCGTAGAGCAGCTTGGTCGGGTACTGGTAGACACGATAATAGAACCACAACACGATCGTAGTAACAAACAGGATCTCACTTGTGAACAGACCAGGGACGCCTTCCATTTTGAGGTAGTTGGCCATCTTCAGCATGTCGAGAGGGACGTCAGTCATATCATGAAGAAGCAACACAATCACACCCACGGGCAAAAAGCCCACTACGTATGACCAAGTGACCAGTGCAATTGTGACAACGTGGTGGGTCATCATGACCAGATAGTCCTTGCGAATCTCTTCCAAAAATTTGCAGGAAAATGCGGTAAAGATCCAAATGGCCTATCACAAGTGAATCAGCCATAGATACGTTCATTATACACTATATACTATAGAAACATTGGCAGCAAATACGTTATGCTCGACGTATCGTACCAATTGCGTGATGTAAAGCAGCTTGGTACTGAACTTATGCGTCGGGAATACGCCCGTATCGGTTCCCTGGTTCCACACTAAGTAAAAAAAAGGGTCAGAGCAAACAACAAGTCAAAAGGTGCCACCAGTAGTCAGTCAAAAGGTGTTCTCAGTCACATGTAGACAATCTCATCAAAATCCACACAAGTTCTTACGTGTCGTTGTGTCTTGCCACCACGTCTCATCACGTAGCACATGTAGCTCAAAGATCGTCATGGATACGTGAATAATGAGTTGCCACGACTGGTCACACCATTTCTTCATCGTCACCGTCTTCTTCAGTGGATCTCCAAGATGCTGCAAAAAGGTGCGGGAAAACCATCCACCCCCCATAGCAAACAAAGTCTTGGTGAGTTTCACGGCCAGTGCTACCACAAAGACCATGGACACGAGGATACAGAACATTTGTTTATCATCCCATAGAGTGTGCAAAATAACTCCCAGTTCACAGACAAGAAGACACACTAGAAGATTGTCTAGAAATGGATTAGGCCTTGGAATGGATCGCGCCATGTTTACTCTTTTTTTTCTCTTATAAAAAAAATGTACTTACTTGTAGATGCAGACGTGATTGATACCAGTTTCATTGTGGTTTTATGCAGTATTTAGAAACATACAATCTTTGTATGAAAATAAATTGTGCATTTGTGTTTTACATTACGTAATATTTCTAAATTGATACATTTTCAACCATACCGGTATTTTTACCCTTTAGAAACACAAACTTACTATAGCATAATGTAAGTAAGCTAGTAAACTAGCTTATATCACACATCAGGATGTTTTTGGCAGGTATTGATTGATTGACTCTGTAGTAAACACTTAGAATCAGGCAAAGCTTGACAATATTCAACTGATAATATAGTGAAGCTAGAACCAAATTGAAGTAAATTGTGGTTATCGTGAGCAGCGAGCTTCCAAAAACTCGAGGTCCTTCTCGCCAATGTTATCCAAGACACTCAAGCACGCACGACGATTCACTTCTCGAAAATGAGTGTCCAGCTCCACACGAAGCTTTTCTGTCTTTGCATTTGCTGCAAAACTTTTGCTCAGGCTGTCGTAGACGACCAAAATCAAGAACTGATTGAGAACGCACAACTTATACTGCCAAAACAGCTCATCTAGCGACAAATGCACAACACCCGCTTCTGTTACCAGTGCTTCGTGATACATCTTCAAGCACTCGTCTTCCTGTTCTCGACGATGACTCGCTCGTACACTGACAATGAAGAAAAATGCAAGATCACGCAGAGGATTACCCTGTCCGCACGTTGCCCAATCTAAGAGCCACGTCACTTCTTCAGCGCCATCCGTCGGTAGAAGCATATTAGCAATGTGAAAGTCGCCATGGATTAGTGAAGAAGGTCCACAATCGACCATTTCATGCACCACTTTGAGCTGGTCAGGTTTGTTGCTCAAACGTTGACACAATGTCGTTAATTGTGCTTTCTCGATGCTTTCCAACGGTATGTCATCGACGTAATCCTTCCAGCAACCTGGAAACTGCAGACGTTTCTCTTCACCAGATAGATGGCTACCTATTCCCGCTGGTGTTGCAAGCCCATCACAATCGTGACCCCAAAAGCGCGCATGCATCTGGGCTAGTTTTGTCACCAACATAGGAATATGGTGCGGTGGACTTCCATCTACACATGTAAATGACTTGACAGACTCGACGCATTCCAATACAATCAGTACATTCGACGTAAAAACTGCAGTCGGAATTGCAAATGGAAATTTCACGACCTCTGCCGAGTTTTTCACTGCTGTATCGCTTCCTTTTGTCGTACAGTTATTGTAAAACTTTGACTCGACCGTAAACATGGATTCAAATGGGAATTCAGGTCGTAGAAACTTCCCTACAAACCGTCGTACGATCTTCTTTGCATCACTGCAAGTGTTGTTAACTTCAAACTCCACTGCGATGATTACAACCTCTGCAATCACTCCAAGATTCATGGGTTGCCACTCAAAATCAACTACACGATGTGACGGAAAGGATGCATGCATTATTTGCTGCAAGAAAGCGGTTGTCATCTCGCCAGGCCGTGTAGGAACCTCTGATATCTTCACCATTCTCTACCTGACGTTTCTCACGTGACAGATCCTTTAATTGGTTCATTTTACTGAAAATCGAGGAAAAAAAAATTTCAACTTTCTTCAGTCTTTTCATGCAAATATTCGACATCGAACGTCGAACCGAAAAGTAGAGAATACCTTTGTGTCAACTTCAGTCTTAAGCTCTATTTGCATTTGACTAGCGGGAATTTTCGAGCTTGATATACTTGTTAACGTGTCCTAATTCTAAACATCATTCAAAACAAGTATATTGGCGTTATTGTATCAATTCGAAACATCATCGGAGGTGTCGACTACATGTAAACTACTTCGTGATGCCACACTGATCGATGAACGGATACGATCGCAACTTGCAAAAAAACATGAAAGCTTCCATTGACACTTCATCGATTGCGAGTTTGGAAGGCAAGTCAACACCCATATGAAATACAGATTTCAGAAACCATGACACAACACCCTTATTCACACCAAGCAAGGGGCTATATTCTAGCACCTACAATCTCCAATGTCATCACTGATGCTGCCGGGATTGACACGGTAACTAACAAGCCAGGCAGATCAAATTGTGACCTCTCGTACAGCGCACCCAATCCACTCGTCTCCGTCGTCCAAACCGTAACTGGCCCAGGTGCCAATTGGAAACCCGACAGGTCGAACGTAACTGCCGTAGTCGCTTCCTCCATGTTTACCGTTACCAATATCAGCACTTCGGATTCCTGGTGGTAGGCCATGACGGTATTTACATCATCCGTCGCGAGGATGGTCATACCGGGTCGAATGTGACGGGAGTATTGTGCCATCACAAAGTACTTCGTATTTGGTGATCCAATCGTACCTGCAACTCCGTCAGCCTCAATTAACCCCCAGTTACCACCGTCAAGTGCTTGCCAATACACAAACCCTGACACGCCCATCACGTTAATATCAAGCGCAATTGATTCAGCCAAAAGGATTCCAGATTTGTCCGCGTCTCCATATTCAGAGTCCCAAAATTTCTTTATGCCTAACGTTCCAACAAGATTTCTCAAAGGTTCTCGTTCTTTACCGCGGTATGGCTTTATCCCATCGTAGCCGTGCGTGTTTACTTTTCCTATAGCGTCAATCACCTTTGAATATTTTGACATAAGGGAAAGAGTCGATAACGCCAATTCAGGCGAATTTTCGTCGGAAGCAGAAATGACAACATTCTTCAGTTTGAAATCGTCCAGGTATTGACGCAGTTGAAGCAAAACAGTTTTTTGCGTTTCAATTTCAAAATGACAGCCCTCCTGCTGCTTTGGAAACACCCACCACGGACTCGACGGCTCATTAAACAGCTCTACTGACGCGACAAGATGACCCCACTCTTTCTTTGCCTGCTTCACTACAGTCGCCAAGTAGAAAGCAAAAGCGGCGTGGTTCCATTTCTGCAAATTATCCTTCATAGGTTCTTCTCCACCAGCAGTAGCATGATTTATCAACATCCACCATGGTGGAGAATTAGAAAAGAACTCAATAATATTAGCGTCGCGTTTGGCAGCCGAATTGAGCATCTTGCGCTGGTTTTTGTCGCAATCCCAGTCAAAACTGTCGCTTTTCGAGTCGTTACTCATCCAGTTCAACCAAAATGTTTCGATGAACTTGAACTCCACCATTTTTTCAGGAACTTTCATCGCAACTTCAGTGCCGGCATTATCGATCACTTTCTTGCTTGACCCACCAACGTTGTAGCGAACAATGTTGAGCCCTAGCGCCGGGAGCTTGGATACTTCACCTATCAGAGACACGCTATTTTCTAGCGTAAAGAGAACGTCAGCAATGTCATCACGTTCTCCGAAAGCGTTAGCCCACCAGCAAAGAGATGTGCCCCATCCATCCCAACTAAGGGTGAGAGACCTCATGGCATTAATTTTAACCGTGTATTGAGTGGGACTTTTGGGAGCAGATTCGACCGTAGTCGCAGTGACTTGCGAGGGAAAAGTCATTACTAGTGCACAAGCCAAGGCTGGCGCTGCAAATAAATGCATTGTAAGCATCAGTCTTCAGTCAATTCAATTTAAGTGTGGCGGAATTTCAAATGACGGCTGAGAAAGCAACATCACAAACGGAGAGAGGTATGGATCGTTTATATCCCACCATGAGATTGAGAGAAAAAAGGGGGGTATTTGCATAGACTGGACATTATGCTTGTTAAATCGTGAGTGCTGGACGTGCTCATTCTCGTGTCAATCATTACACATGCTGAGACACTTACGCAGACATTATTCGACTTGATAAATCGGTAACAGACTTGTATCTTGTAATTGTGTATTTATTGGATACTCAGTTCATGGAGAGGATGTAGTTATACAGGTAACACTGATGTGCTCGAGGAATGCAAGAGAACGATCAGTAAGTCACGTTTTTACTGCGATTTGCATTTTCGGAGCGTCAGAATGAGCAGTGTCTTTAATAATAAAACTACGCACAAGACGTCCGTCTATACAGCAATATCTGATCCAAAAAAAAACATTACTCTGATGTACGTAACGTACGACGCCACCTTTTTACCTCCAGCGACAATGTCACAACGAGTGTGGCAAATTGTATACTGCTTTTTTATACGATTGTGCTGTCTGTGGTAGTCTCTACGGCGGGAGTGTAGTCTTTGATATTCTACAGCGGCCCTCCGAACTTATATAGGCTGTTTTTATGGCACAACATTCCACTGAGGTTGAACCCGGTCGCCATACGATCCACCCTGTCCTTCTCTGTGCATTACGTCCAGCAGGGTGTGTGGCGTTAGTCTCTTTTCCGGTCGCGGACAGAAGCACGCCTTCCAATGGCTGATGGCCGGTCGGACAGTCAGACCAATGATTCACCGAGGCGTAGACCATGTAGACGATGAGGGGCGAGCATGTAATGGCCGGATCAACGTCATTCCCCGGGGTTTCGCGAAAACCTTATCCCATGAAGAACCGTTGCGTAGTTGAAGACACAGGAACATGTCTTGCGCCTCGCCTTTGGTATACCACCATGATCCAGCACGGAATAATTTTGCATTATTGACGATTAGAAGCAGTCGCCGAGAGCTGGTGGGGAAGGGTGGCCTATGTCAATCCTCTACCTGCAGGATTTCGTCCATTTGCGAGCGGGAAAGGATCATTTATGAGCGAGTGTTCAGCAGCCGTTCTGAGACACATTCTCGTGGGCGGACAACCCATAAATCTTGGGTCCAACTGCGGCCGCGTCATTACAACCGGTTGCCGATGCTCATAAGCGCTTTTGACATTAGACGAACGTGTTCCCCACGCCACTCATCTTCCAAGTTGAGCGACTGCACGACTGCTGGTATTCTAGGCTGTGGCGTCTTTTGCCGCAGCTGAGCCCCCACGCTTTGGCAGCCTCCGCTATGTACGCAAGCTTTGTCTGTGACAGGTCACCAACCCGAGGCCTCGTCCTATAAGGATAGTAGCCGAGTACAACAGCTTTTTGCAGCAATTGATATGGTTCAGCTACACAAAATACAGGTAGTAAGAGCAAGTAGCAAGTAGTGCAACACCTATTTGAGGAAGAGACGTTTAAAGAAGCATATATTACCGAGAAAGAGGCTTACAGAACAACAGATATGTTTTTCATTTAGTTTGGCACTCATATCCCTGTAGGTGACCACAAAACCGTCGAGTTGCTCCCAGCACTAGCTAGAAGATGACGCTTTGGGTTCCACTGCAAGTCCACAACCGGACCATTGTGTCCTTGAGGAAGCGTATGGACGAATTGTCCACTGGAGCTCTTATAGAAATACACGCGACCATCCTCCGATCCCGTAATTACATATGCACCATCTGCGGAGTAGCAACAGCCAAGCTGAGGATCATTGTGTTGACGCTGGGTGGTCCCATGCTCCTTGAAAAGATGCAACAGTCGGCCCTCAAATGCATCTAGGTGAATAAACACGCCGCGATTCGTCGTAACAAGCAACTGATTCCCATCAGGACTGAATTTGAGGTCGAGTGCATGAAGCTTTTTTGTGTTCAGGTTTAGAGCCTGTATTTGGGCAAGGTATGGCTCCACAACCGCAAGAACTGATGCATCGTAGAGAGAAAACTTGGCAAATGGCCCTTCCTGATAATTTCTTGCATCATACATGCGGATCAAGTGGTCGTCCGTGTAGACACCGAATACCACACCCTCTTGATCATAGGCAGCGCAAACGTGCGAGACTGGCAAGTGGTCAGTTCGAACAATAGCCTACCATACATTAACAAAGTACCAGCAATTACTTTGATACCATTTTCATCAAATGCACATTTTCGACGCACCATAGTATCCGAATTGCGAATATCCCATAAACGAATCGTGCCGTCCAATCCAGCAGAGATGAACTGATCCGCAGTGGGGTGCATCATGAGTGACGTGACTCTATCATTATGCCATCACAAGCTTAGTATCGTTTTTCATTAGAATCTTGTATCACAAGACAACAACATTACGTTTCCGTGTGACCAGTATAGTAGCGAAGAAACTTGTTGTCAAAGAACGAATGATATCGTATGCGATCTGTCCAGAGAAAACGCACCAATAATAACAATACGTCATCCATCACTCTACTCATTGGTACAAGCCCAGAGCAAAATGAACGTACGATCATTCGAACTATTAGCTGAGGAGAAGATCACGCAATCTAAGTGGTGTGTAAACCGGACAATACCGACACCATATCGTTTAGTCAAAATCGTCTTGGCGACTCTAGCAAGCACAACAGTCACAGATTCGCCTTAATCTTCAAGAATAGGGGTCATCCAAGAAGGAAGAGACAGAAAAACCTACGTGCCACTTAGACAATTAATCATGGACATGACTCCGTCGGTGCGGCTTGTGACACAACGTTCACCATTGCGGTGAAAATCCAGAGACGTGATCTGTAGATTTGATACTGCTTCATCTTCCTGCATCGTCGATTATAGCAAGATCACGACGTTAAAAGACACGAGGATTCATCACATATTTGTATCTACACTTGTATCATACCGGCGGTGAAAAGTTACGTGCAACACTGTAGGAACACACGATCGAATCGACGAGCTCTGTGCCTTCTACCATAATTATTGGTGATACGGTCAAAAAATATTCCGGATAGTTGTTTCTATGCAGTACGATGGGTTTGTGTGGATTGGTCTAAACATTTCAGTACATCCCTTTCACTTGTCCACGTCATTAGTGCATTCTTATGTCAGGCGGCCACTTGTCAAAGGAGTTCTTTGAGCTCGTCAAATCAATTGGTGAGAGTAAATCAAAGCAAGAAGAAGATCGTATTATTCTTCATGAAGTAGCACAGCTAAAGCGAAAATTAAGTGATGTAACGGCCTCTTCTAGCACATCCAGTAGTCTCGTAAACAAACGTAAGCGCGAATTTCTCATTCGTCTCATGTACGTCGAGATGTTAGGACATGATGCATCTTTTGGCTATATTAAGGCTGTAGAGATGACAGCTAGTACGAATCTGATGCAGAAACGCGTAGGGTATCTTACCTGTAGTTTATGTCTATCTCCGACGCACGAATTCCGCTTTATGATTATTAATCAGCTGCAGAGAGATCTACAAAGTTCCAATCATCTTGAAGTTTGTGCTGCTTTAATGGCAGTATGTAAACTAGTGACTGTGGAAATGGTACCGGCAGTTCAGCCTATGATCCTTGATTTGTTACGGCACGACGCTGAGCTCGTTCGCAAGAAAGCGGTAATGGCTATTCACCGCTTTCACCAACTGAATCCAGACTCGGTCACGGAGGTGGGAGATGCATTACGTCGTACACTGTGTGATCGCGATCCTAGTGTCATGGGAACAACGCTCTGTATTCTCCACGATCTTGCGGTGGCTACTCCCACAAATTACAAGGACCTCGTACCTAGTTTTGTTAGTATCCTCAAGCAGATTACGGAGCACCGTTTACCTCGTGAGTTTGATTACCACCGTATTCCAGCACCATGGATCCAGATCCGTCTCTTGAAGATTTTGGCACTGCTGGGTCAAGCTGACCAGCAAACCAGTGAGGGCATGTACGAGGTGCTGCACGATGTCATGCGTCGTGCTGATACGGGCATTAATGTGGGATATGCTATTATCTACGAGTGTGTGCAGACTGTCACAACGATCTACCCGAATAGTACGCTGCTAGATGCTGCAGCTGCAAGCATTTCTCGTTTTATTTCGAGCGACAATCACAATCTAAAATACTTAGGTGTCACGGGACTTGCTGCTATCGTAAAGGACCACCCGCGTTACGCTGCAGCGCACCAAATGGCTGTTATTGACTGCCTTGAGGATCCAGATGAAACACTAAAGCGGAAGACGCTGGATTTGCTGTATCGCATGACAAATCCCGTGAACGTCGAGTTCATTTCGGACAAGCTCACCCAGTTTCTTCGTGAAGCTTCAGATGTTTTTCTCCGTACGGAACTGGTCTCGCGCATTACGCAATGTGCTGAACGCTATGCACCCAGCAACGCTTGGTACATTCAGACCATGACGAATGTATTTGAGTTGGGTGGCGACCTTGTTCGGCCTGAGGTGGCACACAACTTGCTGCGTTTGATTGCTGAGGGGAGCGGTGAAGATGAAGATCAGGACATGGAACTGCGTCGTGATGCGGTGGACACTTACCTTGAACTGCTGGAACGCCCAGTGCTGCCCGATATTTTGGTCTGTACCATGGCTTGGGTCCTTGGCGAGTACGGGTATCTGTCTGACGCTATGGAGCTTGAGGAGATCTGTGAGCGCCTTGTGGAGCTTGTTGATCGCCCTTTTGAGCAGGAAGACACTACGCGTGGCTACGTACTCTCGGCTGTCACGAAGATAACGGCTCAAATGGGACACACCATTGATGTGGCTGACGCAATGATGAACAAGTACAAGACTAGCCGCAGTACGGATCTTCAGCAGCGCTGCTTTGAGTACCTTGCACTAACTAAGAACTTTTCTCTAATGAACGAGGTCTTCCCGGAAGACGCAAGCTGCGAAGACATTGAGGTCGATTCTAACCTTTCCTTTCTCACGAGCTTTGTCGAGAAGGCTGTTGCTCAGGGAGCACCCCTCTACGATCCACCTGAGGACTCAGATGATGAGGATGAAGGATACGGTAATCGCCGCAATGGCGGTGACTCGAACCGCCTCAATTTTGAGGCGTACAAGAAGCCTGAAATTCCTTACCCGACTAAACTTCCTCCTGTGGACCCGCAAGGTGCATTTGGAATGAACAAGTGGGGTAATGGTCAGGGCGGTATGCCCGGATTGGGCAATTCTGGCGGCCCAGATACGATTGGAGGTATTGGTGTTGGAAAGCGTGGAGCAGTCAAGAACGTATGGGGTCCAACTGGCCTTAGCACGCCTGACAACACCGCGCCCGCAGCAGCACCTGGAGTTGGTGGCCCTGGAGGTGGTTACCCACCCGACATGTACAACCAGGGCGGTCAGGCTGCCTATGGCGGACAAGTCGGACAAGCTAGTTACGGTGCGCAGCCTGTCTATGGCGGCCAAGGATTATACGGAGCTCAGCCTCTCCAGCAAGCGCCGCAGCAAGATTACAGTGGCTCTAATAATTACGATATCGGTGAGCCTTCAAGTGAGGACGAAGCCATAGGCAATGTTGACGAGCGTCAGATTTTGGCTTCGGCCATCTTTGGCGGCATCCCGGGTGCTCCCGCCCTGCTGCCAGGGGCCCGACGTATTGGATCAAATGCTCGTCCAGCTCCCCGCCGTACTGGTCGTTCTTCAACGCGTCGCACAACGAGCCGAGGCGACCAGCAGCAGCCTCCTCCTCCTCCAGTACAAGCCCCAATGGAACAAGCTCCGCCTCCGCCACCGCAAGGTCCAAAAGTTGAAATGGACCTGCTCGACATTTCGTTCGATGTGCCAGCAGCCCCGCAGAATACAAGTATGTTCCAGCAGCCGTCGCTACAACAACCGTCGCTACAACAACCGTCGCTACAACAGCCGCCGCTACAACATCAGCTACCACCACTACAACATCAACAGCAGCCACCACTACAACAACACCAGCAGCAGCCACCACTACAATATCAGCAGCAGCCGGTGGCGAATGCAGATCCGTTTGGAATGGGCTCGATGCTTGCGTCAGCGCATATCTCTGAAGCTAGTACCCCAGCCCCTTCTTTGGATCCCTTCGACATGTCGGGACTCGGCTCGAGCATGAATGGTAAGTGCATTATAATTGCGTCATGGGGTGTGATGTTTATTGATAGTTACAATGTTCTGTTTGCACAAGAAGCTGCTGTTGAGCTTGGCAAAAGCCCTGCGAACAGCTTGGATATGTTGGGAAGTAGCAGCAGCAGCAACAAGGGCGTTTTCCAGTACAACGGGCGGCAGCTCGAGCCGTGGCAGATCACTACACAGGACTTTGGTGGTCGTTGGGGCACTTGTCCGTGTGAGAAGAAGATAAAGGTGGACCCGAGCAGTGTTCGCACGCTTGAAGATTTCATGGGTCGAATGCACATGTTTAAGGTGCACACCGTCGAAGCCATTCCAACGAGTACGTTGCTGTGCAGTTGATGTAAGTGCATTGCATTGTGTATACAGAGCTCTAAAGTTATGCTTGTTGCTATGTGCTTTCACTCCTATATCTAGCCAATGAAGCCATTGCAGCTTGCCGTTTAGTTAACTCGGAACATGTAGGATTGATTCACGTCAAGGTTCGCAGTGGCGGGTTTGTGGACCTGACGGTTCGTACAGCTGACATGGAGTTTACAAACCAGCTCCTTAATGCAACGGCAGAGCGACTTAAATAGGGAGATCTGATACTGTAAACGGCAGGTGTTTCATGTGAAAAATCATGGTCTAATGAATGCTCACTCCATCGCTTGGTTTTGGATGATTGGTCGGTCGGTCCTATATATAGTGCTGCTGTGTTTTTGTTCAGCCATAGCCGAGGATTAACAACAGGTGGAAGTAACATAGAGCAGGGATGGAAAGGCCAGTGCCGATATGAATACCTTCTCAAGCATTCAGCACTTGCTACTCAATCAGTTTTTCATACCAGGTGATGGCGGTCATCTCCACTTGTTGCCAAGCAAAACAAATACTTGCGCTATGATCCTCATCACGTCTCACATTCTCTACAGCATTACAAGTCTTGTAATCTTCTTGCCATACACAGATCCTCACGCCCAAACGTTAGCAGCAACGGTGCAGTTTGAGCAAAAGCCAGTTCAGTTTTAGGAGCATTCAACTGGTTCAACATCCATGGCTTGTGTATTCCCCAGCACTCGCATTAATCCGCAAGAAACAGGGCAGCGCTCTGGAGAGCCATCAACTGAGAGACAACAGTATCACGCGACACTGAAACCTAGGCTGGTGCCATTAGTTGTAGCGTCTGTAGAAGTGTCTAGGTCACCACCACAAGACTGCCATTCCTCCTACTGTGATCCTCAGTCTTCTCCTCTAAACACCGACGGTCAGCCTCAGCTACACGTTTTTCGTAACATTATTGCAAAGACACTTGACGTTGGCATGTCCGGTACAATGAAATCCCGAGTGCGGGCCGTGAGCTCGGATAACACCAAGCCAACCATCGTGGTGAACCTGCCGGGCGTCCGCTTAGCTGTCCTGACAAGCGCCTATGATTCATTGCTACATCTGGACGTTACTCTCAGCTCGGCCGCGTCGGTGTTGCTCGCTACTTATATCGTTTGTGTGCTAGCATGGAGCGCCCTCTCGTTTGTTCTTGCGCTGCTTGCAAAGACGGCAGTGTTTGTACTCATCACCTTTTACACGTTCACGGGACTTGCCATATTTTCTATGAATGCAATGGGGATGTCTAGTAATGCAATCTCATATCATCACATTCCAGGGCTAGCAAAGAATCGTTTCGTTGTCACTCCGACGCTTCCCCTGCTTTCCGTGAACAGCGTCATCAGCTCATTCAAGTCGTCTACCCATGCCAGCAAGAACAAGACCGATGATGCCAGTGCTTCCAAGAGAAAGAAGCTCCAGGCTCCGGGTCAACGCCGCGTGCTGGCACACTTGAACAAGAATCGTATTCTGGTCAATGTCGTGCCGAGCGATATGCGTCGCCGCGTGGATATAAATCTGGGTAACGCGAACATCCGTGTTGGCAAGGCGTTTGTTCAGACGGTGCCTGGCAAGCGCAAGCCACGCGACATTTACGTCGTTCGTGTAGACTGCGGTGCTCAATCAAGTACGCAGGAAAAGCACATGAATCCCGTGATCATGTGGGACATTACTGCTTCATTTGACGAATTTAAGCAACTCGAACGTGACTTGAGTAAGGAGGTCAAGGCCAAGAAGAAGCTGTGTGGAGTTAAAGTGCCTCACTTGTCAAGCGGTGCGGTGCTTTTCGTGCAGCCTGAGCTTACAAACCACGTACTGAACGCCCGTCGAGCGCGTCTACAGACGTTCATTGATAGTGTACGCTCTGACCCAGTGCTTTCCACTATGGGTTGTTTGCGCAAATTCTGCCAAGCCTATTAAGTGGTCCATCCTGCAGCGTGCGAACTCCGACCGAAGGAGGTGATGTCAAACAGGAAAAAATGAAGAATGGAAGCTCAGCCCGCAAATGGAGAATGAATTCATTGGCGGTGAAGATCGAAGGAGAGAGAAAGTGAGACTGTAGCTTCAATTGTATGGGGTGAGTGTATTATGCATAGGGACATTGTCGGTTGTTGCTGGGCCGCTCAGTGGATGACGGCTATATTCCAATGACCGAGGGTGTCCATCTGTTAAAATTATGAATACGATTCGATCAAGCGCAGTAGCGACTCTGTTGTCAGGGACGCTGTGGTATTACAGACGGAGGTAATACAAACATATTCAGGTCTGAACTCGATGAAGACTTCCTCGTGTTTACGTCTTGTGTCTATGAATATGCTCTGATGAATACCTCCAGTCAGCAGCGCTCTTGCAGAGATCTCTTGAGCAACTTAACCATGCTGATGGTCGCAATAACGTCTCGGTCCTAGTGTAACATGTGCCTGAAAGTCTTTCCTACTCTTCTTCTCGATATCTAACCATATGTTGTCGAGTATACTAGCAATAAGTAAGGTTCAAGAATGTTTCGCAAGCTCCATCATCGAACTTCAACATACATCATTTCGTATTACTTCAACATGAATTGTTATTTAGCTGACGTTCAGTATATAAAGCACTGAAGCAAAAAAGAAACACGGCATGCTTAACGTTTGTTTACATATGACGAGCAAACGAGTGATGTATTCAACACAATTGTTGGTTTTATGAACAAAAAGCAGTTTTTGCCTGCAAACATTCCTCTTTTGTACAACATTCTTCTAACAAACGCTCTGATTGGTAAAAAAAAGTCACAGACAAGACATTCTGTAATAATCAGTCAAGTGAACAAGTACGGTCTAGCTCGTCTACTGACTGGGTCAGTCACTTGCAGCTGATCGATCACATAGCAGCACAGTTTTTTTCTCTCACAAGAAGCTCAATTACTTGATTCAATATCAATCGAGATGCAGACAAGAAATGCAATACAAAATTGGGATTATACAAGAAGAATGATAGTATTGATGATAGTTACAATGGGATTAGATCATTTAAAGACAGTGACAGCATTGGAGACAACAATTACTAATGAAGAACCACTAAGAAATGCAATTGAACGTACTAATGAGAGAAGACGTATTGTCTTGCGAGGTCTCATGCCTATACTAGACAGCACGTATTCAAACTCTGGCGACTATGAGTATCATTGTATGTTATAACTCATTGTAATTACTTTACATTCATCATAAGTCTCTATTACTGAAATTGAAAGTGGCAATGGACAGACGGAAGTTATCAAGGTGATAAAAATGACAAGAACTCAGACAACAGCAATAGATCGAACATAATGATCTTTGTGGCCAGTATTGGCGTCGGAATAGTCCTGATCACTGCATGCTTGATGTGGAAAGCTTGCGTAGTGTGGTTGGGCACGAGATCGAACAAACGGTCACGTCATCGAGCTTTTATCAAGAGACCGTACGTCGCTTATCCTTACACACTCACTCGAGAAGCATTTGAATGTGTTTTGATCAATCGGTTTCGGTGCTATGGAGTATAGAAAGAATGGATGGAAATGCGCGATATGCTATCACACCAACGAAGTTTTGCAGACTGTTTGTGTGCTCTGCAGTACTCCAGTTGAAGGTTTGATCGACAAACCACGACATAAATACGTATGTCTTGAGCTTATACGCAATCTTTTGCCTCCTGTGTCGCAGATACCAATATGCTTTGTGACCAAAGAGATAGCAAAGACACATCGATAGCAATCGCTCTAGAAGAGGAAACTACGACGCAAGTGACTTCCAGCTACCAACTTATGTCTTCTCCTCGCTCTGAGCGGTGTAGTGAACTAAAGTCATTTTCCAGTAAAAGCTTGACCGACCGCCAATTAGTTGCGCGCCAGCGCCATCAATGGAAGCGCTCTATTGGGGCAAAGCACGTGCGCTGGGTAAGCCGACTTTTTGTAGGCGCTTGGGTACATCTTTTCAGCATAAGGTAGCTGCTTGCTCACTATATGCGTCACAGGTAAACGTCCCGTTTGATGCGCTTGTGCAGAACGCTGCTTTGCGCAGCACCATTATAAGGGAACGCGATGTCCGCGAATGGCAAAAACGGCATCTTTCTTTGCTTGCTCCTCGAACTGCATTCGTGCGCAATGACGTACACTCTGGAAGGCGAGCAGTGCACGCGTGTTTGGCCGAGGAATTATCCATTCCGTCCCGTAAATACTGGAAAACGCTTATGGTAGGTGGACTCATGATAGTTATGCTGAGATTGTTCCGATGTATTCTCACCATCATGGATGAACCTCTGTCATTTTAGCGCGTTGCGACGTTGACATTTTCGGAAAAAGCGCAGTGGTTTTATCAGTACTCAGTCAAGCTGTCTTTTTCGATTATGGATGGATATCACACGATTCGTATGTTCTCTCTTGGCACAATACGTGTCACCATGCACTGCTACTAATAATTGTTCATATTTGCAGAAATTCACCGCAACAGGGTGTTGAATCAATCCATGTCGTTTTTTTTGGCGGCCCCTAGCGCTACTCTACGTCGTCGACTCCGGGTTAACTTTATCGAGGAAGTCGGTATTGACGGTGGGGGAATTTTGCGTGAATGGTTACATCTAGTTTGTACCCAAATGTTTTCAGAAGCTCTAGGATTGTTTTCACATACCAGCTCAACAGCTCACCAAGGGTACTGGATTAATCGAACCACTATGAAAAAGTCTACTAAGCAGTTGCAGGTACGAATGCTGCTATGTTTTTTTCTATATTGCTGCAGCTATAACCCAACGATATTGCGCTCTCCGTGACAGATGTATGTCTTCTTTGGAAAGCTGCTGGGAAAAGCTTTGCTGGAAGGTCTACTTTTGAACGTTCGACTTTCAATTCCGTTGCTAAAGCATATTCTTGGCACTCCGCTTGAGTTATCCGACTTGTATCTGCTCGATGAAACGGTGTATTCCAGTATGATGTGGATTTTGGAAAATGATAACACCAACACTTTGGGTTTGAACTTTATAGTAGAAGGTGCAGAGCTTATTCCAAATGGCGCGAATGTTTCTCTTCACGATGGAAATAAAGAACTTTACGTTGCAAAGGTAGTGCAGTACTATCTCTTTGACAGTGTTCGAGCAGAAATTTCTAGTATCTTAGAAGGTATTCGAAGTGTTATCAGCGATACGGTCCTTCACGTCTTTGACTTTAAAGAGCTCGATCTGTTGCTCTCTGGCCTACCGCATATTGATATCAAAGACTGGAGGATGCACACGGACGTTCGGCTTTACGAGCAAACGAACCACGAGTTTGATTTGATCGGTTGGTTTTGGGAGATTTTGGAGTCCTATACACAAGATCAGCGTGGGCGATTGTTACAGTATGTTACTGGATCTAGCGGTGTACCCGTGGAGGGTTTTAAGGTCTGCTTCTTCATGTATACACAAATTAGCCAAGTATGGGTGAAATCATTGCTTTTACATAGTGTATCATATGATACAGGGCTTGACTGGTATGGATGGCGAGATTAAGCGTTTTACAATCCAGCTAGGAAAAGATATTTCGACCGTGTATACGGTACTACCGCATGCAAGCACCTGCTTGAACAGGCGAGTGTTGGCATTCGTTAACGAAGCTTTAAACGACAAGTTGTTAACCTGCTTCCGTTCTTTGTGCAGACTAGACTTACCTCTCTATTCTTCTAAAGTTGAGCTTGAGCGAATGTTGTCAATGGTACGTGTTGTTTTCTTCCGAATTTTCATTGCAAATGATTGAGTGAACATGATTTGGCATCGTCGTTGTCTTTATAGGTAATAGAAATGGACATCACGGGGTTTAGTCTTCGCTGAGATCTGTCAGCAAAATTACAAGTTCACGACTGGCGCCGTAGTAACTTCGTACCCATCAGTCTTCATTCCAGGCAAGAAGATCCTGAGCACTCCAAGGATACGTCGTATCCTTAGTTTACGACTTGTAGTACCGCATAATTCTGATGTTGCGCCAACTTGCACCGTGATGCGGTAATTTGTAGATTGTCGTCAAGAGGCTTGAAGGTACCACCTCTTTTCGTCTCACATGTACTGTCCAATGGAACGGCGCAAACCGTGGTTGGTTCATGCAGTTGCAATTTGTTCTGTTTCCGAGGAGACGTGACCAGTCCTTTCATGTGCTTGTTATCTAGGCTATCGTTCTAGAGCACGCACTAATGTCCATTCCTCGAGTAAAAAATAATGAAATATACGTAAACACGACTATGAACCGGCTTTATTACGTATCTTATCTCCAGCATACACATACAAAATAGTGAGGCAAAGATATAACACGTTCACTAGATCGATAAGAAGTAACTTGCAAGTCTTTTTTCTGGGCAAGTAGATCCCTGGCTCAGGCTGTAAACAATCGTGTTTACCGTACTTTTCATAGCCTTGCTCAAAGATCACGGCTACCATAGAATACATGATATCGAATAACCTGAACGAATATGCCAGGTTTTTTTCATCTGATCAGAGAATTCACAAAGCTGCAGTCATTTAAAGGCAAAAACACCAAAAGCCATTAAATAAAGCGCTATTGATGTGGTACACATATGGATTATGTAGAAAACATCACACTATTATCTAAGCAAGACCTACGATGACGGAGGTAAAGACGGCATCAGGGACCAACGGCACGGCACCGGCTGCAGCCCATAGCAACGGTCGTAGTCGTGACACAAAACATGAAGATACAAGAAGACGACGTGTAGCACCTGGTGCTAATGCCACACCAGAAGAACGTGCACGCTACGAGTTAGAACGCAAGAAAGTCGCCAAGTATAAAGAGGACAAACTGAAGGCACGCCGAGATCATACACGTATGATCTTGGAAAGCCATGCACAGGCAAAACGCCGTGCTCTTTTAGGCAAACAGTCGGAGTTTCTTGCCAATCTTGAGTTTCGTAATACGCTGCCTGATATTCCCTTTGATACCAAGTTTGTGAAATATCCGCATGAACCAGAACGGTGCAGTCTATATCTATCGATATGATATCTATAATGTAGTTATAAAGAGGATTAAGCTGATATGGATACTGATGATATCGTGGTGTATATGTTGTTGTTTGTATTTAGACTGATCAAGTACAAGCCCAATACACTTGAGATGGACTACACGTACGAGATTCATGAAGAGCCTAATCTTGGATTGACCATCGACCTCATTGACCCGGCCAAGTATGAAGGTATAATGCAATTTGTGATGCAGTAGGATGTTGTATAAAAAATGTTGCTAATAGTAGTGCATTGTGGTGTGTGTGATTGCTTTATTTAGCACCGGCGGAACCTGAGCCACTGGAAGTTGGTGACGAACAGGTATTGATGATGAAGGAAGACCATGTTGGCCTCAAGGGTCGATCGAAAGTCCGTCCAACGGTCTCTTGGCTACGACGTACTGAGTACATGGGCAACGATTTGTACGACTCGGTGCATAAGTTCAAAAGCGAGGCAGAAATTCAGAATGTACTGCGCGAAGGCACAGAGAACGCTTTGGCTGAAGTGGTGTCGGTCACATTAGAAGATCGTGCTGAAGCTTCCTTCCGCGACATCAAGGATCCGAAGCTTTTGGTGCACCCGCACAACAAGACGAAGAAAATCACCAAGGCGTGGGATGTCTTCCCAGATCAGCTTTTGTCTGCCAACAAATATGCTATTCTTGTACGTTCCATGCGAATGCGTTTATCTTGATTCAGCTGCGATCTCACAGCAAGCTAAAAATGTGGTGCTCTTGATCTGCAGTCATACGATATGCTACCTTCCGAAGATATTAAAAGCAAGGGAATTACTAATCGCGAGGAACGCGCTTTGTTGTGTGGAGTGAACAAAAAAATTCAAGCTGGCAATGAGCTTATTCAGGGCTCTATCTTGTTGCCTAACACATCTACAGAAGAGGAGGTACAGTGTTTTTGTATTGTTGGCCGAGCCATACGACGACACCTGATGAATGTTTGTTTTGTTTTATCTCAGAAGAGTACTGATCGTGAAAAGTTTTCGTGTCTCCGAGAATATCTGATGTCTGTGGAACCGCTTGATAGCGTACGTAGGTATCGCCACTGTTTTTGTCCAAGCTGAAAGTTCTAACTTTTGTTACCATGTTTGATTTGTTTTTTTTGCTTCAGAGAGATTCGCAGCATGTTGTATTCATGCTAGACCCTGAGTCCGATCAGTTCACGTACAGTGATGTTCTCAACCGCATTCAGCTACGAAAGAAAAAGGTATCAGTAAAAGTTGATGTTGCTGCTCATTGATAGTGAGCATTTGGCGTTCTAACAAGATTCATTTGCATGTATGCAGATGAGCGGAGAAGAAAAGCGCCGCCATGGAGCTGTTGTGTATCGCCGAGAATTTTCTGAAGGCGAAATGGATCGTCGCACCCAGATTCTTTTCGACTGCGGAGGAGTCTACGATGATCAGCTTGACGATAAAGAAAGTGTGCGTGAGTTTAAGCGCCGGTGGGCAGAAGAGAGACACACGCCGTTTCCTTCTGATGACGAAGGAATAAAGGCCAAGACACCTTTGCATGATGAAACGTCGCTTGAGAAGCCAGACATTTCTGCTGCAAAAAGTGATGGCAGCGATAGTCCGATTCCGCATAATGCCGGCAGTGCTAGCCCAGTGATCAGCGACAGCGATAGCGATTAGCTTGATGGGATGGTGCAGACTTTATCAGAAGTGATACAATGGTCAGCATATTGTGCCAGAATTTGCATTTTTCAAGGAGATTTACAAGGAGAATTATTCATCTAGTGTATTTCCATATGTAGCAGAAATATGTCTTGACTGTTCACACTTTACGTTAGCACCAAAACAGTCAGTCTCTACGACGCATATACGAAACGTCGCTACCCCTTGTGTTGGGTTTTGCACACCGCGACAGCGCCAATAATGCCAGAGTCATATCCTGCACTCGCCTTTTCAATGCGAACCTAGCAATAGGGATGATATCGACCGGATGGACGATGTCAAATGAAAACGTAATCGACAACATTGTGGTCAACGAAACGTACAGGGTTGGCAAATGTTGTCCAGGTGTGCTTCGCGTAAGCACGACGGATTTGTTCGATGTAAGCTTCTCCGGCTTCGGCGATTCCTCCAGATAAAACAATGATCTGCAAGAGGCAGCAATCATAAACTTATTTTACCCCACACCATTGACATGTAGGCCATGACCACATCATTACTTCCGGATCCAGCATTCGACAAAATGTAACGCAGGCAAAACCCAAGTAGTCGGCGGCCTGTTGCAGATCACTCATACAATTAGCTACAACTTCCTGGTCGAAAAGATATGCAGACACATACTTCTTCAATGACATGCTTGCAAAGCTCGTCACCCTCAGCAGCGTATTTGAATATTAATTCAGCATTTATGTCTGTTTCACAATAGCTTGACAGCCTTGATGTTTTGCCTGTAAGGGGAAGGAATACATGACAAATCTTCGATATCATACGAGAAGCAAGGAAGACGCAGCAAACCAGCGCGTAAATGCTCTCTCGCTTGCAATATCAGCGCACCAGCCGAGCTATATGCTTCAAGGCATCCTCGTTGCGAGCAACCACATTGTCTTCCATTGCGTTCGACAATCTGCAAAAATAAAAAGACAACAGCAACAAGACAAGAAGATTAGCAAACACCAGTAACCATTGACGTTGAAAAAACCAAGAGCAAAGGTTCCAAACCATGTGGCCTCCTTCAATAGCATTACTACCACCTCGTACAAGTTGACCGTTTGCGACAACACTGAATCCAACACCTGTACCAAGTGCTACATGGACATTCAAAGACCACAATCACTTTAAAACCTTTCGTCGACTAGAAGAATACTTCAGCAATCGCATTTATCGTACTAAGCATGATAAAATCCTTGACTTGACCCTTTGCTGCACCGACCCATTGTTCTGCTAGAATTGCCGCATCTGCATCGTTGCACACCGTAACCTCATGTCACATGACAAAATGATCTCCATTAGCTTCATGCCTTATGGCATAATACTTGGACACTCTTTACGGTAAATACCGGTTTATCAAGTGTATCGGTAAGTAACTGTTGAAGCGGTATATTTTTCCAGGATGGAAAACTAGCAGCAGCATGAATGATACCACCAGGTTTTAGAACACCAGGACAACCGACTCCAACAGCATCCAAGTCTTTTAATCCTAAACGTGTCTGTTTGCAGTAGCAAATACAGCTTTCATGGTTTTATTGTTCATAACAAATGAATACAATATAATAAGACAAAGGTAGAGAGATCTTCGTACCGTTTTAAGAACTGTATACAGCAAGGTGACTGCCAGGTTTACAACGTCCTGTGGCTCGTGCTTATCCGGATGATAGTTTTCATGTTCACGAGCAATGATAGAGCCCTTGGATGTTACAATTCCTACCTTAATACCTGTTCCTCCAATATCAATACCTGCAAACATATTAAGTTTTTTACTGGTATTGTAACAACACTCGAGATTGTAATATTGCAACAATTAGTCTTTCAAGACCGGTCTACCAGTGGAAGCATGCTTTACCAGTATTATACCGTCACCTTTACGATACACTAAAAAAGGACCAATTGAGAGTGTGATTAGTTGGCCACTTTTGAATCTGCAAATGCTCAAATTTCAAATTTTGGTCCTATTCAAACCGTACGAAAACGCACTTGCTTGCACCAAAAGTATCCTCCATGCTGCACCAGAATGCAAGGTTCCAGCGTGTAAATGCAATACTATTGTGCTTCATGGCTGTCTTATGTGGATGGTATCTCTGCTTTCTCTTTTATCGCCGCTGTTATCTTCGAAAAAAAACATCGCATAGTGAAAAGACAAGTATTCCACGTGCTCATCTTCTTCTACTCAGCGACATGGAGAAGCCGTTATTGATAGGATCAAAGTATGATGAACAAGGAGCATTGGAATCAATTGTTCACAAGTATCAACCTTCAGCACCTCCATTATCAAATTGGGAGAATGAGCATTGTGGTTCTTCCTGGTGATAAAAGCCAGTCAGTGTTTCTAATGAAGACGATGCGTGATCAATGACGATGTGCTGTACTTGGTGTCGGTCGGTCTTACATGTATACTCAGTCACTTTGTGTCATGTCGGACGTGTTTTTTACGATAAATTCTATGGAAATCAAAGTGCTTTTTCTTGCGCCGTATGTACTCGCGTTTAACTTGTAACGCCTACTAATCTGACAAAGCACTGGCTGCTGCAGAACCGTCACCGGCAATGGGTGACATAACCGACTCAATTCTTGCCATCTCGTCTTCCTTTGTTTCCTCTTCGTCGGATACGATGATTTTCTTAAGCTCGCTCGGGTTCTTTTCGGTCTCTTGTTGTTGCAGAGAAGGCAAAAAAGCAGTTTTTTTCTTCTTCTCACATTGGTGCATTGTAAAAAGCTAAGAGACCATACACAGTAACGTAAGAGTGTATCACACATAGCAATAAGGATTGCACGCACCTCGTACAGAAGCTGGTACAACAAGTCCACCTCGAGTCCCATTGCTATTGTAATCGCCTTCGCATGCTTCGTCGAATCCAGCTCCACGGACACTACCTGGATACCAAATGATGTAGTTTGTGCAACATTCACAACGTCTTCAAAAGGAACCACAACTGTGTGCACAAATACGGGCACCATTGTCCGATACATCAAGTTTCTACGATCATCACACAAGCAGCAAGCAAGCTGTCAGCACAGACTTCTCTCGCGTCTATGGTAATTGACTTTCTTACCCGTAGGTCACGTGAAGCGTGACAGGAATACCATTTACCATGCACGAGGCCTCGTATAGTAAAACATTACTCTTGCTGCTGATCAAAAACACATACCCACCATAATCATGGTTATCCCCCATATCCTGACGCACAAAATTACAAAATTATCATCATTATCGCACCGGTCGTCGCCTGCAGACTGGTTAAAGCTTGAGACTTCGGCATTTTCTCTGTCATATGTTCAGCGAGGTCAGTTGTAAAGTAGGCATTCCATCAATCTACACAACTTACGCTTCCATGATTGCCCGGATTGCACGAATCCGTAAGGCTTGCACAGCTTCTACACGCGCAGTCACTTGCTGCTGCTTCTCTTCAATCTTTGCCCGTAATCTCACCTCGCAATCTTCTTTGCACACCCGCCACAGATTTTGAACCATCTCAGAAACCACCTCGCCATAGGTTTTGTCAGATTTTACGCAAGATGCCTGGGTTACTGATGTGGGAGTATCTACAGTTTCTCGTTCATGCCCTGATGAGTTCTGCACCTCTTTCGAAGCTGAGTCGTCCTTATCTATTGACACACTCTCAACGCTAGCAGTAAGCATGATCGTGTCATTTTCCGCATTTCCGTCCCCTGTCGGCCTGTCTGTCAACTGGATTGCGTGTTTTTTTAGCGTTGGTTCAAGCAAACCAATCAACAAGGCGCAAGCGTATTCTTGGTCATACGCATATGATTCCAAGGGAATACACAGGTCTCTTATGTTTGCTTTCATTTCACTACAAGTCATAACAGCAACAATGGTTTCAGGATAGCACAAAAAAACAGCCACATTCTGCAAAAAGATAAACCTGCTGAATGCACTCTTCAAGTCCGTAACGTATCCTTCATCCAGCTCAGCATTCTCAACTGTTACAATTCAAACATTCCATGACAACATGTTGAGCAAACGCAATAGTATGAGCAAACGCAATAGTATGTGAATAACGCCAATTTGCTTCAGAAAAGACAGCACATACCTAAATCCATCGAGTTGTCAGGACTAGACATGTACAAATGACTTAGCGATAGACACTGACTAAGCAGCATCAATTGCAATGCTCCCAATAATTGATCCAGCGCATACTTGTGTGGTTGATTGTAATCTTGAGCAGTCCACAAACTGCTTCGTCCAGCTGGTATTATGCCACCAAGCAGATTGCTCTCACTCAATATCAACGTACAGATATCCACTACACGTAACTTGGATGGAGATACACCAATGTGGACGTACACATTGAGGTATGTGGCAGTATTGGCCATGCCGTGGGCCATCGACTCTTGTGTCACTTTCTTACGGAACAAGACCCAATTCACATGCTCCTCTGCAATCAAAAGACCTTTGCCGATACAAATAGTAGCAACAAGATCCTTGATAACTTCCCATGAGCGATCAGGACGAATCTGTACCTCTAAAATTGTCCATTTACTTGGATCTTTCTCCACAGGCAAGTCTGTCATCCACATAGGCACTGCACGTTTATCTTCTGACGCCATGGCCGCACGAATTTCATCTGCATTCAACAGTTTAAAATCTGAATGATTTTTTATCATACTCTTAGTCTCGTGCTCCATCGGATCAGCGTCTCGCGACATTTTATTCATACCAAATTCCTCCTCTTCTTCATTCATTCTATTGCTCAATGCCGCTACTTTCTAAATCTTTAGTTTTAGATGCGAAGTCTTAATTTGAAATGAGTGGTCGGTTTTAGAACCTCTTCTTTTTTTAGCAACATGATCTAAATTAGAACACGTGATTTTTAAAAGTGATTCGAAGTGACATCTGGTAGTAGTCGTAATAATAGTAACAAATGTATCATATACCAAGCATTTTGTCATACTCAAGCGCCTTATTCACATTAAGACGTTCGCAGCTTTTGTAGTATCGGTTTAAATTGAGTCCGTATGCTTTCAACACTGCTATGGCTTGGACTAGCAGTATTCGTACTTGTAACACAGAGTTATACAATTCTAGCGCGCTTCCTACGCCTCCTATTGCATACGTACTTTCGCAAGATTGTCGTCTACGGACTCAATAATTTTCCACGTGAAGGACCGGTAATATTATGCCCAAATCATCCTAATATGCTTGTTGATGCCATCCTTGTTATTACTGAAGTTGTTAGTCATGGTCGCAATCCATACGTGTGGGCAAAGGGCTCACTTTTTAGTAACCCCATCGCTTCATTTGCTCTCAAGAGGCTTGGTGCAGTTCCAGTATACCGCCCACGACGCAATGAGACCACGCTTGCTGATGTGGATTCCGACAAGACACCCGAGGAACTAGAGGAAGCCAATCGTGCTATGTTTGAGCATACATGGCGTGTGCTTGCTGATGGCAATGTCATGGTGCTTTTCCCTGAAGGAACGTCTTACACTGCGCCGAAGATGTTGTCACTACGCACAGGTGTTGTGCGCGTGGCGACAGGTTTTGCCAAAAACTATGACACACCCATCCCGATCATTCCTCTTGGACTCAATTACTTTAACAAGGATCACTTTCGAAGTCAAATGACGCTGGAATTTGGTCCGTCCATGATGATCACGCCCGATATGGTGCACAACAAAGCTTTTCAGAAAAATGAACACAGCGAAGTGAAACGCTTGACGCTTGAGCTAGAGGAGCGAATGCATGACGTGACCTTGAATGCCTCTGATTTTACTACCATTCATATTGCGCGAATGATGCGGCGTTTGTACCTGAATACACCTGGAACCATTGATGCAAACAAAGAAGTTCGTTTGACTCAGTACATTGTCAACATGCTAGAAAAGGAGCCACAAGATGAGGAGCAAAAGGAGCGAAGTGCAACGGTTCGTGACAAGGTTATGCAGTACAAAGAGCAGTTGGAGAAGCTGCGGCTGAAAGACCAAGAAGTGAATTTGCCAGTACCGAAGAGGCAATCGCTTGTGCAGCTATTTTTGGAGCGAATTCTGTACCTACTTGTGCTGCTGCCACTAGCTACTCCCGGTCTATTGCTAAATTTGCCCTACTACTTTGTTGGTAAGTCGTGCTCTTTGCATATTATTGGGAGTCGTATGGGCTGACATCGGTTAATTTGACTGTACAGGATCGAAGATGAACAGTCTTGCAGGATTTGTGGAATCTAAATCTATGTTCAAGATCTTTGCCGCCGGGCAAGTGAGCTATTTGTCTTTGACTTTATTCTAATGACGATGCTGATTTGTTATCATGTGATGATCTGCGTGTAGTGTGCTGGTGCCTCTACAGTGGCTTTTACTGATCCTTTCAGCTTGGTACTTTCTTGGGTCTTCTTATGCGTACACGCTGGCGGTGGGATTGCCACTGCTACTTTACTCGCACATTCGCGTGTTAGAAGAGAGTCGGTCGATTGTCGAAAACGTCTATTTTCTCTTTAACATTACGGCACATGCCGATCAGGTCGCAGTGCTTCGAAAGAAGCGTGAGTTGCTTGCGGAAGAGGTTTACGAGTTGGTGACTGCATACGTGGATGCCAAGTTTCTTTCAGCCGTGCACAAGTCTCTTGCCAGTTCACCTGTGAATCGGCGGCTGCGTCATCGTGCCTCTTCTACCAGCGACACCTTTTTGCACGACGACGATACGTGAGAGTTCAATACCATGACGTGCCTTGACGAGATACAACTTTGACAAACTCTTGTAAAAACAAATGAATGCATTCTCCTAACTCTCTAGTAGTATTGTCACTACCAATCCCAGCAAAAAAAACGCGCTTGAGCTTGCTAGCTCTATTTGAGTGGTTTAAGATCTATTTCCACCACTAGAGCTTACGAAGCAACAGACCAACATCATGACGCTTTTTTTTCCTTATTGTTTAGCTCATCTGTTACCGTCATTCATCATTTATACATTGTCAAGTCAAAAAGCTTTCACACATTGCTAACACTAGTATTAGCATAACAAATACAAACAACTTACTCTTTTTAATCTCAACAATGACATTTCTTTTCTCTAGAAAATAAACATTAGCTCTTTTATTGTAAGTAGCCTACCATAGGATCATCATTATACGTAAACTTAGTATCACTTTCAATCCATAACAATGATTTAATCCATCGCAATGATTCAATACACATTTTCAAACCTTCTTTGGCTTGGCTGTTTCAAGTTCACTCAGTGCAACCTTAAGCTGCTGAATCTGCAAATATAACAGACTGTCAATACACCTCGACACTTGCAGTCAATAGCAGTCCACATTTACTGACCTCTCGATCAAGTTTTTGACATAGACGTTGCTCCTTCCAGTGTTTATCAGCACATGGCACTTCCTCAATAATAGCCATGTTGTATCGTATTGATTACGTCTTTCTTAAATTCCATTCACCTCAGACTTTGTATCTTTTTGATATAGCATATTACTTACATACAGCATATACTGCGATATAGCATATTTTATATAATCAACGTTTTTTTGTTTGTTACAAAATGGACGTGATTTGAACAAGATGAATCAGTGGGACATATACTTTGATTTTTTTGGATAGTCCACCTCTTTCAACATGACAATACAAAAATTATGTACATCGTCATAAGTAAACGGTCGGTTCCATTTATTGAAGTGGTGGACCGTTACATTAATACTATTATAACATTTATACAAGAATAACAGGTACCGTCAAGTGACATCATGCTTTTGGCACGTGTTAAAAACACGTGTGAAACGGTTCAATAGAATCACATAGTGTAAAACCGGTCAAAATTCTGGTGGCTACTGACTGACTGTAAATCAACGACACGCACTGTGACATCTTTTGGAAAGTTGATGGTTAGAACAATTTCCTATACGTGATATTATTGTCAACGTGCATTTCCCATTTCTTGTGGTCGCACTTGTTACCGTGTGCTTCTTTTTCTTTCTTTGTTTCCGACCTTGCATCACAATTTACAACAGGAATCTGCTGTATGATTTACATACTTTTTTCATTTGCATGAACAAATAGCTCCAAGCACGGATACTTGTGGTTAATTGTGCCTAGAAAGTAGCAGGTAAATTTTCAACTGCCTCATAAATGTCTTCGCTTTCAACTTCGCTGTACGTAGTTTCAGTCTGAAATGAGGATTGTAACGTATGAATCGAGCATGGCAACTCGCCTGTCTATTCCAAACGAGCTAAAACATTCAGTCTGAACTAATGCAGCACTGTACGTGCTATAACCGTGACAATGAGTGTCTCGCTGCTGGAGAGCTCAAGATGCACCCAACGCTGTCGTGGAAACGATAAACAAGCCGAATCGTTGGTCGCATATTGATGGGCCATATGTAGTCAGAGCACAGTGCTACAGTATTCAGCGTCAGCATCCGGTCAGCAGTTGGTATTTCAAGCTCACTGTCCCACGTCACTCTCCAGAGACGACGTACGCAAAGCTTACGACTTGCAAGTCGTAGCACCGCCTGCTTTGCTTGTTGCACTAATCCTCACATTAACGCCTATCTAAAAGGGGGAAGAACTTCCAAGACTATCTATCACCTGATAGTTTCGTCTATCACCGTCTCAATTAACGTTGTTCCAAGACACCAAAGACCTTTGTTGACTGACAATAGATCAACACAATCATGAACGAATTCCAGCGTGGTGGTGTACAGGTGTTTATCCCAGCGGCACTCAATAGACCTACGCATACGCTATATAGCATCTGCATCGTAGTGCAGCCCACGAACCAAGAATGGACAGTTAACCGCCGCTACTCGCAGTTGCTCCAGTTGCGCAAGGACATTCAGCGCAAACTTTCTACGCGTGGCGTCTCGTGTGCAAACTGCGCCAGCTTTAATCGTGCTATCAGCAAGTTTCGTTTCCCAGGCAGATCGTTGCTGCGTACTAACTCGGTCGTGCGCTACCGCGTCTCGTCCCTCCAGGAGTTCCTCAAGCTGCTTGTAGGACGTGTGTACAATGACTTTCCAAAGTGCAGCGTGTGTGGTGAAGAGATAAAAAACACCATGCGACCATTCTTCATTCGAGGAGCACAACCGATGAACGGTTCGATTCTTTCCAAGATTAACAAGTCTCTATCGCTCGATTCGTATGCTATAGTGAATAGACCGATGATGCCTGTACCGGAACTGACACCGCCTATTTCACCTTCACTGGTTGGCAGGGAACTTTTCAGCGCCAGCAAATCGTCGAGCAAGCCAATCTTCACACGCAGTCAGGTGTCAGTCGGCAAGTCCTTCTTCACACGCAGTCAGACGTCAGGCGGCAAGTCCATCTTCTCACGGAGCTGTGCGATGCTGAGTGCCACATCCGACGATGCATCCACTCAGCCAAACGAATCGGAAGACCCTATTATGGACTACTCAGACAGCGATGAAGACGGCTATGGCAAGAAGTACGACAACCAATACTGTTACGATGAAGGTGTGCCTCTTGAAGAAGCCATGAAACAAGTAGTGTTGCCCGAGGGCACGCGTCTTACATGTGAAGAAGTGATTGTCCGACTCACATCAATGTGGGCTACTTACGACCTTCAGGAGACTCTATCAGCCTTACCGCCCGAGCGGCTTTCACAAAAAGCCAATTTTTCGATAGACGAGAAAGAATACGCGTTCTAAGTGTATGCTGGATAGCGCAATTTTGCTTTCCACCTCTAGATGCTGGACCATGACATTGTGCAAACTAAAATATGAAGCAGCCAACGTACTTGAATACCATAATACCAACGCAACCAGCACACACTGATTACCATCTCTTACACTTCTCAACATTGCTGCTGAGTGCAGCATGTAAACTGAAAATTGTCGTACTTCATTTTACTGCATTGTGTTTATTTTTGGGCTTAACACAAAGAAGCACTCCATCGCATGTCGTACTATTATAACTTTTCCGGATCCGCGATACCCGTGGCGACTACGGAAACACGCAGCTTACCATCGAGTGAGTCGTCAAACGTTGAACCAAAGATAATGTTAGCGTGCGGGTCGTCAAGCTCTCGTGTCACTCGTTCCGCAGCTTCGTCGACCTCAAACAACGTCAGGTCGGAGCCACCTGTAATATTTACAATCATACCCTTGGCGTCCTGGGAAGAAACATGATACTCATTAACACTACATAATTGTAAATAACCATCATTTGTATCGATGACACCAATACCTTGATCGAAATATCGCCCAAAAGAGGATTCGCCAGCGCATCTTCAGCAGCACGCAAGGCCCTGTTACAAAAACCTGTCTTAGCTAATCAAGAGTACAGCAACACGACAACTGATTTGCATCACAAACCGGTTCGCTCCATCAGCCTCTCCACTTCCCATCATGGCATTCCCCATGTTTTGCATCACCTGCAGCAATTAGTCGATAATGACGAATAGAAAATGGACAGTCAGCAGTGTTTAAACAACCAGAAGAACAACAAAGTATCGTGCATACCGACTGAACGTCAGCAAAATCAAGGTTGATAAGCCCAGGCATCACCATCAGATCAGAGATATTCTTGACACCATCAAGAAGCACATTGTCCGCCATTCTAAATAAAACAGCAATCGTTGAGTGTTATGCCACCGCCTAAGCAGCATGATAATCAAGCCACAAACCGGAATGCATCCATCAAAGATGTGCGCTCGTTCGACATATTGAAGAGATTCTGATTTGGAATCACAAGCATCGTATCCACGCTATCCTTCAGCTCGGCCAGTCCCTGTGCTGCAAGCTTTGCGCGATTGTTACCTTCAAAATGAAAAGGCTACGATGGGCAAGTAAATGAGTCGTTAGCGAGCACAGTCTTAGATGAACGATGGTGTGGATCGTGAATACCTTTGTGACCACTGCTACCGTGAGAACACCAGCATCTAGGGCCGCCTTGGCGATTACGGGTGCAGCACCTGTTCCAGTGCCACCACCCATGCCTGCAGTAACAAACATCTGCACAGATAGAAATAAACGAATTTGTCACCGCTACACTGTACTCTTGCTTTAACACGAGTTACCAGCGCAACGTACCATGTTTGCACCGTAAACCCGTTCCAAAATCTCATCAATCGCAGCCTCTGCAGCTTCACGACTGTATTGATACATCGACAAAGCATCATACCAAGTAAGACACTCAAGCCACTCATCGTCGCGCAAACATGAGGTGCACAATCACTGACCCAACTTCTGGATTTGCACCACAGCCCAGCCCTCCAGTGAGTTCAGGAGCCATTTGAACGCGGTTCTCCGTCAGCGTTGTGCGCAAGTGCTGAGCATCAGTGTTGCATACAAGAAACTCCACTCCTTGTAGCCCACGCGCAATCATATTGTTCACTATCAATCCATTTCAACAAATTGCCACCACGACTTGGTTATACTTTGTCACATCCTATGTCTTTCCTCGACATTGTTCAATCAACCCACCCACCAGCATTTCCTCCTGCACCTCCAACACCAACAACCACAATTTTTGGTGCAAAGCCTGATAAATCCGTCACAGGATGATCTTGTGTAAGCCACAGTGGTTGAGTCGAGCTCATAGCAGGAGGCACTAGCTTTTTCTCCACCACAGATGGCATCACAACGTTTCGATCTGTCAGTAGTGCAGGATCAGCTTCTGCTTTCATTATTAACATCTCATGGTCTTCATCCTTTTGTGCCTTCTTGAATCCCTGTCATAAACAAATGCCATGTATAAATAAACAGGATCATTCAGACACTGCTGCATGTGTTGTTTTCGTACGATTTCAATCGATTGTTACAAGCTATAGACATGAGATTACCATGCGCAATACAGCAGCTGCTGCATCCGTTGCTTCAGTAGAAAACGCAAAGCGTTGAGTTGCTCCTTGAAACGTCACATGTGCATGTAGCAACGTCCTTGCAGTAGCCTTCATGCGAGATATCGCCATTGGAACTAGATACGTCAAAACTGACGCTACTTATACAATTGGTGATACTTATACGAGAGGATTTTGATTGAGACCCAAAATTCAAAATGTGTAGCCATCTTCTGTAATTTGGCTACATTAGTCTCATGTTTGTTGGCTTCAACAACTACTGCTGATGGCTGGTCTCATTATGCATCCTTCCTCTCTAAAGCATGAACATGTTCACCATGTCAACGCACTCGATAGTGAAATCAACTCAAGTAACTATGGATGTGCTTTGACATTTGGCATTTTCTCGACGTTTTTTGGCTTCTACACCAACCCGATTGGACTTTTTGCTCTCCGTCTTGTTCTGACCACGATGTTTTTGCTTATCCAAGCGTGACATATGTAAAGCATCGCGGCATCCAGCACCGCCTTCCCAATGACGAGCGGTTGACTTTTTTGTAACAAAGTCATTGCCACACGAGCACATTTTGACCGAGCTCGATTGTTCTTTCGAACACAAACCACAAATTATTCGACTTGCAAATTTACCAAAATTAGCTTCTGGACAATCGCTTGAGTCGTGGCACACGTCGCATGGAAAAGATTTGCCACAGCACTGGAATCGAAACCAGCGTTGCGAGTGCTTGTAATGATCACAAGTTCCACTACGAGGCAACGGATGTCCCAAAACAAATCCTTCTACGAATGGCTTAGCTCCTTTCGTGCGGATGTTGGCAACCTTTGCAGCAAAATCATCGCACATATTTCGCTTTGTGGTAGAACCATTTGACTGTCCTGCAATAAAGCGCTTTGCCATCACTGCAAGTTTAACATGACATGAAAAGCAAGCTTGCTCGGATCGTTGTTGTGGCAATATCTTCTCCAGCAACGCTTCACACCCGCATTCCAAGCACGTGACTAACACATCAGTGGGAAGAATGTCAATGACACAACAATTCTCTGTATCCACATATGCAAGCACGTTACTGAGCGAATGAGCAAACACTGGCCTCATAAGCACGTGATGAAGCACACTACACCGTGGGCACCATTTCTGGATTTCAGCAAAGTCCAAACTCAAAATTGCATCGAACTTCAAAGGACAATTGTCACACTGAATCTGGCAAACAAGTCGATGCGCAACAAGGGTACCAACTTTGTGCAGAAACAGATCTTCGAGGCGAATTGGAGTTCCCTTCATTTCACCCTCAGTCATTATTGTAACGCGTTGTTCAACTGGAATGATCTTCGTGTTCTGAACATACGCCTCACGTTCGCTTAGCTTTGCGATTTCTTCATGCTGTTGCAATTTTTCAAGTACTGCAATAGGATCTACACCGCGACGAACCACCTCACATAGCGCCTTGAAGCGGTCGATGCACTCATTCAGGGACCGACCATCGACCTCATTCGCGATGCTGGTCCATCGCGCCTCCTTGTCCATTGATGCTGTATACTTTTTCAATGCCATATCAAGCGCTCGCTGCTGTGCTTCTGACCACACATTGCTAATGTCACTACGACTCCCGATACGTTCAATATTGCAGACTACTGAATCATTCTCCGCTTTTGCGACTAATTTTCCATCCTTTGATCCAACTGCACTTGCAGCCGGAGCACCCAATTGCACGACAATTGCACGAGACAAGCTTTCAGGTTTTTGCTTTTGGCCGCTATTTTGTGTTCCAGCTCTCTTGACCTCATGAGAAAACTTGCAGCTGTCTCCATCACGACATTTGTTCTGTGTGAAATATTTGCATGTACGCATTCGAGTTTTCTTCTTCTTCACCGCAGGTAGTACTACCACCTGCTTTGACGTCTCAGATGGCAGTGCTGCATCAACGTCCCGGAATGCCGACATTTTAACAACGTCAGAACCTTCTAATACTGCACACACCACTGGCTTGTCCTGCTTTTTCTGATGCAAAAATTTACATACCACGCCATCTCTGCAGTTACCTTTTGCAAAGAAACGACACAGCCGTTGGCCTCGTCTCCTTTTCGGTTTCTTCTCACTTGGTGCACGTACATCCATTGCAGCCACAGACGTCTCTAGCTCGTGATTCTGGCCATTGCGATTGGTTATCACGTCTTGACTTGGTTCAGTATATATTTCGAATGGTGCAATGATCTGCCACAAATTATTGTCGATCCAAGTCAGCAATTTCCTTAGCGAAAAACTACCACAAAGCTGCTGAGCTCGAGCAGCCACCGCTTTGTTCAATGCATTGACTTGCGAGTCCAATAGACGGCTATTCCACTGTGTGAAGTCCACTTGAACAGCATCAATAGGATAATTTTTCGGTATTGTCATCGTTAGTTCCACTTGGCCCTTGAGTCGTGTTGGCAGCTCTGGATCGGACAGACTCAAGTAAAGACACAAACGCTTGTCTAGCGTTGTAGTATCCTCATCAATCAGCTTCAAATGATATCGACGCTCCAATGCCATCCACTCTTTCTTGCCAGCATCGGTCTCATTCGCTAGTGTTTCTTGCCAGCTCAAGTCTGTCATTATTTGTTTGTGACAATAATGGGCAAGTATGAAAATGCCCAAAAAAATTGTGAGCAGCATGAAATCTATCATGAATGTGATTGGTTGGAATTATTATCAGTATTTTTATCTTACCAGACGGAGTATTCCTTGAATTTTTACTCTGGTTTAACACTATTTAGAAATTACAATACACGAATTAGAAATTACTAAACACAATGACCAACATATGGAACATACGTCTTCGAGGACCTCATGGGAAGCACGTAGTGCTCAAGGTTGATTCAAATACAAATATCAAGATGTTTACAGGTATGTACTTCATTGTATTGTAATCTATTTGTATGACTTGTTTGGTATTTGTTGGCATTGGTTTGTGTATTTAGTAATTGTTTTTTTTATCTTTACCCAGACCAAGCAGTTAAGGAATTGGGGTTTAAAGCAAACGAACGACTCATTTGTACGCATATGAAGCTTAGGATGGTTATTATAATGGATATGTTGTGACATGTTTGTGATGCTAATAGTTCGTAGAGGTTTTCCACCTCGAGTGGTTGACGTGGAAGGCTCGATGCTTGTAAAGAACGTGTTTGAAGCCAACGAGACGATTATTGTCGATACAAGCTCTGACAATACGGTTTCAGTTCAAACTACGTCTACCTTATCAGCAAAAAATGGTGTGAAAAAGTCAAAACGAACGGCTGTGAAGAAGACGGGTGTAAAAGTACCGAAATATGGAGTGCACACGCTGAATGAACCGACTAGCACAAAGAAAAGGGAGCCGTTGAAACGAAAGATTACTGGCGGTAAAACACGTAGCACTGGTGAAGTGCCTGGTACGAAAGAGACGAGAGATACAAGTGATAATGAAGATGAAGCGCAACGTAAACACCGACGAGGTTGTGCAATTAACCTCACTTCCATGGAGGATGTGGAACTTAGTTTGGTTAATGCTGTAAGTGGCCAATCGAACGATCGTGCAGCAACGTTTTACCGTGCTGCGACGAAGAATGCAGTAGAACATCAATATGAATTGACACTTGCCACTGCTAGGCTCAATGCAGCATTGGGGCATAATTTCGAGATGGAGGAATTAACGACTAGCCGACATGCTGATGGTAGCATTGCAAAGATTCGAGTGCGCTTCAAAGAGACATCGCGCAAGTGGAAGGAAGAGATTGTAGATCTATTAAAGAGGGACGAACTTCAGGCTATTGTAAAGTATGTTTTGTTGTCAGGAGGCGAGACTGGGCGTGAGATGCTGAAGCCGTTTAACATGGCACAAGTTTCTACCAGAGTATTTTGGAGTATTGCACGTTTGTATAATGGAGATGTGGCTGCCGGTTTGGTTGACCTTGTTCCTGATGAAGATTGGTCGTTCTTAGACACTCGTACACGGTACGTATATTTGTTAACGAATCAGCTGAGCTGCATGGCCGTGGTGCAATTTGACGTGTAATGGTTTGTGACAGAGTAATGTCTAAAAAGGCCAAGGAAGCAAAGGTACAGTACATTTTGCGTATTCATGTATCCTAGATGATTCGTTAGGATTTCGGACGGGTCAGCTTTGTAAATTGCGCTTTGTTGTAGACCAACGAAGAGCAGTATACCTTGTGGAAAAAGAGCTGTACTCAGGGAGGCAAGTCGTCTCCTCAAAAGCAAATGACTCAGCAAGTAGCAAATAACGAATTACCTGCAGCTAAGAAGGAGCTAGAGGTGATTCACGAGAACTTTAATGTTGAACAAGAGGTCAAGAAAGAGGCTGCGATGTCTATGTGTACTCAGATACCAGCCATTTCAGTGAAGAAAGCGACTTCTAGCGCAGTGGCACAAGCAGCGCTAACTCGGCTCGACAAAAGCTTGCAGACAAGCGTCGTTGTATCTGCGTTTCTTCAAGAGAAAAAGCCAACCACACAATTCAGTACGAAGAAGCAAGTAGCACCCGCCGACGAAGAGGAAATGGAGTCAGAGGAAAAAATGGAAGAAGCTGTCACAGTCTATTGTGATTCTTGCAAAAAAGCACGTATTCTTTCGCCCGAAGAAGCAGCTAATGCTGAGCTGGACAAGGACCCGTGGACCTGCGCCAGCTTAGTGAAGACCGGGCGCGACGGCGAGTGCGAAGCTATCGATGATGAAGTAGCCCAGATTACGGGCGTTACCATTGCTGAATGGCTACGAAAGGTGGCTATCACAACTCGGCGAGAATTGGCAGACGCTACTGTGAATTCCACGATTCATGCTCTGGTGAACTCCTTGGACCCATCAGCTCAGGTTTTGCAGGAAAAACTTGAAATGCTGATTAATGAGGCGAGTAAATCTGTTGGACTATCGATACTATTGAACTAATTTTGTGCGTGTAATATGGTAGGCGCGTCTTGATGAGGTGAACGACTGGATGTTGGAACTTGTAGGCGAGTCTGACGTAGTGCAACGGCTAGAAGCTCAGAAGCTGGGCACACCTGCTGATCTAATTGCCACGCCGAGCGATTTAATCCTTGAAGCTGTGGGCAATACATGTAGCACGGCTTACCTGTCAATAGATGAGGTCAGCTCTTGGCAAACCCGGGCCAAAAATTTGGTGGACAAACACCCCTGGCTGGCAGACTGGCGAACTCTGTAATACCTGCACTCAAATTAGGCTGTTTTCGCGCAACACAACGCAGCTAGAAAGTTTTTAAAATCAACTATCATTTTTGCTTTCAGATATTTCTGTCTTCGACATACAACAGGATGGGACAAATGGCACGTGCACGGAATCCAATATCCCGCCACACATCACGGCTGCCAAGCGTTCGCGCCTCTAAGGCGATATGCTCAACCAGCCGAAATATTGTCATCATCCTTCAACTTCGCCATTCCTTCCATTATCGTGTACCCTAGTATGCCATCTAGTGATTGGGACCGTAACGGCCAACTTGCTCACACCTTAGTCAATCTTGACAGAGCTGTAAATCTTGCGCGTAAACCAGAGACAAGCAAAGTAGCCGATGGTTCCCGTGAGAAAGAAAAACGTGACAGAGATCAGGAACATGTAGCCAAAGTACAAAATACCCGAAACGAACGCCGTAATGTTCAACTTCGTATAAAAGTACAGAAACGCGTACAAGTACAAATATACGGCCGCAGATCCCGAGGTAAGAAACGAACGCCACCACCAGCGGTAGTCCTCGGCGCAAAGCTGGAAATAGCACATCACAACCGTCACCTCCGCGCACGTGACCATCAAGATCAGCAACACAATGAACAGGAAACCAAATACGTAGTATATCTGATGCAACCACAGCGCCGACATGATGAAAAACAGCTCAATGAACACTGCGCCGAACGGCAGGACGCCGCCCATTAAAATGCTAATAGGAGACGAGAGGTACCATACTTGCTCTGGAACCTGACGAGCAATCTGGTTCGTACGCACAGGCTGCTCAATGGCTGCAGCCTTGTAACCAAAGTAGCTACCGAGGAAAACGAGCGGCACAGAAATACCGAACCACAGGACAAGCAGAGCAAAAAGCGTGCCAAACGGGACAGCCTGCGACGAATCCTTGCCCCACAACACCAAATTCAGCAGAAAAAATACGCCAAAAAGAAGACCCGGGTACAGCATAGCCGTAAGAATGGTGGTCTTCTTCCAGTCCTTGCCGTTAAACATCTTGTAAGTACGCGACGAGTAATAGCCAGCAAAGCTGCCCATGAAAACAAAAAGCAGTAGCAGGGTCGTGAGCAGTGAGCCACGATTTGCAGGCGAAAGCAGGCCCAGAAGTGCAATAACCATTGTGGAAGCACTCATGCAGCACACCTGGACGCCAGTTCCCACAACCACCGAGAAAAGCATGGGCGAAAGCTGCGGTGGGCGAAACACATCACCATGGACCAATTTCCAGCCATACTCTTCCTGAGCTTCTTCCGCGGTCTGCACCTCATTATAGCGAGAAATATCACGGTGAAGCGTGCGCAGCATAATCATTGCAATCATTCCAGTCAGGAACAGTACAATCATAAGCGAGTTGACAATGGCAAACCAGTGAATCTGATCATTTGAGCTTTTGCTGCTAATAATACGATCCCAACGCTCCTCCCAGACAATGTTTGACTTGACAAATTGCACGTCATATGTATAGAGTACAGTCGTCTCATTACCTGCGTTCAGGTATTGATAATTACCCTGGGACATTTCCTCAATATTGACAAACTTGCCACAAGTATCAGTTTCTAATTCCTGTCCAGCCATTGGTTCATTTTCATATCTATGTTTAATAGAAGTAGGTACAACTTCAAAACCAACAATGCGCCACTTGGGACCATGACCATCTTCTTCTGCGTACGGGTCTACATTGACCGAGATAATAATGCGTACGTGATTATACAGCAAATACTTTCCATTTTCATCAACTTCACCCACTGGATAACCACGCTGAAACGATCCAGTCTGCAATACGTCCGTTGGATCACGATATAGTACAGGTAGATTATCTACAACCCATTGTACGTAATACTCATCCTTGATCATATCAATAAATAATTGAGTTTGTTCACGTGTATACGTAATAGGTGTGCAAAGTACTTGACAAATCGCATCTTTTTGCATTTCTAGTTTGTATAGTGAATCCATAATCGCATCACCAGCCATAATCTCACCAAGATTTTCCCTTTGTTCTGTAATCGATGCAGGTTTACAGTATGGAAGATAATAATACTCATATGGTACTAATGTCTTGGTAGATGTAATTTTATTTACATTCAGGTAAATACGTTCACCTGCAGCCCAAGACATTGGAGCTACACCTGGAACGTAAAATGCCCCATTGGTGCTGGATGTCAAGATGACTGCAATGAATGTCGTTATTACTACACTTTTTAGCCACATCATTGAATGATTATAAAGAGGAAAGAAAGGAGAAGAGAGAGAAATTGAGGGAGAGGAGAGGAAGAGGAGAGGAGAGGAGAGGAGAGGAAGAGGAAGAGGAGAGGAAGAGGGAAGAGAGTTGTTATCTGCCTGTCAGTCGCCTGTTGTTTCCTTAAGTATGAAAGGTGCCACGAAGCAGATAGATGAAAACACATACCTGTGATAAGCGATAAGATAGTAAGAAGATGATATGATGATAATTTATACAAAATGAATTTCCAACCGAAATTATCAGTACAGTCATATCCATTGGTTAAAACAATGACGAATCATATTACGACACGACTCGACTGCTTATGTGTCGTACATTATCTAAGCTACATCATAGTTTGTAAGTGTGTCAAAGACACGAAAGATACTACCTAAGATAGAAATGACTAAATTAGTGTATTGCACCTACTAGCTTTAATTTCATGTTATAAACGTGCAAATTTATCAAAACTAAGATATTCAAGATCTATTGTCCGTGATTAATTGTCACTATAAGTAGACCAGTTCAGAGTATTAGTAGAAAAGGGTCCAAGTGAGATAGACAGTCAGCCAGTCAGCCAGTTATGGAAGTAGCTATTCCTTTAGAATCAGTGGTATCAGATGCATTACATCAGCTCTATAATCCGCTAAGTTTGCCACGCGTACGAAGACATGCTGATTCTATATTACAGCAATTTCAGCGCTCACCTGATGCTGTACAGACGGCCTTAGCTATTCTACAAGCGCCACTAGTTGACACACAAAATACTGAATATAATGTGCTATTACGAGCTAAACGGGCCTTTGCAGCATCGACCATTTACTTTATAGTATCGTCATACATTTGCAAGTATAAGATCGATGACTTGGCCAACTGGACATTAGAAGATCAAGCTCAACACGAGCGTCTTGTAAAGGAATTTGGTTTAATGGCTCAGAAAGTCTGGAATCTATTGACAGAGCCAAATGGAATTCAAGATGACCTAGCTGTACAGACTTATCTAGCACTTACCATTGCAGTTATCTTGCTGCGCTTCCATGAATCACGTGATGGTACTACTGTGGTTGATGCTGTGGAATGGCTTGTTCAAAACCAAAAGCATGAGGGTAATGATAGTGTGCCATCTATTCTGACAAATTATGCCGTACTGCTTACACTAAAGGTACTTCCGGAGGAAATTGACAATCAACGCGTCAAAATCTCCAAGGCTAAGCGCGCACAGTGTGAAGACATGGTGCAGGAATGTGCAGCACACGTTGTGCGTACTGTTCTTCCATCGATTGCTGCTGCTATGGATGCAAGCCAAGATCAATTACAATGGCGAGGTCTATTGTTACAAACTTTCGCAAGCTGGGTAGAACATGGCTCAGTGCCCCCGTTAGTTCTCATTGAGAGTGGGCTGTTGGATCGATGTTTTCGTGAAACGTTAGAACCAGCTTCTTCCGTGTACGCATTGCAGGGCATTTGCGAAGTAGTGCGTGCTTGTCGCCATAATGAACATGTGGAGCTGATGGAACTTATAATGCACAATTTTGTGGTGCTAAGAAAGCACATACAAGAGCACATGGCAGCATCCGAAACAAGCGTAGATTTTTGTCTTGTCGACTGTGCGAGATCGATATCTGATTGCGGGCAAGCCTTCATTATGTATTTTGTAGATTACACGCTGGATATGCGTCCTGGTTCTTTGGTGTATGAATTCCTGGACGCTGTGCTTTTTTTCACGTCGCTGAATAATCTCGATGTTTCTAACGAGACAATGGATTTTTGGATTCGATTTCGCACTTACATTTCTGGCAAGCACGAAGAGCGCATGTACGTGTTTGAATCATTCATCTCCCGTTTGCTGGTTATTCTGGTTGAGCGAACCCGGTATCCCGAAGGGTTCAAATCGTTCCCGGAACCTGCAAAGGAACGCTTTTCTGTATACCGAAGCGAAGTACGCAATGTTTTCCGCGCACTTGCTACAGTCTCAATCGCCAGCGAAGATAGTTTTATTGTAGATACTATTTACGCAATCTTCCACCAGTATGAAGCCGCCGATTTGGGAGTCCCGTTGTCACCAAATGTACGCACGTTCACAATAATACGGTATTTTTGTTAACCGAACTAACTTTTTGCAACCTCACTATTGCGTCTAGTGGTGGCAAATCACAGAAGTATATGTCCATGCTCTTAGTGCGTTATCAAAATCGATTCGGGAGGAAGACACATATCTTGTGCCAAGACTGTTCGAGTATTTGTCGCGAAAGGAGCCCTCTCACCGCGAATTGACGCGCACAATAACCATTTTTCTTGGTGTGACCAGCCACTGGTTTGCAAAACATCCTGTCTGCTTGTCAACCTACGCGTTCAATATTATTTCCAATGGCTTTGAATATTTTCAGGACGATCTTGGAATTCCATCAAGTCATTACAACCTAGACGATCATGTAGGTGCCGTGGCATTGCGTAAGCTGACGCTTCGGTGCGGCTTACACTTTTTTACTCCGCAATGGATGGATGCACTGGTGAGCCTGTATCGCTCAAATATTGCAGCAGCAGGTGGGATGAGCAAATGTTTGACGAGACACAGCGCAATGCTTGTTGTGGATTCAATCTGCAATGTTCTCGCCACAGTAACGTACAAGGATGCTCTACCGGTGGTGGACGAACTTGGTGCCATCATGTTTGCGGACCTTGCATCGCGCTCTAGCCAGCTAAGTGCGAACGATGACGGCTCAGTCAAGTTTTTGTGCGAGATGCTCAGCCACCTCAGCGTGTTGGCTACAAAGGTTCCAGTGCAGATTGATGAAGAGACCCCACACCCTGTTTTCTGTATGTTGCAAAAGCACTGGAGGGTGCTGGAGTGTATATTACGCGTATACGGCTGCTGTGCAGTAGTGGCTGAACGGTTGTGTGCTCTATTAGTAGGCGTTTTTGAGTCTTTGCGATCCCAAGCATTGGAGATAGCATCTGCAATCATGCCATCATTGCTGGATCAATTTTTGCGGAGCCATGACGGTAGTTACCTTGGTGTGGTCAAAAGTCTCGTGCGTTGCACTGGCGATGACGAGGCTACGGCTGTTAGTTTAACTCGCGTGATGGTTATTGTGAGTGATAGCTCAATTAGCAAGATTGCGGCAGATGGGAGCGTTGATGAACACGCAGGGCTCACAATTGCGCTGTTTTCTTTGGTAGCAACCTGCGGCATGCACCATCCATCAATTTTAGTCGAGTCAAACCAGTTGGAGGGTGTAGTGGCACTAGCATTACATGCGTTGAAGTCGCAGAACCCTGAAGTCGGAGCTGCTACTCTCGACTTTCTGCTGGAGCTGGGCTCGCTATTTGGCCAGATCCTTCGCACTCCAGAGCATTTGCTTCAGAGTTCTGAATTTGCTGGCAAGGTCCTGCTTCACCAGCAAATCCAGACGCTGTTTTATGAAAAGGACGTTCAGTATCGTGTGCTCTTCGCTCTGTTCATTGCTGCTGCAGGGGGCATGCCGTCCAATTTGATGACAAAGATAGTAGAGGTTATACGATCTTGCTGGATCTATTTCGGCCGACAACATAGCGAAGCGCTTATTCATCGGCTTCTATCTGACACCAATTTTGTGGGATCACAAGTTAACAAGCGTGCGCAAACTGAGTTCCTCACCTTCATTTCCACACCAATTTGTGTAGAAAACCCGCGCAAGTTGAAGCGAGTACTGAACGCGTTCTGTGGTCATTTCAAGTGTAATCTCGGCGGAAGTGCGAAGGAAGATGCAATGCCTTTGTAAGATTTGTACTGCTGTGGCAATCGGGACTACATCGGTGACACGAGAGCGGAAGGTCGTATAATAATGTATAGGAGAGTGACAAGCAGCTTTTTTAAGGATACGATGCAAGAAAACCGTCATCTTCACTAAAACGCTGTGGCATCGTCTCTATTGAAACGGATTGCCAGCATCTTGCCAAGACGTCGTGTTGTTTTTGGTAATGGCACGGATCAAGTGTCCACTAGGGGGACGAGCAGCATAAGAAGCATTCGACCATTCCAAAATCTTCTGCGCAATATCCTCGGCCTGATTTCAATACATGTAGAGCTCATGTAAGATCGGGCTGAAGTAAGTCAATAGCACAAACCATGTTGTCGTACCTTAGTCCAGCTCGAAAAGTCAGCGTCTGGCATGAACTTGCGATTCATTGGCGTGTCGATCGTCGCGGGCAGCACACCCAATACTGACGTATCTTTAGGTAGCTCCGTGCTGTAAGAAGAATCAATAGTAATGTCAGCAAACACGATATCTATGTGTTTCTTGAACATGTAACGTTCAAAAAGCCTTACACAGCACTTGCAATCAAATGATGAGTTGCTGCTTTAGTAGCTCCGTACGAGACCATACTTGGGGTGGCCTTGAGTGCCGCAGTAGCACCAGTCAAAACGAGCAATCCTCCAGGCAAGAGCAGATGACTTGCCAAGTACGTTGCTGGCAAAATCCACCAACCCGTTAGTTCGTCTAGCAGAAAGAGTCAGGAGGTCTAACGCATTTGAAATGGGTCAGACTTGCCTAAAAATGCCGATTCCAGGTTCTTCATATGCATGTCCCCTAAATTGACGAGAGAGTTTGGATCGCGAATGCTGCCTCCAGCCCATCCACCTGCCGTGGATACAACAGTATTGACCTTACCATATCTATTCACTCCTTTAAGTCAGCTCTGTCGTTCATTTGACATGTCAACGATATCTAGAAAGTGCTGGTACAAATACCTGCTTGAGATTGTCTCCATCGTCTCTTTTGCTTGTTTGAGATTGTTACTCTCGGGCACAATCACATTGCTATGAGCTTCCTCATTCTTTGAAAAGCCTACCGAAATGACTGTCCACGATGCACGAGCAAAGTAGCTCACCACATTGCGACCTAATGCGCCGGTACCTCCCAGAACAAGCAACTTCTTTGACATTATCAAGGTCACTTGATAATGTTTGATAGTCTTCAAATACCAGCCGAGATCCTTTATGATAGCACGCACATCTCGACATAAAAAACAACTTTGAAACTTTATTCTTCAAATCCAAGACAAACTGCGTTCAAGTCGGCAACAAAACATACGTGAACTACTAATGGCTGATATCTGCATTTAATCTATGAAAACTTCTCCGAGTGAAAGTCAAAGATAGTTCCATTGGAAGACGAGTACCGTTTGCACATTTTATCCAGAATCTCCTCCAGTGCGTGAGGGCCGCAATAAAACACACCAACTTCTTCGCGAGGATGGTTAGCTTTGGCCTCGGAAAATACCTTGTCCCAGTCTGGACGACCAAAGTGCGTCAGTTGTTTTGTGTTCAAACCAGACACAAAATCTTTGCCGGTCTGTTCGTGCACAAACGCCTGAAACATTTTAAGCTGCGATGTATTCTCACTGCCTTTCAACGTACTTAAGTATTGGTGCGTCTCAATCACGTTGTCACGGTCCATTTCAGAAATCTGATTCATCGTATCTTCAAACCAACTCAGAGACTCCTGTCCACGAGTTACCCAGTGAAAATATAGTTTCTGAATCTTGAACGAGCCCGGATGCCGAACGTGGCTGCAATTCGGACAACGGTTGTCTTCCCACAAATGCACGACGTCCTTTAGAATTGAAGCAAAAGGGGTGACACCGATACCACCACCAACGCAGATAACAGTCTTGTAACGGTGGTAGTCTTGGGTTGGAGCACCAACTGGACCATCAAGGTAAACGTCCGGATACAACACCTTACGTTCATGGCAGTTCGAGATGACACGCGCCAAGGCTTGCGTCCAGTCGCCACAAGCACGGATGTGGACACTGACATAGTTGTCTTTCGGAGCTGATGAAATGGTGAACGGGTGCCATTCGTGTAGCGAAATTAGCGGGCAGTTGATAAACATATACATGCCTGGGCGGTACACAAAACGACGAGGCTTCTCCATAAACAGAGCAACGGTACCATCCAGCTCCATAGCTTCCATAATACGTACAGGCGTAGCAAACAATTTCGTATAGCGGAAACGACGCTCAACCAGGTAGATCAGAAACGGAGGAGTAATCCAAATATACGAAGAGCTTCGGGCAAGCCATGATGCAGCACCATGAAACGCCAGCACAACCAAGAAGAATCCGAAAAGCATGTGTGAGTACCAGAAGCGGTTGAAGTTACCCTGACGGAGTTTTGGGATCGCAGCCAACGGAAAGGATACACAGGTGATCATAAAAAGAATGAAACCAGTCCACACCGGAAGCGACTGAATCATAATAATGAATGGAGGTCGCTCGCCGTTAATGAATGAAGAAACTTGACGCGTGACGAAAATAGAGCGCCTGACCTCCTCTGGCGTCGCGACTAAATACAGGTAGATCTCATTGATGATGTGCGCAACCGTATGAATAAGGCCAGAAATGAGCAGCACGCAACCCGCAATCTTGTGAAACGCGATACTGTCATCAAAGGGAATATAGCGCCACAAAAAACGGCTTCGTTTCATGACTTGTGCGATAGACCGGCACATGGGGAGCAACACGAATGCGCAGTTAATCATCACAACTTGCGCGTTGGCACGTGCAATACGCAAACCCCAACCGATAGCAGGATCCACTTCGTAGGCAAACCACTTGAGCCAAAAAGCAATGTTGTTAAGAACAAAGTAAACGACAAGCCACCATATCCGAAGCTTGTTGGCGCTATAATAAGCGCTCAACTTGCTTTTCGAGTGGACAGGAGTCGTGTTCATCGGTTCGGATTGTTGAAGGTTGTACGAATTGTTGATAAAAGGAGCAAACACTCCACAAAACTGCTCAAACGTCATAGATTCGCCCTTTACTTGAGCCTTGCAAAACATCAAGTGAGCCACCGTCTTAAAGTCCGTGCCAACCATATCAAGACGGGCCGTCGAGAAATTCGATTCCAGTAGCTGAACAATCTGATCTTCGGTCACGTACCCTGTGTTGTCGGGATCGAGCGTCTCAAAGATAAAACGCAACTTCTCTTCAGCACCTACTTCGAGTTCCATAACAGCGTCGATGAGGATAGCATTGCCGTCAATTGCGCCATTATCAAGAGCGTATCCGTCAAACTCATCGCCACTGACCTCAAACGCTTGGGAAAAAGTCGCACGCTCAATATAGCCACTCTTGCTGGTGATACCGGTCATAACGTCACGCAACGCATGCAACTTTTCCAGAGGCGTGTATGCCGGGTTGTTGCCGCTCTCGTCCATGCTCATTGCTATGCTGTACTTTTGATCAAAGTTGCAGTCGCCAAGGACTGGGACCGACATCACATCGGTGCCGGGTTGTGGGCCGTATCGAGAACCACTCATCGACGACACCATCGACGACATGTTATATGTATGAGCTAGACTTTGACGCACCATTGTTGCACCTAATATAGATTGGACGCCAGAACGATGACGCTGTTTTCGGTAGCTGCTCTTGCAATTGGAGCTCATCTTAGGCGGACCACGTCCAATAAAAAATGAACTGGTAGACTCCATATTAGTGAACTGACTCGTGTCCATAAAGTTGGAACTCTCCATGCTGTAAAACGAAGATGTTACGCCACGACCATTGGCCGCGGACGGTGGTGGTGGTAGCGGAGCCTGCGATGTCGGCGCGCACTTGTCCCGCATGCTGCCCTTCCTACTGGATGTTCGGCTTCCTGTTCCCTTATTACAGAGATTCGATGACGGTGGTGTCGTAATGTCAACAAAGTTCTGACCTAGAGTAATCTTGAGCTCGTCCGCAGGTACAGGTGGGCGATGAGGTTGTCGAATCCCAGCAGTTTCCATCTGCATCCGGTTCTGATGGTCGTGATTCATCGAGCTTGTAATCCTCAGAAATTAGTTACGTGGACAAAACAACGTGTAGAAGCGTGATCCTATCTATAATTAGAATTTACCTACGTCTAAAGAACTTGTTTAGGTCAGATGACACACTGGTAATGAATGGGGTTGAAAACTAACTGACGTTAGAAGATAAAAGTGTCAGACTTTGTAAAAGAGGTCGGGGGAATGGGTTTTGGCTCTTTCGTCTGTTGCACGTTCCCACGTTGAACAAAGAAAAACCACGTGACTTGAGTCAAGTCCACCTATCCGCACTCCTTCGGTCGATCGCCAGCAAGACCGTTGAGATTCGGCTCAAGAATCCGGTTCTGCAAAACCATCAAAACGTGCTGGCAATTCAGTTTGTTTTCAATTTGTTTTGTCTTGTCTTGGCATGGATGGACCATGTTCAGCTAACAGGAATGGCACATTTCATGTGAAATATATGATCTGTATACATGTGTGGATGCAATTGAAACTGTTGAGAGCTAAATAAGGGGGGGTCCAATATGGTTGATCATCTATCTGACTGCAAACATGTTTGCTTTGAAACCAAGAGGTATTGAGCTCAAAAAAACGGTTTGGTTAACTTTGTATGGACTGTGTACGGACGACGCTGCCACTATTGGTAACTTATCTGTAAGACACTCGTTTGGGTGTGGGATGACAGATTGTTTTGTTATCAGTGCATAACACTATAGATCTATCGTCTTACAGCTGAGGGTCAAGGGATGCGATCATGGTACAAACACTGAACTAGATACAGAACAACTTCAGACGCACGAAGACTTGTACATTAGCCAGAGCGTCTGTGTGGGCTTAAAGCATTGTGTTGCTGTGAAAACATGCACCCAGCGATTACTTGGTCATACCAATGGTGCCATATAAATTGCTACGCTTTCCCTACTTACACATGTCGACAAGACTGTTTGTGCCGTTTTGCAAAACACAATTGTTTTGATATGCACACAATACGCCCCCTCGCTGCGAGTCAACGGATAAAGCGGATAGCAAACTATTGCACAGTATAGCTTGGAGAGAATTGAAACAATATTTGACAAAAGCATCACCGAAGACGCCGACATTGTCACCGCCTCGCGTCCATTCTTGTCTTTCACCGGATTGCTTCATTCACATATAGGGTCTCAACAAACAATGGAGGTCGAGTATTCTAGTTTAGATCTTATCCGCTACAAACTATTGCAGTTAAGTTGGTACTATTTGCTGAAGAAGCCACTCGTGTGTAGATCATGTGCATATTGAAGCGTTAAATGTATTCGTCACTAATGGTGTACCGACAAGAAGATCATACGCGTAATGCCTTCACAGGCTGACAACATTTTTCACCACATACACCTTTTTTTTGCTTTTTTCCATTAAAAGAATGTAGCTTAGATTCAACACCACACGATGCGAACGCAAGCGCTTGCCCACTTTCCAATGCACTGCGACTTGTTGTAAGAACGAGGTGACAACGTTTTGCTCGAAAGAATTACAAATTTTGCATTAGCCAGTAGCTATATGGAGGAATATCCTCCTCAGCACTGCAATAATATTGCTAGCTTACAAATCACAACCTGTAAACATGCTTGGCGACCAGGAGGTCGCACAGCTGCAATAGGCCAGGTAGCAATGCCAGCCCGAGATCTTCCATTGCGATGTGTCGTTACCCGATCGCAGGAAAATTCGATTGGGATAGTCTCAGCAATAAAAGAAACAGAAAAAAGTGGCATCGTATGTAAGACATGGCAAACTCGTAGAATTGTTGAGCTGCCACGGCGCCCTCTTGGGCTTATTGCAGTGCCAATCAGCATTCGACTTATTCAAGTCGTCATCACCAGCACGTAGATCAGTGCTCCAAAGTACTCGCGCATCAAGCGCAAACTGGTGTACAAGACGTAGAATAACCCTGTGTAACAAACGGTTGCAAGTGTGTTGCACTCGCGACCTCATTACCGTAAGCAACCATCTTTGACAGGCATCATCATCATGCTTTTCAGGAATCAGTCAATTCTGCTGTAGTGTGCTATAAGTTATTGTAATAAACAGACATTCGGATCAGATAAGATCATGCCAACAATCATAGAAGCCGATAGATTCTAATTAGCTTTGCCAGTCCCATCTGCTTCTCCTGCAGGCCTCCTTGACAAACTTCATGGTTTCCCCATTACTGCTACTAGTAGTGACACTGACCTGCATCAGCCACGTCAGTGCAACTGATAAAGACAGCCTCACCACTGTGCGCATTGTGACCATCCATCCGCACAATGTGAGCGCGTTTACTGAAGGGCTTGTTTTCGATGACGGCATGCTCGTCGAGTCCACGGGACTCAGAGGGGAGTCTTTTATTCGAAAATACAGACTGTCAGACCTCAATGCTGACTACTTTAAGACGGGGGGCTACTCAGACTGTGCCGTTTGTGCAGGAATTCCGCTTTGACGACAATATCTTTGGCGAGGGTGTGACCGTGTTAGGGGACAAGCTGTTTGCACTGACGTATAAGATGCAACAGGTGCTCGTGTTATCTCGTGATGATTTTCGTCTGCTTGGTCAGTTTCCATTCACGACAACCACTAAGGAAGGCTGGGGACTTACGACAGATGGGGAGTTTATTATTGCAAGTGACGGGTCTGCTGAAGTGCTCTTTTTTGATCCGAAGGACGACTTTAAACTACATCACAATATCACTGTCCAGAACGATGGAAAAAAGGTGACCCATATTAACGAACTTGAGTTTGTAAATGGGGAACTTCTTGCAAACGTGTGGTACGAGAATTATATTTTGCGCATCGATGTCAGCACTGGTGACGTGTTGGAGCAGATCGATCTGAGCTGGATGCCCAACATGGTGGCTAACATTCATACCAAAGCCATGAAGGCGTCCCCATTGAGTCAGGATGCCGTGATGAATGGAATCGCCTACGACCCTAGCACGGGTCATATTTTCTTGACCGGCAAGTTCTGGGACTCCATGTTTGAGCTTCAGCTATCGTATCTCAACCCACATCAGTATTCCATCGTTCTATAGATGGCACATTTGTGAAGTTCCCTTTTGACGATATTTTGTACCCGCCTGCCCGTCCTATTGCAGTAAAAACAAATGAAGACGAAAGCTTTGATTAAACTAGATCGTGAGTATTACAAATTATGAATGGTTGAATATGCTGTACTTCATTGCTGTCATACTGTGCGCGCTTGCTCATCTAAATGCTAAAGAAGACTACTGCGTCTGATCCGTTTACGAGTTTCACTGAACGACTAGACATTTAGACCACAATAATGAAGGCGTGACACAAGCAAATGTGAAGATTATGATATAGAAATTGCTATCGTTCATTACTACATAATTTTGTTGCCTCTTAGTTCTTTTTCTAGAGCGCATGCTAGTGCTAACAAAACCATGTTTTGTTTCTAGTCATCCTGGCGCTGATTGAATCGCCATCTGAAGCAGCGAGCTTGAATGCGCAAATCACTTTGCCTGACAGTTGCCGTAGTTGTTTGCATTGAATCAGTGCGCGCTTTATCCAAAGTTTCGCGGCTTTTCTGTAGATGCCGAGCAAGCATTGCTCGGGTTTCACGAACGCTATTGTATCATTCATCGTAGTTTACTTAGGTCATGGGCATTGAATCTACTGCTCAGTTACTTTCCTTGTTAGATTTTATATTTTGCATTTCCAATCCATATCAAATACATTACTCGTTAGAAATAGTAAGATTTCTAAACGGTATTTTATTCACAAAATGTAGACAAACATTAGACTTGACACTACTATGACGTTACGTCTGCGTCAATTGCAGGTGATCCACCGTCATGGCGACCGCACTCCATTGGTCAACATCTTTAAAGGATGCAGCATTGCTCGGTACGAGGAGGACGAGGCACTTTTTTGGGATCTTCAGCTGCCTCCACGGTCGCAACTCGCTCAACTTCGCTCCAAATTCAGCGTCTACACGAGCGGCGACGCTCAGGTTTCGCTCCAGCAGCGACCATTCGGGTACTTGACGGCTCAAGGTATTAAGCAGATGAGGAATCGTGGAGAGATACTGGTGAGATAAGGTTTATTATTCGAGAATGATGGTGTTTAGTGCTAACAAAAATGAGCTAAGGACAATTTGATAGCGAGAATACTTGAAGGAAGAGCTGCGACTGGATAAAGTGACATCTAAGCAGCTGCAAATCTTCAGTAGCGGTTACACTCGCACTCAAATTAGTGTGCAGGCACTTCTGGATGGTATGCTGAGTGACGAGTTCCAACTGAACCCCCCATTGAGTGTGCTGCCGCCAAAAGACGACATTATCAACAGTGAGTTCATACCATAGTTGCTGGCTGCTTTGGCACTTCAATTGATATTCAATTGCTTGGCATACAATGTACAGCATACGGAGTTTTTCCGGAGATCATGAGAATAAAGGCAGAATTAGAAAAGGATAACGCGGAATTTGCGGCTCGCGAGCACGAGATGCTTTCAATCAAGCAGAAATTGATGCGACTGTTTCCAGCCGTAAACTCGGGTCAAATCCCTTTTACGTGGCTGATCGCTGCCGACTACTTTGTTTGTCGGCGTGCTCACCAAGCTCCTTTTATCCCTGGCACTGAAGCGTATAGTGATGCCGCCGAAAAACACCTTAGTTATCGTTTCCACCAGGTAGGAATGACTTAAAACTGAGGTTATGGTTACAGTATGTTCCCAGTTTGAATAAGTTCTTGCTTGGACTACAGTTTTACTCTCATCGAACGATCTTAAAGCTCGTGGCTGGACGACTCATGCATAATGTGCTTCAAGAGGTGTGGCTCAGTTTTGGATCTGGTTGCTGTAGTTTCGTGTCTGATTGCTATATCGTTGTTTGACACTACAGATGCAAAAAGCTATCTTGGACCACCGTGAAAGCAAGACGATTATAATCTACAGTGGACACGACGTAGCGTTGTTATCAGTCCTTCGAACAATGGACGCTGAAATTGCAAACTGTATCGAATATTGGCCCGACTACTCCACGGCTCTTACTCTTGAGCTCCTCGAAAACGATAGTGGAAAATTCTTTATTCGTGCTAGACTTAATGGCGAAATCCTAGCAATGAACGAAGCTCAAGACGGACTTTGCTCCGTTGATTGCTTCCAAGACGTGATCATAAATCACATTGGAGAGTAGACTGATTTGTTACCACTCGCAGCGTCAACATAGGACAGACAAGATAGATTTTTTTGTCTAGCAAAAATCACGCCAGCAGTTCCGCGACTTGTAGTGCACGCTTGTAACGTCTTCGAGCAAGCTTGATTTCGAGCATTTTTTCCTTTTCATTCGACGCTGTTTCTTCGTCTTCTTTTGCCGGTACACCAATATCGATGATCTGTTGTGCAGAATCTACCACACGCTACGAAAGAAACACTATACCTGTCAAAAAGAGCAAAAAGAATCAAACATACTAAAGCTGCAAACCTTGCGTGCAGCGCCTTCAATACCATCCAGGTATTGCAACACCGTAGCAAACATGGATTTTGGCACAACATCAGCCTCGTACATCCACCGGAGAATCCATTGCTGTTTGATTGTCTGTTTTGATACATTCGCACACCACAAAGTTATCATCCTCATCCTCAATTACTCTTTCCAGCAATCGATGGTAGAAATAAAAGAACCTTAAATTTCCACGAGCGCTCATCATCTGTCTTGGGCTCATTGCGCTTCTTCCACTGCTCCAAATAGTACTTGGCCTGTTGGATTGCATCTGGTGAGCGGTCGGACTTGCCGCCTCCTTTGTTCATTGACTCGTCATCTTTTTTCGGAGCCGCACACGCACGTTTCTTGGAGAAAATCTTCTCGCCGTTGCCGTCAAACCTGACGTGTACCTTAGTTGTTTCTTTCTTAGTCTTTGAGGCCTTCAACTTACCACGCTGTTTCTGGGACGGCTTAATATTGACCATGATGACACAAAAGATTAGAATTGACCAACCAAATTTTCTGTGACGTGTGGAGCTCATGTGTTAGCTTCACAATTTGAGATACTCGTTGATTGGTGGAATCTCAGTGCACACGATTTTGATTCGTGGCTTGAAACCCCGCCCAAACATTAGAACAGTTTCTGTAGATAAATGATGGGACTGTTATAGTGTCTCTACAGTCATGTGCCACATGACAGAGACAACACAACTAGATTGTGTGCAACGATCCTTGCCTTGTAACCTCTGATTGGCCGGAGTAGCTGGACCTTGAGGGTTTAGGTCGACCTCAAGGGATCAGGGTCGAGGGTCCACCGACGAACAACTGAGATCTACCTTGAGGGACCGAGGTCGACTGACCAAGGACTGAAGTCTACCTTGACAGACTGAGGTCTACCGTCCCACGGTCGCTTTTACTCCGTGGTCCCCTTTTTCTCCGTTTCACCGGTCCTTGGGCTCTCCACATTTTGAAATTACTTCACCACAGTGATGCTGTTAGGTAGTCTAAAGACCATGACTCTCTTGTCAAGATTATTGAGGAATGCCTAGCATGTGTTAGTCAAAAGGTAAATGAGAAACTAAATGTATTTAGAGCTTATAATCTTTGATTACCTCGTCTTTCCGTTATCGCCCGTTACCATCAATCACTCATGTTGAACCCTGTTCCAAGGGTCGCATGCCTTCAGCTTCACTGGTCGAGCCCCTTCACATGAACAGTCGCACCTCTTCACTCGAAAAGTTGCGGCCTTTCAACATATCTTCTCTAGATGTCTTTACACCAGCGAGATCAACTTGCACAGCTCTGTCAATTTCGGCCTTGGTGAGTAGGTCAGATCGAATTAAACGAGGCTCGCAATACACCACCCTACTTGCTTGTTTCTTGCTGTAATCCTTGATAAACTTAAGACGTACTGCGATGTGCTTTGCCCTTCCCGCGCTGTCTTCACCCTGTATTTGCTTGATAGCAGCTTCATTACCAACGTGCATCAGCATTGGCTTGGCCACGCGCACGCCAATTTCTCCCAGCAGTTCGCGCAATCCTAGCATGTCACTCACCACGAGTGGTGCAGCCACAAACTTGGCCTCATCGTAGATAATGCCACGCCTACCTGTTTTCGACACACCCAACCAACAACCATACCATGTAAGCATCGAACCCCTCCACTTACAGATTTTCAATCCACGCGAACCGCGGCGTAATCCGCGTTGCTGAAGCCTATAAGCACAATGTCTTGTAAATTTTTGCTTTCAATAGGGCTCTTCATCTCAAACGTTAGTTCGAAAGCTCCCTTCAAGTATCAAACGATCCGCTTTGCTCATCGCCAATCGCGATCCTTAGGCGCATGCGCTTGCCGGCTGGCCCGGTGTACGGCAAATGCAATGTCCAGTCTTGTTCACCACGACAACCAAAGTAGACTTCTAATCAACGATTGAACATTTTTACTGTTGATGCTATTGGTGTACCATCACCGTCACTCGGTAGCAAATCGCCCTCATCTTCGACGTTTTTGTTCTTCACCGATAAGCATACGCGCAGAATCCCCCAGCGCGAATGCATTCAGTTTGCTCCAAAATGTACCCAACATTCTCGGTATACGTCCCAATAGCTTAAACATTTCACCTAGGTCCTTCGCCTTGAGTACCTTCATGTCACTAAAGAACTTGCTCACGTTGCAGACCATCTTAGCACTCACCAACAGGTCGTCCACGTAGACGCCCACTAGCGTTATCGTTGAGTCATCACCCTTATGTATAAACATCTGTCGGTGTAGCACTGTACAAATTCAAGCTTTAAGAGTGTATCGTGCAACCATCGCGCCTACAAGCACCCAGCCTGCTTAAGCCCGTAAAGGCTCGTATGAAGCTTTAGCGCCACCATGTTCTTGTCATCTGTACCCAACATGTTCGATTCGACGTCGTCAAATCCCATGTCCTGCGGCACGTGAAGCGCAATCTCGAGATCTTTTTCTTTATCTGCTTAGACGTAAGTAAGCACTTAGAAGCAACTCCATGTCGAGCAGAAACTTCCTATACTCGCGCCAATGCACTGAAAGTCGTGGTGTAACCTACACCATACGCCTGCTCATTTACGCAAACCAAGAGCGTGCCTTAAAACGCCCTACTGTTCCATCTGCATGTATTTTTCTCTTTTATGAACCACTTTGAAGTTAGCAGCTTCTGACCAGGTCTTCTTAGTGTCACCTCCCACGTCTTGTTTGATTTAAGCAAATCAATTTCGGACCGCATCACCTCGCGCCACAGTGCGGCATCTTTCGACTGTACTGCTTCTCATTACGTCTTCGGATCTTCAACCAACCTGACCATTGCAACTGGTACATGTTTAGAGCCCATATGCCGAGTGGCCACTTGCGTTTCAGTAAAGCCAGCTGTGCAAGAATTGGCATCGCTTGATGGTACTCAGTTCTTCAAAGTTTCGCTTTACCGCGTAACCCGCGCTTAGACGATCTCTTGCAAGTGCTGATGTACTCTTCTGCTTCGCAACCTTTTTTCTTCCTTCCACAGCTTGTCCTAGATCATAATCCTCCTTGGAAAGCTGTTGATGCACTCTCAAGTTGCCATCAATACCCACGGTTTCCACATTCTTGACATGATGCGTCGTAATGACTAAACGTTTACGCGGAAGATAAACCTTAAAACCCTTGGTCTCATCATGCTTCCGATAAATATTCCGATCTCGGCGCGCGGTTTCCTCGACCGCTTTCCTGGGTCGCGATAGGCAGTCGTAGCGATTAGCGACACAAACACTACCTCAGTTTTTGTGGTGCAGTCTTTCCGCTCTGTGTACACATTGTTTTTCTTACCAACCTCTAACACTCGTGCTCCTTCGCTATTACGCTTTAAATAGCCGCCGCTTCGTCGAATTCAAGGCACTAATGGAAGCCCAGCTATCCAAGAAGATTAAGAGTATCAGGACCAAAAACGGAATAGAATACGTATAAAAAGGATTTTCTAGAGTTTGCAAAAGATCTGAAATCGAGCACCAGATGACAAGGGCATATGCTCCGCAACAGAATGGGCTGGTCGGACGTATGAATTGGACATTTATGGAGCGCGCGCGAGGGATACTCAGACATATACAAGTGAAAATATCTGGTGGGCAGAGTTGATGAACACGGCAGTTTATGTGACAAATCGAGTTTCGTTTGCCAGTCGCCAAACCGAGACTCCTCCTTATGTGATATATGGACGGATGTCTGGAAGGTCATCGGATTGATTGCTCGCAGAGGCTAACTGTTTGCGTGGTGTGTACAGCAGCAAGAGAAAGAATAAGTATCTCAAGCTCCTATTAATGACGGCATGATTGGTTTAAACTACAACTCTTCTAGATGAATTTGCTATCCAGGTGTAACGAAATACCCACGTTTGATGATGACAATGATGGTGCATGTTCTACTTGTGGACGGTGTGTGCAAGGAAAGAGAACATTAAGTTAATTTGCATGAAAGTCAAGAAATGTCATGAAGACGCATAGCAGGTGTTTATACCGACGTTGTGGGTCCTATAAAGCTAAAAATCAAGGGTGGTGATTACCTTTTTAATGAATTCAGCAAGTTTTTGTGTGTGTATCTGCTCGAGTTGAAAAAGCAAATATTCAAGCGGTTTCGTGTTTTTATAGCACTTGTTGCAAAACTTAGTGTGCCCCAGTGATGATGACTGAGGGTAATACCTCAGCAGTCAGTTCAGCAAAAATTCTGTGTAAGCAATGGTATTGTGCACCAGATTAGCGCTCAGAAAAATGGTCTCGCGGAACAAGTGAATCGTACCCTGAATGAAAATGGCACATTCTTGTGTCAATGTCCACGGGAGTCGTCACTAACTTGCAATGTCCCATATTGTAGTGGTTAGCAGCTCGTCGACCATGTAAGGCTTAGCTGCTGGCATGATCCATGATGTTTAGCACATGTTCGTTACCTTGCCAGTCGCGGGTTTTAAGTAAGCCTTTAATCGATACAAAGCATCGACTTCGTCCGTTGGTGCGTGTGCTGCGCTATCACCTACGATCATGCCTATCTCTGTGCTAGGACATGTTGTCACGTGTCGTCCGTATCGTAATGATCGTTTGTTGTTTAATGTGGCTTGCATCAGTCACCACTGCGGATGCGATCGTGATCAATGTCGATCAGGTGGTAATAAAGATCGGCCATGTCGATCGACTACGGTCATCAAGTATGGCCGGCCCTAAATCTGTAGCTCACGCTGAGTATGTGGTTCACATCTTCATTCCACCAATTAACTTACTCTTTCTTCCTCATAAAGCTTGCTAGCCAATCTTAGCGTCCTTATGCTCCAACGAGTATTCTTGATCCATCGATTCACCATAATGTTGACAAGTTACACCGTATGTGTAACGGGGGGTACACAAAGGTGTGTATTTTTACATACACACCTGCGGTGTGGCTGTACCTTGGGTACATTTGTAGGTTCGATATGACTACGAAGGGTCGCATCGTCACGTGGTCACTATACTTAGTTAAGTATAGTGACTATACATGTTTGCATATTAATAGGCTACAGAGCCAGTAAATAGTGACTAGCACTAAGTATAGAGTAGGTGCTTCTATATTTAGTGCTAGAAGTATTAAACATAAATAAATCAGTTTCAACCCTGCTCTGAAAAGCTAAAGTGCTTGAGCGTTCTATTCCTTTCTAAGGAATTGTATCTTTAATACGAAGTCTCTTGAAGACACGGTTGTTCACAACCAAAAGGCACAAGCTTACGAGCTAGCCTTGGGAGCGTTAAGAACCCTAAGTCGTATAAGCTCTTGGAGCTTGTCTTCCTTTGCATATAGTGCATAAGTAGCTTGGCTACAGTAGCTCGGCTACACCTGGTAGCACTCGTAGTCAATCCCGCACCTGGGTTTGCGACTGCTTCTCTGTGTGAGAATGGACATCGATGAGATGTCAGCGGTTGGCCTGTCACATACACAACAGGAAGGGTTGCCGAAGCTGCTGCTCCCTATCCTTGTCCTTAAGAGCGTGGAGTACCTCATCGCCCAAGGCGAAGAAGAGGTTAACAAGCGTATTCGTATGCTTGAAGATTATAATAAAGCTCTAGTCGAGCATGTAATGGCACAGATGCCTTCTTCTGCGCCTTCGCCCATGGCGAGCATATCGCAAGAAGTGGTCCGCAGACCAAAACCCATACAAATGTAAGTCGATAAGTTCGAAGGTAAGGAAGATGACAACCTTATGCTGTGGTTCCGACAGGTTGAGTTGGCTATCTTTGTAGCCGACATCACCCATGAACCGTGCCGTGTTGGCTTTGCCACGGGTAAGTTGGGTGGCTCAGCCAAACAGTGGGCGTTCACATGCGGCGCATCACTGCAAGATGCATTCCCAACATGGGCCGATCTGAAAGTTCAGATGACCCGGCAGTATGCACCACCAAATCAAGCACACCGTAATCGGTCGCAAGTTTTGGCATGTCGCCAAGACAAGCGTGAGCTTGCGGCATATGTGCAAGAGTTGAGAACTCTTATTGTTCCATGGTAATAGATCTTGTGCCTGAGGCATTGACCGGTCACGGTCTTCATGGAGGGCCTCCGAGCTGGCGTTGCCAGAACGGAAGTCTTTCGGGTAAACCTGTCTTCATTCGAGGAAGCTGTTGGAGTGGCATGGAATGCCGAAACCAACTTTAAGGCCGCTAGGCCTGCCACTTATAACTACTCGTCTGATGGGTCTGTACCCATCTACTGTAGTCAAGTGGAGGATGAAGAAGCTGAGCTTCAAGCTGCGGAGCAGCAATGTGTGCGCAGATGTTATACATGCAAGAGCACAGGCCATTTTTGGCAAATTGCTCTGCAAGAAAGACATATTTGGCCTCGAGAGGCTGACACCTCATGGGTAAACCCTCTGGCTTGCCGGGGGAAACGGCGGGACCCAGTAGGCGCGGGGCTCCCTACTGGGGAAGAACTGAATCCTGTTGAACCTCTAGGAGGTATAAGTAAACAGGGCCCAGCTCCAAAGAGATCCGAACTCTCAAAATCGGAACGAGAATGCAAGTCATCAGGCTTGCTAGTCGTCGAAGGGACGATTAAGGGCTATGATAAGCCATGGATAATTTTGATCAATTCGGGGGCATCGGGCAATTATGTGCGCCGTGCCACCGTGAAAGGTGGTCAACAGTATGCTGAAGCGCTTGTAGCGCGTGAAAGTGACACAGTCACAGTTCGCTTAGCGACGGGTACGCGTGTTACGGTACCCAAAGTCCCAATGGACTTAAATGTAAAGTTCTTGGACTTTGACAGCATGTAACGCTGTTTGGTCTTAGACCTGGATGCGAGGTATGACCTCATCCTAGGCATGGCATGGCTAAAACGTCATGAGCCATGGATTGATTGGAGGTCGAAGACCTTAGGCGTAACGCGCATGCTCCTGGTGGGGCTCTGGAGAGTCATGAATCCACCTTTGCTAGGAAACAAAAGCGCTTTTGGCGTGGATGTTAGACCGAGTCGGTCAATATGTTGGATGTAGGTTATCCGACGTTGTAAACACTGTAAGTGTCGAGGACAATAGTCCTGGGCGAGGCCCAAGGACTGTCGATAGTGTGGTTGAGAACTCACTAGATGGCACATATGACACGTGTCATGAGAATGATGTTACATCATTAAACACCGTGAGTGGTGTTGGTGACTGCAAGCCAAGATGTCAGGACATGAGTCCAAGTGACATGAGTGACGAGGAACTGACCCTGGAGGGCCGGGTGAAGCCACATATGAATGTTGCCTTTGAGGATAACAAGGTGCAAGTACCTAGTGACGAGGTACTGGCCCAAGAGGGTCGATTGAAGTCAAAAATGACAGTTGTTTTTGAGGACACCGACTTGCAACACCCCATGACGAGGCATTGACCCAAGAGGGTGGGGTGCACTCAGTAAACGAAGTGGCCTTTGACTTTGAGGTATGTACACCTGTGGACGCTGATGCGTCGGATGCTGAGAGCATTATGAGTAGCGATGATGATATCGTGAGTGACGGTGATAGCAAACAGCTATATACACTCGTCAATGGTTTAACTGGGGGATTATGAAGAGCTTATAACTCTTTCAGCTATACCCGCATTACTCTATGCTAGATCTGGACGAGCTGTCCTTTGCCGAGTTTGGCAGTGCCTTACAGGCAGGCAACATCGTCGACCTGAGGAGGAGTTGAACGTCCCATTGCTTTTGGATAAAGCAGTTCTTGAAGAAACCAAGAAGGCGCTGAATACGCGTAGTGGATCGCAGATCCTGAAGGACCCTTTGGATCCTTAGTTCCTTTGTTAAAGGAATATGGAGATGTTGTATCCAGAGAACCTCCTACGAGGTTGCCTCCGGATGGAGGTGTACGTCATGAGATTGACTTGGTTCCAGAAACCAATTACTTTGTGACGCGACAGTGGCCGCTGCCACGAGAACAATGTGACGTCATTGACGAGTTCTTTCGTGCGAAGCATGCGGCTAGCAGGGTGCGTGAGAGTAAGTCCCCTCACTTTACGCCCACGTTTTGTGTAAGGAAGCCAAAAAGGGAAGTGGCGAATAGTGCATGCTTACAATAAGCTGAATGCAGCCAATATCCCGGCTCAAACACTGATTTCTTGCAAAGATGTTCTTCATAAAATATGGTGGGATGTACAATGTACATTTCCCTCGACTCAGTCGATGGATATTACCAACTGCTCATGCGAGCTAGTGATATCCTGCTGACAGCGGTCAGCACTCCGAGCAGTATACTTTGGGAGTGGTTAATGATGCCCCAAGGGCTGTCTAACGCACCTACAACGTTCAATCGTCTGTGACGCAGTTTTTCCGGCCCCATAGGCAGGCATACTTTGACGATACATTCGTCCATAGTCGAGCCGAAAATGGCAAGACTGATGTGGAGAATCACATCGAACACCTGCGAGCTGTGCTAGGTTGCATGCGGTTGCATAAGCTGTATGTCAATATTGACAAATGCATCTTCGGTGCGGACGAGATTCCCGTTTTGGGATGCTGCATTGGGAAGCGAGGAATCCGGGCAGACCCTGTTAAGGTCAAAGCCATCGTGCATTGGCCGGTTGCGAGGAACGAAAAGGACCTCCGTAAGTGGTTGGGTTTGGCAAATTACTTGCACAAGTACAGCCGCAACTATGCGGAAGTGGCTAGGCCATTGTAGAATCTCCTTAAAAGGATGTGGAATGGTGTTAAAACACCAAGCAGCACGAGTCTTTTAAACCCATTGCGGAGAGTCTCCTTCAGGCAACAATTCTGACTTTGCCTGATCCCCATAGTCTTCTTAGCGTCGTGCGTGACGCTCCGGACTTTGCTAGTGGCAGTGCGCTACTACAAGTAGATGCTGAGGGTCGGAAACGCGTCATAGCGTTTGATTCTCGCCAGCAGAAAGCTGCGGAGAAGAACTATCCAGCTCATGAGCAGAATCTACCTGCTATGAAGCATGCCCTTGTTACGTCCAAAGTACATCTGTTGGGCTAAAAAAGTCGTTGTGGTGAATACCGATCATGCGTCGTTACGCACGGCGACACAGTCGCCTTATCTTTCTTAGAGAATGGCTCGTTAGCTCTCCTTTTTTGCGGAGTATAACTTCGCGGTAAAGTGTAAGCCGGAAAACGGAATGTTTTCGATGACGCGTGATCGCGTAGACCTGTCTATCAGCTTGCTCATCTCGCTGTTGTGAGTTCGTCTGTAACGGATCGTATCCGTGTAGCGAGTCCACGCGATGAGGCATGTGTTGCCATTCTCCAGGCACAGGTCAGCGCTGATTTTGAACACACTAAGGTGAAACTATCACCACTTAATGGTGCATTTTTTTTAAATCGCTATGCATTGACCGATGATATACAATGGAGCAGGGCCGGAGGACCAGCCACGTGTTGGGATGCCTCATGATGAGAACCTTAATTTATGAGGCTCATTATACCCCACTTTGGTCATTTAGGTCGTGAAAAGACCTACAGCTCGGTGAGCACCCATTATTGGTGTCTCAATCTGTATAGTTGGGTGAGACGTATGTACGAACGTGTGAAACATGTCAACGGGTGAAACCCTCACCTAGCATGGCTGCGCCTTTGGCGAGTTTGCCTGTACCCTTGGGGTTGTGGCAGTCCATTAGTGTGGACTTCGTGTCTGGCCTACCACGTGATGCGGCAGGCAACACTGTAATTGGTCTTTGTTGACCGACTAAACAAGATCGCTCACTTAGCGGCAGTGCCGGACTCCATCGATGGAGAAGGAACAGCCAAGCTGTTCATGGATCGTGTGTTTTGATAACACGGATTGCCTGTGGCAATCGTCTCTGAAGAGACCGGTAAATTTTAGACGTCAGTCATTAAAGTGCTGGACGCTCGACTGGACATGTCCACGGCGGATCATACGCAGACCGATGGTCAGACGGAACGAGTAAATCGCGTTATGGTGACATGCTTCACAGCGTTTGTGCTGACACACGAAAGCAATGGAGAGCGATGCTCCCACTCAATGAATTTGCGTTGAATAAAGCGGTGCATGCCTCCATAAGCTTCACCCCATTCTATGTAAATGGCTTGGTTAACCCTCGCGTTATGTTGACGCTACCCCCTGCCATATCAGGGCTTAGTGGGGGGAGAGAGCCGAAGGCTTGGCTGATATCAGCCCTGTTGCGATGCGCAAGAAGGCGGAAGCGTTTCTTTTAACGCGTTTTGACGTATTAAGTCGCATCAAAGACGCTATGGCTGAAATCTAAGATGCTCAGAAGGAACAAGCAGATGAGTTCCAAGTGGGAGATTTAGTTTTATCAGACGCTAGGAATTTACCTACTCGTGCCGTTTCTGCAATATAAAACCGAACTACGCTCACGCTGTATTGGAACTTTCAAGATCATAAGCAAGAAAGGCTTAGCCTATACGCTGAACCTTCCGTAGAAGATGCGAACACATTCTGTGTTCTATGTGGGCTTACTAAAGCTATATCTCAGCTCTGCCTCGGTGGACTTCAAGGGGCTGTCCCTATACCCCCGGCCGAAGATACTATGGCGCCGGAGGTGCATATGGACGCTGGAGGCGTACCAGGGAGTCAAGTTGACACCGAAGCTCGGTTGAGAACGCTCATTCACCGCTAAGCAATTCAAGATCTCAGAGAAATACTCTCAAAGGATTGACGGTGTCGGTCGACACGGTCATCGAGCGATGACAGGTGAAACGTCACCGATCCAAAAGTATCACACTCCAGGATTCTCAGGCGACGCTCGATCTCAGAGCGATTAGAGGTCAATGGGTCACCGACCCCCGACAACGCTGACTGATGAACTGGGTCATTAACAGTTCTACGTGGAATGTCGGAACGTCTCTTAGCTCGGCGTCGTCACCAGGTTCATACCCAACATTTGGTGAAGTGGTGGGGTTACCCGCAGTTGTACGAGTCGTGGGAGTAGTAGGTACCCCTCCGGCAAGATTTCCCTGACGCCGTTGACGCTTTTGACCATGACGGTTAGAAGCGACAACAGCTGTCGTCGGACGCTACCTAGCACTAGGTGCAGAGAAAGCAAGGTCAGTAGGATGGCTTCGCCTCTGACCTTCAAAAAAAGTCAACGCCGTTACATCACTCGCGTGCGAGATACGGGCAACAGCTTCAAAAGCTTATCCCCACAAGTCTTTGACCTGTATGTGGAGGATGATTGGCGCTTCGCTTTGAGCTTAGCAAAGTTAAAACGTAGACGACCTTCTAACCAAACGTCTGCACTTTAGCGCTTAAACGTAAGTCAGAAAGACTCGGGAGCTTACACGCTCGTTCTACCTAACGGGTGAACTGGTGATCAGCTTGCGCAGATGTTTAGCCTGGTGCAAGCATCAATGGTATGTCGTTCAGTGTGTGCACTGGCACCCCACGTGACTGTTGTAACAGTCGCTCCAGATACGATTTCATCGTAAGCTCTTGGGGATTAAGGAGCCGCTTACAAAGAGCGGCACGATCCGCAACCTCGCAAGCAGTACGGGTCTGGGATTCAATGACATAAGTACGCAAAGATTGCGATGCAGCTCGTCGACCTTCCTGGCGTAATGCGGTTGTTTTTCTTGTAGGAGAAGACACAAATGGGATCTACTTCCCTCGCTAGGTGAGCGTGATCATCTTGGGGTACTTTGACCCAACGTAGACTCGGCGCCGCTGCCCCTAGAAGCAACATCACTGTCATCGTCCCCAAATATGTCTCGAAGAATTGCAGCATCTACGATGCAACAAGCGTAATATGGACAATGCTTTAAAAGAAAGTGTTGAGAACACTGTAATGCTTAAAGCAAGTGCTAGGCACATGATGCTGTATACGCAAGGGTTCGTAAATACTAATGGGTATATACCAAGTACTAGGTATTAAACGCTTATAAGCAAGTGTCGTAACACTTTAATGCTTTAGCGTAAGTAAAATGTACTGTATGCTCAAGGGGCTAGTGTCGTAACATTAGGATGCTTAGAAAGTATGAGTTCAAAGCACAGGTGCTCAAGAAGCAAGTGTCAAAAACACTGGCGCTTTGTTCGCAAGTGCGAGAAACTTATTGCGAGGCAAGCAAAATGGGAAGAAAATAAAATCGATGACTCTCGTTAAGTTCGAAAATCATGGGGGTCCCACGGATTGGTGGGGGACCCAAAGGTGTGTATTTTACATTTACACCTGCCACGCCAATGTGGTGTGGCTGTACCTTGTGTACATTTGTAGGTTCGATATGACCGTACCTAAGGTACGAAGGGTCGCATCGTAGACACTCACGCATCGCCACCTAGCGCTATGTTTTGCTGTCCTGCTTCTACTTAAGGCACAAGTAAACCAGTTCATGAAGAGCTTACTTTGTTCTTCAGGATAAGAATCAATTGTGCGTGTGAAGGCGTTTCTGTTGTGGCTGCTTTTGCTCATCGTGACGACACTAAGTCCCCAACACATGGCCATGAAGCCGTGGTTGCGCTGCACTGTCATTATGGTGTTTTTCTCCATCGCGAAAGGTTTCAAACGACTTGTGCTACATTTGGCGTGTCCACGAATACTCGCAATGAGATTTTGACATAAACAAAGTATCAAATGCTGTACATTATCTTGCACAGTGTGAATTTAAACTACATGGCAAGGAAATTGCATTTTACTTTTGAATCGCTCGTCAAAGAAAAGGGATCTATCTACATGTAGGCAAGTCAAGACGACATGGTTCAGAAAACACGAACGCTAATTGTCATTTGGCCGCAAGTAATTCGCCTCTTTCTCTCAACGTGCATGACAGACGGCACCTATCATCGCTGTAAGCAAGCAGGAATAATACTACTTGATGCGCACGTAATGGTCAGAGAAAGTGGGTCTTTCGAAGGTCTTGGTACTTCTTGTATCCGATGGCCGCAATACCCGCAATAATGACCACGACGATGAAAAACGGCGTCTTCCAGCTACTAGATTTGGCTGCCGTTTCCTTAACAGTCTCTTCCAGCTGCGTTTCCACTTGGTCGCGAATCGCGGTCACAGTGCTATGGACACGCTCAACAACCTTTCCATTTGCCCAAGTCTCAAGCTCAATAATCCGCTTCTCATCCTCAGCACCCCTTTCCTTCAGCTTCTGGATTGTGTTCTCCATAGATTCCTTCAGCGCAGTCAATTGGTACTCGAAATCCTCAAGCAATCGAGTGTACTTCCGCTTAACCACCTGGATGTTCTCATCGCTGTTTCCGCTATTTAGAGTAGTGTCGAGACTCTTCTCAACAGCACTGCGCTGCTTGTTATCTTCCTCAGCAGCATGCGAGTCAAATACTTCGCTATGTAGCAGGAAAAATGGTTAGTAAATATAATAATCACCCCATGCAAAATGAGCAGCCAGACTTACTCGTAAACGTTCAAAGCAATAACGTCGTGGTTATCAGCCAGACCGCCAGTCGAAGCTGTGACGCCAAATAATGCATCATTCATCCAGTCATCACCAATGGTAAGACGGTGGCTATAGCAGTGAACCCAGTTGCCTGAAGCATCAGCGTCGATCAAGATCGAAAATTGCTGATCCGCTTGTGTGTACGTTATTTTAGCACGAGACATATTGAACGACGGACTGAAGGCGGCATTTTTCTCGTGATAGCGAATACCAGAGGCCATGCAGCCCACTTTTTCCATATCATTAAGCTGGTCCAACGTCTTCGTGCCGTCGTTCTCAAAGAACGTCACGTCCTTGTGGCCACCGCTGTGCTCCTCGTTAACAAAAGTGTCAAACACGACACCAACGCCCTTAAATTCTCCAATAAAGCCATGATTATCGCCCTGCACAAATTGGCTCGTAGTGAGCCAAAGCGCTAGGCCATCGCCAAACCAGTATTTTGCTTGACCGCTGATACGGAACGTAAACACAGCGGCAAATTCCTTGACCGCAAGCTTCTGATTACCCCATATATGTCCACGCTTGCTCAGACGATCAGGTGTCAGTCGTGCAAAATGGCGATTTACGGCCGTGTCACCACCGTACACAAAGTTGGGTCCAACCTGGCGCAGACCTTCACTATCAATCTCATCAAAGGGTTTTTGAAACGAAATATAATCCAAACGCTTGCAATGTACAGACAAACACTGGAGCATAACAAGAATGATTGTCACGCATAACAACAAATTAAAGCCCACACGAGAAGCACTCATCTGATCAATATGACACGATAGTCTGTCGAGATATTTGCTACGTGGCTGCACGATTACTAGATATTTCTAGTTGTTTATTAACCAATCATCAATATGCATTATTTATAGCGAATAACATTATCCGCTTTGCTTTTATAATATCGATCGATATAACGAACCACAATTTAAAGTAGAGACTCTAATTTAGATTAAAGTGTTTTCTAATTGCAAATTTTGACGTATAAGACAACTTGAACCGTAATTGTCGGGTAGCTGTAAGCGTGAACTATTTCCAAGACTACCGCGCATGTTCAGTACCACATCAACGGTCAAGGCCAGCGTTCCAGCACCTGCGCTTCCCTGGGTTGAAAAATAGTATGTGTGAATGTATCGTATGCTATCATGTGTAGTATGCTTATACTAACGTGCTGTTTTTTGGCTCTAGTCGCCCCAAAAATGTGGACGAGATTTCTCACCAGGAACACGTCGTGGCTACATTGAAGACATCCATTGCAAATGGTCAACTACCCCATTTATTATTCTATGGACCTCCAGGTACGGGCAAGACATCTACTATTGTGGCTGTAGGGCGTCAGCTTTTTGGCACGGATTTTCGTAAAAATGGCCGCTTCTTGGAGTTGAATGCATCGGATGACCGTGGCATTAAGGTAGTGCGTGAGAAGGTCAAGGGTTTTGCCCAAGGTGCCATTAGTACTGCAAGTGGTTTGCCGCCATTTAAGATTATTGTGCTGGATGAGGCCGACTCGATGACGGGTGACGCACAGTCGGCACTGCGTCGCATGATGGAGAACTACTCCAAGGTCACAAGATTTTGTCTAATCTGTAACTATGTAAGTCGCATTATTGAGCCTGTAGCCTCACGATGTGCAAAGTTTCGCTTTGCTTCATTAGAAAAGGTTTTGATGACGTCTCGTGTGCGCTTTATCGCCTCCGAAGAACATGTAAAGGTGTCAGACTCGGTACTGGATTCGCTGCTCGAGTGCTCAAATGGTGACTTGCGAAAGGCAATAAATTACCTGCAAAGTGCCAAGCAACTCTGTGGAGATGACGAGTTATCTGAAGACGATGTCATTGCGGTGACTGGACTTGCTCCACCTGAATTGCTGCAGCAATTTTGGGTCTCTGTGTCTTCAAACAGCTTTGAAAAGATGAAGACCGACATTGAAAGCATATTACTGGCAGGATACCCAGTGCTAACCATTTTGCGACAGCTGAATGACGACGTGCTTTCACTAGAGAAGATTGGCGATGTACAGAAGGCTAAAATCTGTCTGCGCATTGCTGAGGCCGATAAGAGACTTGTTGATGGCGCCAGTGAGCACTTTCAGCTGCTAGATGTTGCGTCCTACGCTATGCGTGTTTACCATACATCGTAATACACGTAAGTTCGTCGTACGACAAGAATCCGATACATATATAATGGAGGGGCAGTGGCAATGAGCACCACGATCGTGCAATTAAAGTCACTACACCAACTCAAACTATAATGCAGTGTGATCTGCTTGCTAAAGTACTTATCTAGCATCTAGCTGCTCGTGACAGTAGCAGCACCTTGATCAGTTACCGAGGATAATTGCGTCCATTCATGATTCTTCTGCTGCTTCCAAAAAGTAGCCTCGTCTTCACCAGCAGCGACGCTAAGCACCGAACCTGTTTGTGACCAGTTTATTCGATATACTGGCGCATGAAAAGTATGCACCACGTGGGACGACCACTCGCCATTGGCCTCATCTTGAGTCCAAACACGCACTGTATGATCATCAGAGCCAGACGCGATCACATTCGCTGGGATACCCACGTTTGGAGCCCAAGCTACATCACGAACCCAGTCGTTGTGTCCATACAAGGGAGTGTTTTCAATTTCCCAGTAGCTGGTACCAGCGTTCGTACCTTCTTGTGGCATTGTAGCAAGTTTCCAAATAGTAACTACCTGATTGCATGATCCGGTGACCACACGTTGGATTGGCCCTTGAGCTCCCTGTGAGCCCAACGAGTTGTACGGTGCCCAGCTAACCGCTGTGCAGCCCATGCCTTCCTCTGAGTTGCGAAAACTTGACGAAACTACCCATCCCTCACGCACACGGGTAAGAAACGACACCTGGCCGTCAGCTGACGCACTAGCTAAACACAGTCCATACTCGTACGGTGCCCAGGCTACACTTAGCACTGCTAGCGAGTGAAATTCATGCACGTGTTTCAGACGCCACTCGGTCACATTACCAGCTTTCTCAGTACCCTGCTGCACTTTTTCCTCCCGATAAATGTACACCTTGCCATCTTGAGCAGCCAGAGCCAACATGGCACCGAATTTTGGGTGTGCCCATGCCACACGGTAGATTGGAGCAGCCGAGTCCTCGGGCAGAGGTACTACGTGTTGCAGACTATACAGCTGCTGCTTATTTTGATTCTTTTGATCTTCCTTCATTGCAGAATGATTGTTATCGCGTCCACCACCTGCAATTGCCATGGACACGTCGTACACTCGGAATGTTCTATCGGATGAGCACGTAACTAGACGCTTCCCATAGTAATTCAGCTGAATATCGTAGATCAAGTCATTATGCTCAGTGTCAATGCTTGTCAAAGGTGCTTGTCGTGTGTGTTGGTGCTGAAAGGAATGAGATTGTTCATACTGCGCAGTAAAGTGAGGTCCATCCGTCGCCGTGCCGTGCATGCTGCCTGCCAATCTGGTTTGAGTTATTGCTTTTGTGGTAGTCATAAAACAATTTTTATGAAATACTGAATCATAGCTGATAAGATTCTTTTATAAGTCTAATAAAAGCGTTTTCTTTGAAGACCCGAAATGTTTAGGCAAACATTTTATCTTGCTTTTGGATGTTTTTGGAACTTTTATTTAAGAAATAAATTGGTACAAAGCTGATCTATGTAACTTACTTGTGTTGTGATTGTAGTAAAAATCATATAGTATCCTAATTGCAACACATGCATATCTGTAAATATTACAATATCGTCACGATCATGATATGTTCTCCATACCTCATCTGCCCATTGCTATAAAGTAGCATGGAAACGACATGAAGCAGATCATTTGGTATTGTAAGCCTATACACTGCTCCAACTCCACAGCTCTTGACAAAATAGTACGGAGAACTACATCGGTATTGTATGCTATTACCACTGGTCAACGATCAGTACTTGAAGAAAACAATAACCTGAGAAAGTTTTTCTGATTAGGTGCTTTCAATGAATTATGAGGCTTTTTACTCTCTTTGTCGAATAAAAGCCTTATTCTTTGTGATAGTTCCGGGTTATAATCTGTCTTAGCAATGTTTGCTGTAAATGGACCTACTGGGCCATCGTCACGCCATGAGCGACGCGTAATGAGCGACCGGCAAAGGAACAAAGAGAATGAAACTACGAAACGCTGTGCAGATAAAGCGCAAACGCACTTTTTTCGGGAGAAGCGTGCGCGATCTACCCATAGCAAACGTGGTAAGTGCTTAATGTACAAAGGTTTGCAAAGACGGGCACGTGCAAAGTTAGCATTGACCTGTCTGCTCGTATGGAACAGAGACAGAAAAAGTAGCCAAGTCTGAAGGAAGGTTGGATATATTCAAAGTACGCTGTTTGTTTTGTTGAGATGTGTTGTGTTAGTGTTGCAATTGAACTGAGTTTGATCATCACTGTTGGTAGGGATGCCGGATTGTGTTTAATGGGCGCACGGGCAAAGTATCTTCGTATTAACGTGTAGAGAGACTCGTGTATCCATTTCTATCTTCATATCTCTCCCTTATTTCTGCTTGTAGGTACTATTTGGCAAAATTGGTGCAGGAGCATGGTGGCAACGTCGTGTAGGTGCAATTTGGTTTCACATGCAAAACATCATCTAATCGTCTGGTTTGCATAATATCCAGGTCATCCATGGCGACACGCATTACGCACATGGTCGGTTTGAATTTGAGCAATTCCAAGGCGGATAAAGTGCTAAGAGTATGTATGCTTCAGCTCACATCAGTGCAAAATGTTGTTGACCTAATGAGCTCCCTTTTTGATTGTCCAGAGCGCCAGCAAGTTCAAGTTTGTCAGCCCAGGTACGTTCCTTCGATGCGTAATGCTTTATTTCGCATCTTGATTGCATTGGTGCAGAGTGGATTCTGCAGTCGATTAAGCACAAAACGCGCCAACCTGAGTTCGACTATCTCGTGTACAAGGACTACCAGACGCAGGCTTGCTCCTTCCTGGATACTCGCTAGCTGCTTCATCAAAGAAGAGTCAACAGCTCACGAGGCAAACACTAATAATGCACGTGAACAGAGCAAATAAACACCGCTTGTAGAAAGAGAATGAGTATACCATGTATAAGGTCACAACTAACCAGAGTAGTACTTGTTGTCGCTCCTTGCAGCCAAGACCAGAATGCAGACATACAGCGCAGAGTCGACCTGAGAAGCGAACCTGCTAATCCTTCACAAACGCCAACAATCCTCCTAATGTCATTTTCCCGCGTCGCACTTTAGCCTTATTTATCCTTATCTTGTTTTGAACGTTTTTGCCACTCTTGTATCTTGTTGCATATCTCGTTCACAAGATTTCAAAGCTTAACTATAGATAAACCAACTACTGCGCGACGCGAGGCAAACAGGACTCATCAAAAATGCTTAACAGCACTTCGATCCGCCGTTGGAAGGGACCTGCTGGCCGGGTGTCAGCTTCACTCCAGCCTTGGGAGCCACCGGGGCGTTGGCCATACGTTTCTTGATCTGAGCAGCCATCATCATGAAGGCCTTCTCAACATTCGCAGCGTTCTTCGCACTGGTCTCGAGAAACTCAATGCCCAAACTCTCAGCAAACTCCTTAGCCGCATCCGTGCTCACCACACGTTTGGCAGTTAGATCGCACTTGTTGCCCACAAGCAGCTTGTTTACATTCTCACACGCGTATCTGTAACCATGGCAAAATATAGTCAGCGTCCACTCGTCTCGTACACAGCACATGACCTCTTAAAGCACCTATCGATCTCATGCAGCCACTGCTTCACATTGTTGAATGACTCCTGGTCCGTCACATCGTATACCACGATAATGCCGTGGGCACCGCGGTAGTAACTGCTAGTGATCGTACGGAAGCGTTCCTGTCCAGCTGTGTCCCACTACCGATAAAAACACACCATTAGATCAAAAAAATCATACAAATAGGCCGCACAATGTTACAAATCATACAATCTGGAGTTTGATAGTCTTGCCGTCGAGCTCGATGGTGCGAATTTTCTAGTCAAAGCCCCACAAATGATTACCACCATCAGCCATTTCCTTCTCACTAAGCCACCTCAAGATCAGTTAAACGAGTACAGCAAAGTCCATAATACTTACAAAGTCAACGCCAATGGTCGAAATATAACTCTCAGTGTATGTGTCATCAGCAAAACGAAGCAATAGACACGACTTGCCGACACCCGAGTCACCAATGAGCAAAAGCTTAAACAAATAGTCACTACATTTCCATATACAGATTGTCAGCTAATTCATATCGACAATAACATATCAGCCATCGATCACTCGAGTCTGCACGTACTATTCTGGGTTCATCTTGGACGTTTCTGGAGAGAGAGAGAGAGAGAAAGTGGACAGTGAAGGCACTTAGTTGATCTGAATATAAATAGATACACAAAACAATTCCGTTACAATATGAGATTCTTATAGTAAACGATAATAGTCGCATGTGTTTCCTCTTCTCGCAATTCCAATATCCAACATAAGATCAAACAATGTTTATTGTAGCCACAATGACCATAATGAGGGAATAGCAAGAAGAAGAAGACGAAAGAGATGTACTGTATAGAGTAAACAATGCTGATGACATCATTGTATACACAACCCACTTACACAGAAAAGAATAAAAAGGAAACGGTTGGCGCGTTCTGAGCGTTCTTTGGGTTGTGTGTGCTAGAGAAAGAGAAGAAATCCGGGGGAAACGGACTGTGGGGTTGTTAATGATTGGTCAAAAAGTCCTTTAGAGGGTTTGAGACCAGTTGGAGGTTTGTGATTGGTCATTGATTAATGTCAGAATTAAACTATATTTTATCCAATTACCACTGATACATTGTCTAAATAGCAGCTCAATGTACTCTACGCAATTATACTGGTCTCTCAGTGTTATGTATATGCATTTGACGGCGAGTGTAGACGTTGTTTGCTAGCAATAAGACAGAGCCTTGTTAAGTGTTTGTGACAGACAAAAGCATTTAATTTGATCCGTCAATGGGACAACAAACATGACCTAGTATTATGAAAGCCATTATCTTGTTTTTTAACAGTAATAATACAAATTGTAAAGACGTAGGAAAGAAAACACCTACTGAATTATGTTATATCCTACAATATTTCGAGATCTTGGTTCAACATGAATGATGGTCTCTTGCCTAATTTATGGGATTTGACAAGGAATTACCTATCGTTCTCGAACGTTTTAAATCCTTACAAGATCAAACATATGAACCAGGATTTACCAGCTTATATTTAGTCAATTAGTGTTATTTCGGTCTAGGGTTGTGTTATCGCCATGGCTTTTTGCTCCGCCAGTAGGTCTCCCCTAACACAAAGAAAGTGGAGAAGAAACGTCAAAGGCAAGTAGATTTCAGGCTCTATCTCGTACTGGCGTTCGTTTGTTATTCACACTACGCTGCACCTCTCGCTCTCTTCTGCATGTGCTAATAATAATAATAATAATATTAGAGTGACCTTATGCATTGAAAGAAAACTAATTAATGTGGTGCTGTGTCTACGTAATGCAGACGTAATCACTAATTGAGAAAAAAAAGACACCTCGTAGAGACAAACACATTGCCAGTTTATTGAGTTTCAATCATGAGCTCTTTCAAGAAGGAACATTCATTTGGTGTGTGTTTATTTGTTCTTTTTTTTGATCGTTTGTTCTTCTAGTGACGGGGATAAAGACTGACGACGTGTGGTAATGTCGGTGTGTTGATTGTTTCCAGAGAAACGCCAGGCTGAAGCTCAACGTATTCGATCCAAGTACCCTGACCGAATTCCTGTGTGTAGCTGCCACAATATGTAGAGCTAAGTGTCTTGTTATATAACTTACTGGTATATTTCTTGTGTATTGTGTAATAGGTGATTTGTGAAAAAGCGGACCGCAGTGATATTCCGGATATTGACAAGAAGAAGTACCTTGTGCCGGCTGATTTGACAGTCGGTCAATTTGTGTACGTGATTCGGAAGCGCATTAAGCTGAGTCCCGAAAAGGCCATTTTTATCTTCATTAACAATGTGCTTCCACCTACTGGTACGTGTTGAAAGACTGTAATTGTATGTATATAACGTGTAGTTTACAAGTGGTTTTGTGTGCCTATGTGTTGCTCAGCTGCTTTGATGTCGAACATTTACGAAGAACAGAAAGATGTAGACGGCTTTCTCTACATTACCTACAGTGGCGAAAACACATTTGGCCAATAGGCTGCATGTGTTATTGGCATGTGGGAATTGGATATGGATGAAGTTGTTTTTGTTGATGCTGTCGTGGGCTGCTGGCTTTTTGCACACGCTCATGCCAGATACTGCGCTGTTTCATTACATCCTTCGATTTTCAAGCGTTGTCTGTCAATGGCACGATGAAGTCGTGTGAGTGAGTGGAGAAATACTGATGAGCGCAGAGCACTCCTTCAAAGGAATACTTCTGCGTGTGTGTAGTCCATTCTTCCCAAGCTGGCGATGTGGATATTTCTTAGGAACAAAACTTCAGAAAAATGCATGAAATTTCTATTCACTCGTTTATTCTTGTTGCACCGACGCTCCTTCAGAAGGTGGCGTGATATTTGTTGAAATACTGCGCTGGAACCGCATCATCTGCAGGCCTTGACCAACGACAACAATTTCGTCAGCTGTTCCATCTAAACTTTCTCGAATTGCGAGGTCGGCAATGTCAGCGCATTCCGAGAATATAGCACCTTGCCACTCTAGCATATAGCCATTCTCGTTGCGCTGAATACTCCATTTGCTCACGCGTTGGTCGTAGCCGGCCACAAAAATATGTTGGGAATTCACACATGCAAGCGTCTTAATAGCTGAACCACTGGCATTTACTGTCCAGGATTTAAAAAGTGTTTGGCATGATGGGAAGCGTAGCTCATGCAGATTCAAATTCTGGTCATCTCCTCCGCTGACGATTGTTACATCAAGACTACCTCCTTCCGTACTTTTCACACAAGAGACAAGATCGATGCAGTTAGTGCCCATATCGTGTGCCAAGTAGCTCCCACATGGCTGTAAATCACTGATCAGCCGCAACAGCTTTTCCTTGAGCAGTCCTAGGTCATCATAGGACTGAACAAACGATCCAATTTCTTTCAGCAGCAAGCTTAGGTCCCACAATGTCACCAAACCATCAGTGGAGCCAAGTGCTAGTCCGGCAACCATTGCCTCCGCGTCACCTTCCTGAAAACCTATGCATGACAGAATTGGTTTTCTCGAGGCCGAACGGCATTCGCCAAGCTCAAAGAGCCTACCGTTGTCCACATCCAGCAGTAGTAATTGAGTGGAGCCTTCGGAGTTGCAAGCAGTCACAAGTCGATAAGTATCCGAGACATACGGAATCGTAAGCGTCGCAAGGCCAAGGATACGATGGTCCTGAGCTGCTTCCGCACGTTCCTGGCCGCAAACATGACGGAGGACATCATATTCGCCAGAAAGTCGCCACACATTTAGGCGCTGCTTTCCGCCCCCTGAGAGCACGGTGTATTCCTCAACACCATCAGAATTAATGCGTCTGAATGTCGCGAGAGCTCGAACGGTAGTCGTATGGGCAACTCCTGAAGCCACGCTGCCCCAGCGCAAAATTTTGCTTTTCCCTTGATCGCATTGTGTACGGCGACGATGCAGCATAAGACTGTTGTCCTCTGCTGCAGTAATCAAGCGATCACTTCCAAGAAAAAGCCACACAAGTCGTCATGCGCCCATGGTAGTGGTCGTGCAGAGAGCATCTGGAGAAGACTAAAGAAGTCTTGGTCGATTCATCATCGGTCGAAAGAGTACATGTCGAATGCACTTTGATTTCGACGTATTGCTTTTGCGTTGGAGGAGTAAACACAAACGTATGAGAGGGAATGGCCGGCATGGCCCCATTACTACCGATACAAAGCGCATGGGGGCGGCGCCAGCCACCGCATTCCACCTTGAAGACACGATACTGCGCAGACATGTTGTACAAAACAGCGTACGATGCGTGGAAGCCAAATACCATGAGATCATTCTTTGTCTTGCCGTCAAAAGATGCCTGTTGTCTCCACTGAAGCTGCTTGACGGTAGAGATTCCTCGAATGGATTTACGGCCTAACTGTGTAGCTGTCAGTGCTCCACTCGTATCTTCTTTCAGTGCATATGAGCAAATGTACCCATCGTGACCTCCCGAAAGCATAGCAATATGGCAGTCTTGAACATCGCCAAGTAATAGTGTTGCCACCAATTCACGTCCATGGACGCCTTTAAGCACGTAATCAGGAGGTCGCACCATATCAACTTCGCAACCGCCTCCCTCTAAAGCAGATGAGCGATGGAAGATGTACAAGTTGCCATGTCCGTCGCCTCCCACAATGTTCTTGACCTTAGGTGATCGATCTACAACCAAAATCGATGAGATCGAGCTCTTGGCTAGGATCTGGAATGTCGCCACAAGATGTATTGCGATGGATAGTGGTGTTAAGCTGTCGCACGCTCCTCGAACAGTGGATCTCCACTCAGTGAGAACGCCGTTGGCACTACTAACAAAAATAGCATCTTCCTGGTCCCACCATACTTTCATAACGCGAACATTAGTCTGGGTAGTCCACGAGTACAACAAAATTCCTGTAGATGCATTAACGAGACACACGCGGCCCGATACTTCACCAAGTAACAAGAAGCGTCCAGAAGAATCAATTGCAAATGTTGAAAGTCCACCGGTCCGATCTTTAACAAGGTTGCCGTCGGTCGGAGATATGATAGATACATGTTCTGCTGTGAGTCCCAGCAGGTCCAGATGAAATATCTCGCCGTGCTCGGACGCCACAAATGCCGTCTTGCCGCAGTCCAGAGTACTGAGTACGATGTTTCGCACGCTATGAGATGATGTACCAATCTTCTTCTCCTTCTCCAACGCAGCAGATGTTGTCGTAACAGGAATACAAATAGTTTTGCACGAATCACTTGACCCCGGCCGATCGGATGAAGACATGAGCTGGCGTGTAACATCCCAGAGTTTTACAGCGCCATCACCGCCTCCCGTGGCAATTATGTTTTGCAACGGAAGAACAGCAACACGCCACACGTTCCTGCCCATATGTCCCTGCAACGTAGCTAAACAGTTGCCATTGAGATCCCAAAGCTTGGAAAGACCATCTTCGCTCGCTGTTACGACACCACGTTCCCAGAAAGATACATCCCAAATACGCGCCGAGTGACCCCAAGCTCGGAACACTGGAGAGTACCCACACTGAAACAGTTCGTCTCGGGTTCGTGTTCTCGGCAAATGTAACTGCGATTCCTTTAAGTTTCCATTATTTGACCACAACTGCACGGTGCGATCGTCCGAGACGGAGGCCAACGAGCGCGCATCAGATGACCATGCCAGCTTGAAAAGCACGCCATCGTGAGCATGCAGTCGTTGCGCCGGTTCAACAGTAACTTTGGCGTTTTTGAATGCATTTCCCATCGGATTCCACAACAAAATCTGTTGAAATACTGTTCCAGAAGCGACCACTAACTCATCTAACGATCGTCCGTGAAAAGCTAATGCATACAAAATGCACCGTTCAGCACACTGTACGGTACGTAACATGCTATTACTCGCGGGATCCCATATTTGCACAAAATTGTGTGCAAGTCCGACTGCAACCAGTAGATTGTTTTCCTTTGTTCTTGACGCAACGTCCTCCATGAGCAAATGCGCATCAAATACCCAATCACAAAATACTTTTGGTTTGCCCAATGTCATGAGCTTTTCAGTCTTTTGAGCCGCTTCAGGAGTTTGCGGCAAGTCATAAAAGCAAGACACGTGCTTTTGGCCAAAGAAAACGCCTGCAAAACAATTCGTAGCTACGTCAGGACGTCTCATGATGTCACAGCCGTGTAGAATACCACGCGTCAAGACAATGTGTTCATTCAGTAGTTTTCCCGTTGCAATTGCATAGAGAAAGATGGTTGATCCTACACCTACATATAGCAATGACTCATCTAATGAGAACGTAAGAAGCGTCACTGGACCTAAGAATTCCAACTTATTGGTGAACGTCATTAGCTTGTGATGATGAATGGCAGGACATGATAGATATGAACCGGTTTTTTGTACCATGGAAACCGGTTTTTCTCTCGATCGGTTTTTGCAAACTCAAACCGTACAGATGGCTACATTTTACATACTTCTTGAAGCAGAGTAGTTTCAAATGTACCACCTACCAGCTGTCTTTTGAATTAATGAATAGAATGCGCATCACGTGATAGTAGGCAGTATCATTTGGACTGATCTGATCCTGCAGATCCGTATTGCTCGATAGACACAGCAGCAACTTCTAGAAGCAAATGCAAATCAAGTTGTAAACGTGCAGATAGATCTAGCTACGTAACGGTTTAGAAAGCCGTCTGTCCAATTAGTAATAAGAAATAAAAAACACGTGCCGATAGAGTACAATCATAGTAGTCATATGTACGATTAACTATTGCAAGGATTGGCACACCGTTCCTGCTGAAAGCTTTCATTTTATACACGGATCCTTTCGATCGGCTCTTTCGCTCGCTTCATCCGTAAGCCACATCTTTTATGAATTAATGTTTTATCTCAGGTCCCCCCATTTTGATACATTTTCAATGCAAAACGTGTTTAGATTTCTATTCTTCATGTTAGTTTTTATCTGCCATCTGGGGCACCAAATTGTCTGACTCCATTTCTTGGCTGGAAAAAACCGTTGAAATTTTTACTCGCGTTGCTCCCGTCTAGCGAGGTGCATTTTGGTTGTGGAGATCGCACGAGGTCAGTCCGTCTTCTTCCTTGTTTCCTTTCTCTATGAGTGACGACGCCCCAATGTCGTCATCTCCGTTAGAGACGATAGTGCCCGTCGCAAGTACGACATCTGATGGGTCGAGTCTAGACCTTGTCCCGAACTGTCGATGTGTGAGTGACGTTTCGTCGACAAACGCATACGATTCGGCCATTGAACAGGAAGAAGAAAACGTTGTGAACGGGGACGAGCAAGGTTCTTGTGGTTCGATTGAGATTGAAGACTGTGTGGAAATTGAGACTGAGGTGACGGAAGCTAGTGAGACAACAGAAAGTTTGGGTGAAGAGGAAAAAACGACGGGTGAGGAGGGAAAGAACGAGAAGATTGAGTGTATAGAGGAGATTGAGGAGGTTGAGTCAAAAGAGGAAAAGAAGGAGCAACAGCACGACTCATTGGCACGTCCTGTTACTGTGAGGAGTGCAGAGTCACGATCTATTTCACGACGTCCATTTGTCCCGTTGGCGTCCAAGAGTTGGCGTGTGCGAGCTATGGAGTCCAACACACAGATTACACGCCTTATGAAGGTGGCGTTACTTCAAACGCTTTTGCACGCAATCCGCATTGGATCGGTGGAAGGTGTCAAGGTTGCGATTGAGCGTGGAGTACAAGTGCACTATCTGGACAGTCGTCAGCGCAATCTTGTAATGCTGGCGTCCAAGTGCGACACAGATGCTCGATTACATATTGCAATTATTCTGCTAGACGCTGGATGTGATATGAATCACAAGGATCAGCTTGGTTGGAGCTGTCTGCACTACGCATGGTACGTTTGTAGCCCTTATACAATTTTAAGTATGCAAAACTGACTATCTATGGGCATTGGCTTTTATTTAGTGCAAGTGGAGCTAGTGATGTAGCGGCAGAGCTCATTCGTCGCGGTGCTCGCGTCGAGTTCAATCCATACGGCTATGGCCCTGAAGATTTTAACATTCCTAAAGTGGCCCGTGCAAAAAGTCTGCTGCAACACACGGAACAGCTACAGCACGAGCAAAATGTTTGTACTGCCTGGGCATACTTTCGTCGTCAGGCTGAGAAGTCTAACTACAGTATAAAGTGTAAATCTGTAAGCAGGGGGCTATTGACTGAGTTGGATAAAAGTTAATCGAAACCTAAGTACACGTTTTGCTTCATTTGTTACAGAACTGCGATCTTGGCAAGCCTCTGAAGATCACGTTTCAAGCCCCTGTTGGTCACAGCCCTCTGGACCGTATTCGCGTGGTGGACATGAATTCGGATGTGGCCCTGTGGCTGCAAGTATCCAAGACGTTCAGTATTCCGCCTGGCGATGTGGGCACGATTACGTTAGATGTCGAGGCGCTTGATCGTCCGTCTCTGTATCGTATTGTGTACGAAAAATATGAGCCTACACATATTCAGCTACAAACCTTGCTTGCTGAAAGCAACTTGTGCGTCAGAAACCTAGACACGGGAACCACGATGTCGATGGGGAGCGTGAATAAATTGGTACTAAGGGAGCTCAAGAGCTCTCGATCGTCTAAGAAGTCGAAGAAATTATCGAGTTCAGCCAGGTGAAGAGAGAATACAATCTGATATCCTGAGTAGTTTCAGTACTAATAAGCACTGTGACGTTATCTGTTTAGACCAGCACCCGAATCGAACAACACTGCCAGCGTGGCTCGAAGAGGATCGACAACGTGCGTCTACCTACTACTTGGCAACTGACGTTCTTGTGCAGTTATATTGATAGCTAGCTATGTTTTGTTGTGGTTACAGTCGAGCACGAGAAATCACCGAAAGCGAACGTGAAGCTACAGTGGAAGAAGACGACGAAGAAGATGCTGATACAGCTGATATAGCTGATGAAACAATTACAACGCAGGACGTTGCTGAGCACCCAGCGATGACGAGCATTACTGGTGTGTACAAGATCGTGGCTATGGGTGTTGTCAGTGTTTCGACGCTGAGAACGGCTAAGGCAAATGAATACGAAATTTGTATTTGTCACGAGGGTCCACTTGGTCTCCAGTTGGTACGGTTTTGTGGTTATTGCTTGTAGAAAAACCTCAGGAGTTAATGTATCTCTGACTTGGCTTTTGTTATGTTTGTGTAGGCACCAAAGATTGATAGCTTGAAACGATCTCCGCGTCTTATTGTGCGACGAAGCCAGGGCCAAACGGCAGCAGTGAACCCGGGTGATTGCCTTGTTGCAATCGGCAATGCTAATATTGAGCATGCTGGTCTCAAGCACACGCTGTGGGCACTGAACGAAACAAAACGGCCGCTTGTCCTTCGCTTCCGACGTGGGAATGCCAATGAGAAAAAGAGTCTGTTCAACACTGGTCTGTCAAAGCTTACAGGATCTCGCACACAAGCCGTCATTGCAGTGTAGTTGGCAGCTACTCGTCGATGCAGCTTTTTGCTTTTACTTATTAGTCTATGGCATAATGAATAAAAACAAGTTATGAGGTTGACACATGAAGTCGTGAATCAATTGAGCGTCTGACGTTAGGTCGAAACAACATGTTCAGACTGGGCACCATGGTCTGCGCTATAACATTAGATGTCCCCTGTCTAAATGACAGTATTTGAACGTCCGGTTCTGGCTAGCACATCGTTGGCATAATGCTCCAGGCTTCGTTGACACGTCAACAACATGCAATGGATGTGCCTACTCAACAAAAACACAGATCATCTTAGCATTCACGACCCAATTTGTAATAATCACATAGGAACTCACCCTAAAGTGCTCAAGCAAATCGTCTGGGTGCACATGTATACGAGTTTCCGTCTCAGAATCATATACAACGGCAGGATCTATGACATCCATCAAATTCAAGAGGATCAATTGTCTTCTGGTTGTTCAGTTTAAGATCTCTTACCTTGCTTGCCATCACCACGCCATACATACCAAGCTTGCGCCTCCCACCACGTCGGCTTTAACGATCCAGCATTTTGATACTAATTGTATGAACAACAACAGATCATACAGCCACATCAATCAATATCAGCCTGTATTCGACCTCAGCGAGAGCATCCCGTCGTACAAGCAACTTACTGCAATTGCTAACATCGATCCTGGACGTAGTGTGCTCGCCCACGATTTTACGTGCAGCAAAAAGCTATGAGGCGCTTTGCTCGCCATATACTTTTTCATCAAATGCCACTCGCCATCTTTTCCATTGCCACGTCGCCGAAGCCATGGGTTATACCCATGGAACGACCACGCATTTGGCAGTATGGTACGATGTGGTTCATTTGGGTCCACATAGACGATACCAAAAGCCCAATGTGGAAACTCCTGCCTCATTAATCCTGTCTTGTAGCCTGTATAGTAGACGAATAGTTTGTGTACACATGTCATTTGGTTGTGCATAAATTGCGGCCATGACTCCTTCGCCTTGGGCTTCTCCTGTTTCAGCAATTTATCCAGTGGTGCCTCAGCAAGAAACTTTCCCGTCGCTTCCTTTGCCATCAAATCTACATCACGCTTCATATTCTTGTTCGTCTGTTATTATTAGGCCACACCACTACACGTCAGCAACGCTCATGCCTCAAGTCTTCTCCATGGTCTCTTGTTTTTTTGCACGGCACGCACCATTCCTAATTTACCGAGCGCAAGAGGTGCTAGGAAAGACGTAATGTGAAGCTTGAGTTCAAAGCTAAGCTGTTGAATATTAGTCACTCTTGGTTGACGACGCATTGTGCCCTTTAATGCAACAGAAACTGCTGCACTCTCGTTCACTCGGCGTTTCTTCGCAGCGGCTTTGCCTGTTAAGTTCTTTTGAAAATACGCACTCTCAACACGTAATATACAGGAACAAATCTCACGTCCATTGCATCGACGTGTATGATTCACGAGTTTTGTATCAATGTCATTTCCTATGGACACTATGGCGAAGTTTACACTCTCACTCATTTACTCGTCGCTTCTGGGCTAATTGCAATATGTTAGCACGGTGTTTGTCAAAGCTAATAACGTAAGTTTGTCATAGCTAATAATAATATCAACTATGACATGTCAGATTGTGACAGTTAATATTATTCCATCATGCTACAATTGCGACGAGCTCCGGCCGCACGGACGAGTAAAATACGTCGCTGGATGGCAATTACCTCCAAGACAAAGACCGTTAGTCGCGTGAGAGGCACAAGAGATTTGTTGGGTGATGGATTGCAGCGTCATTGTGAGGTGCTGGATGTGCTGCAGCGAATTGTCGAACGTTTTGGGTTTCGCTCGGTACGGCATATGTATGGATGGATGTATGTGGTTGTTTATCCATTCTGATTAATCCAATGGTTGTGCTTAGATCCAGACTCCAGTATTGGAGTATACGGATTTATTCTCTCGATCATTGGGTGATGGCTCCGATATTGTTATGAAGGTGTGTGCGTCGCGAGAGAGAGAGATTGAGGCGTGAATGACACATGGACAATATTGACTGGACAATTTGCAGGAGATGTACACGTTCAAGGACAATTCGGGAAAAAGCGTGACGTTGAGACCCGAGGGCACTGCTGGTATGATTGTTTGACGCTTTGCGACTGTTTAACTGGTGTGGAAGTAGGTCATGACTAAGTGTGTTTTGTAGGTATCATGCGAGCTCTTGTAAGTAATAATCTTCTTTTCTCATTACCTCAGAAGCTATCGTACTCGGGCAGTATGTTTCGGTGGGTGATGCTTGAGAATGCTGCTATGGTCAATCAATGGAGGAAGCTTGTTGTTGAACAAAATGCTGTCGTCTGTTTGGTTGGAGGATGTAGATATGAACGTCCTCAGCGCGGAAGGTATCGAGAGTTTCAGCAATTTGGTGAGCTATTATCATGGGACTTGGTATGGAAATTTGTTGTTGACTGGATGAGAAGGCTAATCCTGTGCTCACCTGTGCATGATGGTGCAGGTGTGGAATATGTGGGTTCTTCGGGCCCATCGGTCGATGCAGAGGTGCAATTGATTTACTTCTGCAAAGTGTCGATACGATGGCAGGATCGGACTTACACAAGTTAATGCTGAGCAGGTTATTGCCATGGCATCGGATGCATTGGGTGCCCTTGGCATCAAGGACAAAGTTGTGCTGGAGCTAAATTCGCTTGGTGATAACGAAAGGTTGGTTTTTGCAGCGTGAAATTCAGGACTACGACGAAGACTTACGCCGCTATATCGCAACAGCCGTGCGAGGTATCGCGCAGCACTCGAAGAGTTTTTCTCAAAGTACAAGGAGGATTTATCAGTGGATAGCGTCAGTCGGTACGTTTGCCTTGTCATATTTGAATTTTACTGATGACGTTGTTAGCGCTAAGCTTGTTGATTGTTGACAGCCTTGAACGAGGCAGCGTTCTTCGAATATTGGACTCGAAAAGTGAGATTGACCAGAAACTTATAGCTGACGCACCCCAGCTTAGCGAATTTCTCTCCGATACATCCAGAAAGGTAAGGAAGGAATGATTGTTCTGCGTATATTGTATATGACACTCACATTGATTTCAGCGCTTTTGCTGCGTTTTGAATGATTTGGATGCATTGGGAATTAGCTATCTACAAAGCCCACGCCTTGTGAGAGGACTGGTATGTCATTTGTTTTACCTTGTTGCGCTTTTTGGAACGACCAAAGAAGCTCACTTTGCGTTGCTGGTACCAATTGGAATGTCTGCTAGGATTACTACAGCAACACCGTGTTTGAATTTGTGGAGCGACGATCTTCCGATGCTTTGGACAAGGATGAAGCATCTCGAGGTGGTTTTGCAGTCCTTGCGGGTGGTTGTTATGATGGACTAGCGGAGTCATTAGGGGGCCCTGTGACGGCTTGCGTGGGATGGGCGGCAGGGTTAGACAGACTGAGTTTGCTGTGTGAGATACCGACCAAGAAGATGGTCTCCGTTGCAGTACGTTAGATACGTGGTTATAATGGTGGTTTTGTTGATATTGTTAACACTATGCGTTTTCGTCGGCGTTGTTAGGTCGTCCCCGCTATTGCTGGCGATGATTCGAATCGGGTGCTCCACGAAGCTTTGCGTCTTGCACAGGTACATGAGGGTGTACTAGTGTCTTGCTCTTCTCAGTATGTTGATGATATTGCATGATGTTATGATGCGATTCATATCCAGACGCTCCGACATCGTGGCTTGATAGTCCATTTCTGCCACGGTCGTAGCAATATGAAGAAGCTGATGAAGGTAACGACGTTGTTAAAGAGCGACGAGTGCACGTGAACATGCTGCTAACTTCTTGTGATATTTACGGCTGGCGCAGGCTGCTGAGCGCTACGGTAGCACTTACGCTGTGATAATAGGAGAAGCAGAGATTGAGAAGCAACATGTAAAGGTAAAGAACCTTGAAAAGCGTGAGGAGACTGAGGTGCCGATGAGGGACTTAACCAGCTTTGAGTTTCTTTGATCGAATCGTAGCTTTATATTCATAGTCGTGGACATAAGGAGTGTAAACGCTTGATGTGATTCAGCTTTAATAGACGTACTAGAATGAACTTTTTTGCCTATGACTGTCATGAAGGTTTGTTCTTGCCAGGTGTTAAACAATTTGAAAGGCTCAAATCATTTTTCAGACAAAGACAGACTCATGAGTAGTCATTCTACTGTGGAGCCCTTGAACGACGAAATGCACGTGCAAGAGCCTGATCAAGAGCAAGTAAAAGAGTGTCAGGATCTCGAGTTGTGGTGTTTGATCATTGGAATGGTTGGGACAGCATTTCCTGTACGTGTCAAAGCAACTGACCGCGTTTGGGAGCTACAGAAAACAATCAGGAACGAGGCCGTAGAAATTTACGGAGATTATAACGCGGCTGAGTTACGGTTGTTTCTGGCCAGGAAAGATAATGGTGAGTGGCTCACAGCTACAGAAGTCAAGGATATTGAGAACGGGAACATGGAGATGGCTCAACCCTTGATGGACAGAGGTCACCTGTCGTCGATGAGCCCATTGGCTGACATCTTCCAGGACAGTGACACGAAAGCTGTGCACGTATTGGTACCTGCTCCTCCCATGACGTCGGAGATACTGGTGGAAACGGGTATCGTGGGCAAGAGAAAACGACTAAAGGAATTGATTGAAGATGTGGAGACCATGGCAGTCTTAGAAGAGGAGCTGGAGGTCCTTTTTGATGTGTTGGGGCAAAAGATACCGAATGCCGACCAGCCAATGGATACGACGGCGTTGAGCGAGTGCTGCAAAGGGTATGGTGGATTTCCGTCGTCGTATTTTGCACGAAAAGAGGAGCTCATGCTTTGGAAATTGGTCATGCCGGTTATGTTAAAGCAAGGCACACAAGTTGTGATCTCAGGCTCAGCAGGCGTGGGTAAATCATGTTTTCTTATGCTTGTGAGCTTCTACTTGGCGTTTGTTGAAAAGCGAAAGGTTTTAGTCGTTCGACGTTTGAAGAACTTTTCCAGAGCAAACGCTGTGATTTTTCTCAACAGTGAAAACAATGCCTGTATTAGGAAAGCTAACCTGAGCGCTGCAAAGCTTTCATCACTTCCTGACAACAAGGAATTCCAGGACTCTTTGATATGCCTTGACGGCTTTTCCCGCAAAGAAGTTGACCATGAATTTAGTCGTCTTCCCTTTCAGCTGCTTTCGGCATCAGTGAATGACACGATGAACTTTGATGACTCAACTTGTGAACTGATGCTATCAGGGTGGCAGTATGATGACCTTCTTCAGTATGCTCAGTCGACTTTGGATGCATGGAAAAAATCAACGGGGCTTATTCAGGAAAAACATTATGACACAGCTGACCTCGTCAAGGATCATTACTTTTACAGTGGAGGGAGTCTTCGCGATTTCTGCAAGAGTCGTGAGTATGTTAAGAGTGGAGTAGATGAAATTTATAGCACTCTGAAAAAAGTCCAGACACTTGATTCGGAAGTCGTTGACCCACAGCTTAGTGTGTTGTTCGACCGGATTCGGCGATACTACGTTGTCGATTCATCCAACGAGAAGCACTATGTGTTATCAAGCCACTGGAGAGCTCAGATGGATTCTGGGTATGCATTGAAACGGATAGGTCGTTTTATACATTGGAAAAAACACCTTGACCACTACCAGTTTGCTCAACAGGTCAGAGCTGAGTTCTGGAGCTCGATATATGAACAATGCTTCCATGACGCTGTTCGTCGGTCGACGCACGAGTCTCCTTTGCAGATGATAAACATCATTGTTAACTCAAGCCCGTCATATTCGAACCAGAAATATGACCGTATCGCGATATGTGGTCGATATGTCAAATGTGGGGGTGCGACGGAGGAAGAATGCTACAAACACCTATCAGCACTTTCTTCGAGAACGTATTGGCATCCCGACGACGTGGACTTTCCTTTAGTCGACGCGGTAGTCATGTGTGACGCCGTGCTAAGAGGAAGCAATGTGAAGGAATCGATTCTGGCATTCATCAGCATAACTGTTAGCAATTCGAAAATCTTCAAGCCAAGCATCTGGAAAAGGTTCAACAGGGTGCTTGATGACAACGACAGAATTCCCAAGACTATTCCACGTATATTTGTGGTGGTAGGACCAAATGTCAGTACATGCAAGCGCTTTTCCTTGATCGATGCTCCTGTGTCAGACGATTTCATGGTGTGCTGCTACAATCCATTACAGCTTTTCCGAAAACGACCGACAAGGTCGTTTGTGTAATGACTTCCACACACATAAATGTGAAGCACTGCAGCACAAGAAGGTGGTGTCTAGACTGTGTATCGCCTTGCTTCAACCTGTACATTGAAGTAAAACAAGTGCTGACTAAGCGAAGAAAGCCGCTACTGGAACCGGTGTATCGTGCTGATATCCAGCAAACGTGTTGATAGCGTTTGCAGCGGGCAGAATACCGACAAATGGGTAAAAATGGCATACTCACGTACATGTGCATGTGGTTCGAAGCATGTTGGAACATGCGTACGCTAAAATGAACCGTAGATGCTCTCAATAAATGATATTACGTTGAGCACGAAAAAGTCAGTTACGCTTGAACTCGTTCGGTAGCTTGCTTTGCAACAAACTCGTCACTGACCAAAGCATGCTCAATCTGAGTGCAGCAATTCACTGTAAGGACTTTGTGTCTGGATTCCGTCATTCCCAGTGGCTCCATATTTGACATATATATACTACGCACACGTCTCACTGGTCGTCTTGTTGCAACTTTGTGATACAAGGGCGAAATATCATCAAACTTGCATACCTTGTGATGTGTTTGTCGTCATGAAAAAAGATGGCGCTAGACGACAATCTACTGATAGCAGGATACATATGTAAAAGCGGCTGTAGCGGAGGAAACTTCTGGTTCCATTAGAAGAGCTGGCAGCTGACTAGGTAACGAGTGCTTTCAAACATCCGGTAAGTCACTTTTGCCGAGATCAAAGCGAGAAACATTCAGCAAAGTCGAGTGAAATTGCACTGCTGTGGCTGTTACGCTGAAAGAGACAACCTGGTTCATGTCTTCTGTCAAGTTGTGGTATAACAGCTCCAATGTGTGAACACGAAAGGCATTTATAAGACAAGCCTGTCCTATTGCAGACGGTAATCAACAAATCACAGGTATTCCTAGCACCAGCTCATGTTGTTATCACTCTTGCCTTGTTGTCATAGAAGATAGGAAGTTGCAGTCGTGTGTTTAGCAGCTTTTCATTGACTTAAGACAATAAACATTGCAATAACAATTGGAATGGACAACAATAGAGTATACCAAGATGTTGAGCATCAAACAATGTCATCATTGGTCTTTCCAAGTCAATGAAGATGGTAAGAGCTTATATCGTCGTCAAGTGCATTGACACAATGTATCCATCCGTGGCAAAATAATTGGAACTTGAAGTCAGTTCAAAAACATCAAGTGTTGTTTTTAATATATTTATTTTGGTCCGACTAGCAAATTTATTATTGAATGATGGTCATAGGAATGTTGTATGTTATATCAGCGGGTACTATTTGCTTCATATCATTCACAGACCCATTATCGCAAAGCCGATTTGCGTTTTGTTTCTGTTATATAGTTTAGATATACACTAAAATGTAGCCATCTTGATGGATCGCTCTCGTATTTAGTCAGAAACCAACCAATCGCAATGAAATCATTCCTTACAAACTCCAAGTTTATTTAAAATCCATTGGGCCATTTCGCAATTTGAACACAGTGCGGAGATCAAGCAAGCGAAGGCGCGCGGAAAGAGAGAGTGCAACCTTCTTACTACAAAGCTAGTAATCTTCTTTACCTCCCTCCGCTCCTACATCGTCATCAGTGTATCGTATTGTACGCTCAAATTCTTATGGATAGCGGTGTCTCTAGTCTTTGTACGTCCTCTATAAAGCTCATGGCGGTTCAATGAAGGGCAGAGACGGTCGATTCGGCCGTTTCTGTCGCTTGTTTTGGGGTGTTTTTTCGCCTTGATCTCCATGTTTTCACTATGTAAATGCATTGACAATCATTTACTCTGTATATATTGATTCCTGTAGACGTTACGTCCGCGAAAAAGCAGGAGAAAGCCATTAAAACGACCCCTTTAGCGCTGATTGATGCAACCGAGACGAAAGACAAGGCAACACAGCCCGAGACAAGTCCTGGAACGAATACTATGGACCAAAGTAGTATGGTGCAGATGAATGCAGAGACCCAGCAGCAAACAAAGAGTGTGGAGAATGGTAAACGTCGTAATCGCCGCACGAATATGAAGAAAGTAAAATATGTGGAAGAAGATGACGTATCGGAGGAAGAAGAGGCTATTTTGGCTGATAAAAAGAAGCAAGCACAACAACTTGATTATCAATTGAGAACAGTACGTTGTTTGTACGTGGTCGTGCTGCAACAATGCAACCTTGATCGATTAATGGAATGTAAAATGTTCTTGTTCATTTGTTGTCCTTATAGGACGGAAGTTATCCACAGCTGGACCAGATAGTTGGTCGACGGATGAATAAGTCGACAGGATTGGTGGAATACTTGTGCAAGTTTCTCGGACGTTCGTACTTGCATTTGTACTGGCTTACGTTTGACGAGGTAGAGCTCTTTATTCCAAAAGGTTATCAAAAGTTCCATCGCGTACAAGTGTACGATCGAAAGCTGAGACGCGATGGATATCAACCACTGGATGAAGTAGATGATTTGGAGGCAAACAAACTTATGGTTGAAAAGATCTTGAGCCACAAGGTGGACCCAGCTGATCATTTGGATGAACAAATTGAGAAGCATCGACGCCAGCTCCTGTACAAACCAAAGTTTCCACGTATGACAGATTATTTTTTGATGAACAATGCTGACGCCATTCCTGAGCGAATGCTAGGTATCGTGACAAAGTTGATAAAAGAACCTGGCGGTGACATTTTTGAACACCCGGTAGATGTTGAAGAGATTCCCGACTATCTTAATGTCATCACGAATCCTCTCGATCTTAGGACGATTTCCACGAGGATTGGTCGAGAAAGTTACTACATTGGCTCATCAGCCGTGTCATTATTTGCTTCAGACGTACGATTGGTATTTTGCAACTGCAAAGCGTACAACGCCGAGGGATCAGTCATCTGGGGTGTTGCTGATGAGCTTCTGCGCCGCTTTGAAAAGTGGTTGTACGATTGGATTCTTTCCCCAACGGCTTGGCTGAAGCTACCATCTGCAGGATACACACAAGAAGACCGACAGCTCCAGAAAGAGTTTCGAGCTGAAGCTAGTAGCTTTTATGACAGGTGGGCGCCTTGGCAGACCGGCTGTTCTGTTTGCGGGAGCAATGATCACAGCGAGGAGCTTTTGCTATGCGACCGATGTGATGGTGAGGTTCACATGTACTGCATCACCCCAGAAATCACGGAACTACCCGATGGTGAGTGGTTTTGCGGGTACTGCCGAGCATGCACAAAGTTTATTGAGAAGATGGAAAAGGCTACACAGGCTCGTGTTGACAGGAAGGTTAAAACTATTGAATCAGGTGTTCCCGCTGGAGTATCAGGATATGCTACACCTATAACTTCAAATATGACGACAACTTCTTCATCAAGCCAAAAAAAATCTGCCACGTTGGTGCACACGCCAAGTGTTCTTATGGAACGCGCAGATGGTGAAGGTAAAGTTAACAAAAAAACGTCCAAGCGCAGCCCCAAAGGTTGCAATTCAACAAAGAGCTTAGCACCAATCAGCATAAAAGATCGTGCTGCTACGCTCTTTCTGGTCAAGTGGGTTGGTATGTCGGTTCGTTTCTCAACTTGGGAACGTCCTGAGGATATTGGTGACGATGAACAAATTCAAAGATATTTTAGGTTCAGCCGTGTGCCCAGTGCGAACGAGATCCAAGAAACTACGTGTCAATTGCCGTGCTGTGCAAAAAGGCACCAGTTTGCGTTAGCAAATCACTCAAGTGGGAAGAAATGCTGTGAAAAAGACCGCTTTTGTACTCTAGGATATGGCCACGAAAGCAATTGCTCTCGTAGTATCAAAACTATGGGAGGGACCTATGGCAGCAGCGCGTATCAACACTTGCATATGGCAGAGCAAGTGAAGGCACAATTGTTCGCTTTACATTGCTTGCTGAACAATCACACACCGGACAACGATGTTCTCAAGCAGTGTGGTGTATATACTAACGCATTTGTCATCACAAAAGAGTATCTGACACCTCTTGTCCTCAAAGAAGATGATGATGAAGATTATTCGGATGGAGATTCATCTGATGATGATGATGCGAACTTTGATGCAGACCAACCGAATCGGGTTGCTTGTTATCGAGCATCTTTGACCCTTGAGAATGGTTACAACGAAGGCGATGATGAGGCTGGACGTCACAAAAAGAAAATTGGAGAAGAGGTTGGAATAGTACTTAGCTCTCTCGTTGAGCACGTTGCTCTTGGATACGCTACCAAACTGGAGACCGTCAGTGCTGAATTTCGGCATGACTCGACATATCCAGGAACAGCTTTCAATGATCTACCAGCCTTTTCAGAGTTTCGCGTCGTTCTTAGTCGATCACCATTCGGCCTAGGTATGCGTCTTGGAATCAGCGTAACCAATAGCGTGTCAGTTCTGGGATTCCAAGTTCTTGCAAATGGTATGATGGGTCCTGCCCAAGCATCTGGAGTTATCTCAGCTGGTGATGTGCTTGTAGCTGTAAACAATATATCCGTCGCGGGCCTTTTGTTTCAAGACGTCGTTGGGTTGATCAGCGCGTCTCCTGACCAGATTACCTTCCACTTCCATTCCGCTAGACCCGCGTTCATGTACCCCTCGTACTGCCAAGCAAAACAAGTCACGAAGATTCGCTTGGATAAGATTCCAGATGATGCGGCTCCAGGAAACACCAAATTTGCAGACTTTAGTTACAACGATTATAAACAAATGCTCAAAGTTGGAGTTACAGACCTGGATGTGGCGTCACAAGCGACGAGACGTTGATGCAACATTCCAACTACATTGCGCCAAGCGGTCCTATGCAACATTTGTATGCAGGGGTTGTGGACAACAGTATTGATCCACATGAGCATTTTGCGAGCTTTCTCCCGGAGCGGACCAGCTCAACTAATGGAGAAAGTGCAGGCGCAAGTAATCCTGTAGATGCGAGCGAGTTTGTGCCGTATGAACAGTCACCAACGTATAAAGGCGGCCGCACGCTACGTGCGTACCAGGTTGAAGGTCTTAACTGGATGGTATCATGCGTGAAAGCTCAGCGATCGTGCATATTGGCTGACGAGATGGGGCTGGGTAAGACGGTTCAAATCGTGTCGCTGATTGAGCATATGAAGTCGGAGGAATTTATACGTGGCCCGTATCTGATTGTTGTACCGCTTAGTACGATTCAGCATTGGCGCCGTGAAATTGAGAGCTGGACGGATCTTAATGTATGCGTCTATCACGACATTGGAGACCGCACCACCAAATTTACTGCAAAAGATATGCGTGCGGTGATTCGTGACCAAGAATGGTATTATCCGAGTTTGGGCAACTCGATTCTCAAGTTTCATATTTTGTTGACCACTTTTGAGACGATTTTGGCAGATTTTGAAGAGCTCGAGCACATTCACTGGCGATTGGTCGTAGTGGATGAGGCACATCGACTGAAGGGAGCTGGGTCGCGTGTGTTGAAGATGATGCGCGTCCTGCACGTAGATCGTAAGGTGTTGCTGACAGGAACACCATTACAGAACAATACCCAAGAGCTTTGGGTTTTGTTAAATTATTTAGAGCCGGTAAAATTTGCCAGCTTGGACGAGTTTAACAAGAATTTTGGAAAACTGCATTCGCAGGAGCAAGTCGTCAGGCTTCAGCAACTGCTGGCACCTTACATTTTGCGACGAGTGAAGGAGGATGTCGAGAAAAGCATTCCGCCAAAGGAAGAAACGATTATTTCTGTAGAACTGACAACGCTGCAAAAGCAGTACTACCGAGCCATCTACGACAAGAATAGAAGCTTTTTGTACCGTGGTACGAAAAATGGTTTACCAACGCTAAACAACATTCAGCTGCAACTGCGAAAGTGCTGCAACCATCCATTTCTCATTAAAGGTGTTGAAGAAAGAGAGTTGGACGAACTTGGTTGTAATTCTACACCTGAACAAGTGATGGAAAAAACGATCGAATGCTCTGGCAAAATGATGCTTGTGTCCAAACTAATCCCGAAATTAAAGCGGGACGGACACAAAGTTTTGATATTTAGCCAATTTCTAAAGCAACTTGATTTACTCGAACGATATTGCGAGGCTAATTCTTTTGTGTACGAACGTCTGGATGGTTCAACTGGTGGAAGCATGCGTCAGAGCGCAATTGACCGATTTTCTCGACCAAACTCAAAGTCTTTCGTGTTTCTACTGAGTACGAAAGCTGGTGGCGTAGGCATTAATCTCATTGCAGCCGATACGGTAATTATTTTTGACAGTGATTGGAATCCGATGAATGATCTGCAGGCTCAATCACGGTGTCACCGTATCGGGCAAAAGAAGAGTGTTCAGATTTATCGCTTGGTGACGCGTAATACGTACGAAAGCGAAATGTTTGACCGCGCATCACGAAAGCTTGGTCTGGAGCACGCAGTGCTAGGTACAGCGTCTTTTAATGAAAATTCACAAATTACGAAACCATCTGCAGAGCAGCTTGTAGAGCTGCTGAAGCGTGGAGCATATGCACTAATGGAAAATGACGATACGGCATCCAAAGAGTTTGCTGAGCGAGATATTGAGACTATTTTGAAAGAAAACGCTCGTGTTCTGGTTGTAGGCGCTAAATCCAATGTTAGCAATGGGGTGGACGCTGATGCGAGTGGTGTGACATCGCCAAAACGTAGAAAGTCGCAAATAAAGTCGTACAAGCGAAAATCACTTGGTGGAATGGCGGTAGACCGTTCATCCTTCGTTGCTGAGGGATCGACCGGTGAACTGTCCGTGGATGACCCCAACTTTTGGGAGAAGGTTCTTCCAGGGGCAGTATCGGTGGAAATGCTGAGCCTGAAGCTTGAAGATGGCAGCGGTGTGAACTCACGTCAGTCGAAAATCAAGTTCATCAGCAATTTGGATGTTGCTTTGACTAGCTTGATTGCCGAAATGAGCTCAGGAAACAATGCTGACGATGGCAGTGCTGGGAGTCGAGATATTCAACACGAATATAATATTGCCATACAGGTACTGAGTACTATAAGCTCAAAATACCTTGATGAGTTCTCCAACGAACAGATTGATCTCGTGAAGGGATACTTATCGAAGCTGGAAAAATCGCGCGTACGAAGCTGTCGTCTAGCTCCGTCCCGAGCAAACATGTACCAGAATGAAGACTTTGGTACCCCAAAGAAGAAAAGGCGTAGGAAAAGCACTCCAGCAGGCATCAAGGTAGCAAGCAGCGAGGACGAAGCATACTGCGATACTCATGTAAAGAAAAAAGGCAGCAAACACCGTCGCCGTTCAAAGCAATTGAAAAGCGTAGAAACTAAACTCCCAGCTGCCCTGTCCCAAGCCAGTGTTATTGACGACAGTGACGATTTGTGCACCCTTTGTGGAGACGGCGGATTAATTTTGCTGTGTGACGGTCCATGCCATCGTTCGTTCCACCTCGAGTGTGTAGGCATGACTGATGAACCGAACGACGAGCAGTGGTTGTGCCCAGATTGTGCTGAGGGACGTCACATGTGCTTGGTTTGCAAGCAGGTCGGCGAAATGGGTGTTGAGTTTGGTGTCACTCAATGCTCGGTAGCCAAGTGTGGCAGATTTTACCATAAGGGCTGCCTAAGCAAGAACAATCGCGTCGAGTGGGTTGGCAAGAAACGTTTCCGTTGCCCGAGTCATTTCTGTCATACTTGCTCGCAGAAAACGAAGTTGAAAGCTGCTGCGAAAAGCAAAAAGAAAAGCGACAAGAAGAGCAATGTTGTGAGCTGTATCCATTGCTCACAAGCCTTTCACCCAAAGTGTGTTCCGTTTGCAGACAAGTGTATAAGACTTTCTAAGAATCTTATGATTTGCGCAAATCATTTAGACGAGAAGAAGCCACCAGCTTCTGCAGACCGAACGATTGGATTGAAAACGATAAGTCATTGCGCTAGTGCAGCACCTGCTGCTGCACCAGTTCAGCGGCACGTGGAAGTTCCAGAATTAGTTTTTGTGGACGAAAACGACAAACCAGATAAATTGCATGGAGAAACGACAAACGGCAAGCGTAAGCGTATTTCATCTCCGAAGCGGATCAGCTTGACTGGGTCCAAGAAATGTAAATCGGCACCTTCGAATAAATCGGTTGCGAAACCGACTAAACCGAAGATCTGTGCGCTATGCCACCGTTGTAACGTAATGGGAGGAGGTGCTGAACCTCAAGGGTTGTCACTTCCACCTTTAGCTAGAGCGGGATCGCGTAACGGAACCGCTAGTGCAAGTGCGGACTCAGCTGGGACTGCACGTGCTGATATGGCTCTTGAAGGACCTTTTATCGATGCTCCTGTTCGTTTGAAGTACGCTGACAAGCCCAATGAGTCTGTGCATGTGCACTTAAACTGTGCCGTGCACTCGCCAGAGGTGTATGTGAAGCCCGATGGGCTCATCATGAATTTGCCGAAAGCGATCAAGCGTGGACGTCAGCTCAAGTGTACGAGTTGCAACTCATTTGGTGCCACGGTTGGTTGCATTGTTCCCAAGTGTCGGCGGAACTACCATTTACGTTGCGCAGTGGAAAGCGGTGGTGAAATTGATCGAACCACGTACTCTTTATTCTGCAAACTGCATGCAGCTGTATGTAAGGAGCCGACACGTGTATGTGTGTGTGGTGGTGATCCAGAAGATCCGACACTCACATTGGTGTGCTCCCTATGCAGGACTAAGTTTCACCCAAAGTGTGTGAATATGTCCACTCGCCACGCGGCTCGAAAGGCAAAGACGTGGGTTTGCAGTGTTTGTGATGGCTCCACTGCCGCAAAACCGGCCATACCAACTCACGTACCTGCTCCATTGACTTTAAAATCAGCAGTATCGAAGAAACCAGTTGTAAAGACCAAGTCCACGAGCTTGAAGGATTTATCAAAGACTGCGTCAAGAAAGAAGAACAGTAGCAAGACTACAAATACCAACGCCAAGGAATTGCCAATGCGCAAAAGGCAGGAGAAGAATCGCTTGAGTATGTCACGTAATACGTCGCGTTCCAAGACGCATAACATGGCTCATGGAATTTCACCTCATATGAATACTGACTTGGATAACGGTATTTTCATGGACGAGTAGGAAATAAGGAAAGAAAAGAGACGTATACTATTTTTGGAGTACAGATATAGAGTACGAAATGGGTGGTGGGACTCCTCGACAGATACAACTTGTTTTTTGTAAGCCATCTTTCTTTTTTGCACTTACTTATCTTTGTAATAGTCACTACTACCGAAATACAATCACTATGACTAGCAAAGATGCGTGTTGCAGTGGGCAGGAACATAGAAAAACCCTTATCAGCCAAATTTTGTGTTGCGATGTGATTGCTGATCGTAGAAAACACACGGTTGTATGGACCCCGCGATACGCCAGTAGTAATGTATTAGATGCGGCAACACCAATGCGTCATATTTTGCAAACATGGAGCAGAACATGGACTATCGTCAACTGAAGCATGGATCCCAGCTGGTCGTAGACACGACGCTTTTTATCGCTTGAGCTTTACAAAATTTCAGGGCTCTCATATCGGTGCCGACGGTATTGTCGCGGATACGCTCTGTAAAGATGTGAAGAGACACATCCACAGAAGCAGAAAATCCATTTGGATGCTTTATTTTCTAGCTTCCATATAAAATCAATATCAACTGTCGATTGAAAGTAATGGGACTAGTAGTTTAGTTGCCTTTTGGCACTAAGAGTGTTATAACAGGAATATCTATCTACTTACATGTGAGTCGTTTGAGCCAGGAAATGCATTTCCTGTTTCTAAAATGTTTTTTAATGGTAGAGACAGTCAAGTTTGACCATTTGGTATGACATATGATATAATCTTCAGAGCAACCTTGCAGTTAAGACGGAAAGAAAAAAGGGTAGGCCTTTTTTTGGGTTTACATATTACACTCGCATGGCGCACAAAAGAAATGGCTCAATGGAATTTAATGATGGGGCGGAAGTCGATATGAATTGTTTCAGTAAACAAAAGCCAGTCTTTCTTTCTTTCGATAAGGTTCGACTAGGTTCCATTTTTTTAACTTGCTCGCACGTAGTCTTTTGTTGTGATAGTAGTAGTAGTAGTAAAGGTACTACTCACTCTTTTGAACCGTTTCTAAACAAAGTTCAACAAGTTTCATTCTTTCCGTTTCTACTCCCACGTGTCGAGAGCGAAAGGACCACCCTAGTCACGTCAGCTCCATCGTCACCAACTGCTCCGACTCTCGTCGCATTGCAGTTGTTGCTTGGTTTAATCCCACGTGACCGTTTCATTTTACTTTATATAACAGTTGCACTCTTTCATTGGCTATCTAAACGTCACACTGTGCCAAGTATTAGACGGTTTTTATTCCTACAGATAGACAGACAGACAGACATACACCTTTCAAAGTGCAATCTGCTACGTTGCACTACAATTCAACAACTAACTACTTTTAACTAAATAACAACCGACTGACTGACAAGAAAAGAGATTGACGATGCCACTTTCCATTTCATTTCGTCACAGCAAAGACAGCGACGGTATTACTAAGACAAGTGGTGCTTCCTATCAAAGTATCGCATTACACGAGCAAGATAAAATCAAGCACAAAATGACGCTTCCATGTGAATTTTACCGCAATATTTGGGGACCAAGTGATGAAGAAGATGCTGCACTGCGACGTCGAGCTCGGTCTAGAAAATCCACTAGCTCTCCTCCTTCGATCACGTCACGGAGATATAAAAAGCGTGTGGCGACAGGTCCTCTAGTGGATATTGCACAGGTGGCACATGTAGTTACGACCATGTCTGATTTTCGAGCTGATTACGGCGAGGAATCGAAGAAAATGAGACTTGTGAATATTTGGGATGACGATAGTCTTGTATTAGGCTTGAAACGACCAAATTCTAGCTTGAATAAGTGGACGGACAAGAAAATGGGGAGTGAACAGGGTCCTTCCACTGCAGACACTGAACCAGAAGACATGATGTCACCACTTCATAGTCGTGCAGATAGAATTACCGAACTTAGCTGTGAAGACAGCGACGGTGAGCTCAGCAGCATAGGATCGTCTGTGGTGAATAGGCTTCGACCAGGGAAGCTTAAGCGAGCAAATACACCCGAAATTGTGCGTCCAAGTACTGTGAAGAATTCTTGCACTCATGATAATGTCAGAAAGGAGCTCTATTTGGATAATGTACCGGTACCTCCTCCGTCTTCGCACAATGGAAGTGTCATTTTTAGTGCTGTGTTTTCGGACCAACGGGACTGGAGTTGGAGTGCAAAATTCCTACTAGGAATCCATGAGCCAATTCGTCATGCATTATTTGTAATGGATCGCTTTTTGGAACAGTCTCAGAGTCAGTCCAAACCTGAAGCTTCGAACACATTGGCATTGGAGACACACGTTGCTGAATTTTTTGTCTGGTTTAAGACGTACTTTGTCGAGTATTTGCAGTGTCAGCACGAAGTAAAGGCTTCTGTGTTGTTGCCTCTACTCAATTTGCCGGCTTCTACGAAGCAACAAGTGCTGGATGTGTACCAGGATATCTCACAAATGCTCGTGCAAATCCAGCAGCTTGAACGTGCGTTGTGTGTTAGCGGAGCATGCAATGCATCATCATGGCTTTTGCGGCTCCAGGTGTTGCAAACAGAGATCAGGCAACTCAATCGCACGCTGCATGCGGCATTAAATATGGAGGAGACAACTTTGCACTCAGCAATGGGCGCGGCATTCACTGAACGCGCATTCCATAGTCACATTATGCCTCGTGTGTTCCGCGCTATCCGGGCCAAACGTGTTGTGGTTCCATGGATTGTTGAACGCAGCAAAATCTGGGGAGGCGAAACTGAGCAGCTCAGTATTCAGGGAATGTTGCCCTTCTCAGCAAAGTTCATGTACCGCAAGATTTGGCGACCATATTTTATGAGCAATGTTGCTGTAGCGATGAAAAATTTGAACGAGTTTGTCGGCTCTTCAGGTTTGAACAGTAATACCAGCAGCACGTCGACTTACAGCGAACGTCATGGGGAGATGTGTTCGATCATGTGATGGTATTAATATTGAAGTGGTATCAAAGGATTTTGACTGGAAGTGCTATGGCTATTTATTAAAAGAGAATGGGCAACATTAGCATCAACGCAGGTGACAGCCTGTTCGTCTTGGCGTGCTCTAGCTAGTAAAGCGAAAACCAGTATCCATCGTCGTCATAAAAATGAAAATGCTTTTTAAATCGCTCTCGGTATGACGTTTGTCTGGTTGACCTTGGACTTTTAAGCTACATTAACTCATCATTGTCCAAGCACATTCTGTTCATTATGCTGTCGAGTTAGTGTACTGTCAAATTGAAGCGAGATAACGAAATGTTGCAGTCACACGTAACGATTGTTACTCGCTGTTGGTTTCGCGATCGGTCAGGGGCGTAAGTTGCGTTTTGCACCAGTGGAGGAACGAAACACTCACTAGAAAACTGATGGCAAACGCAAATGTCTTTGGAAGAGCTAAGTCCTGAGCGTGGGCAACCATTATCTTACAGGCTGAATCCAAAACGTCAAAAGGATGACAACTCGAAAGCCAATGGCACGGATTTTGTGGGCGACATACTTCACAGCTTCACCAGCTGAAGTGTCAATGGACTTGTGATGCGCAAGAGCGTGAGGAAAAGGAAAGTGGCAACGTCTGGGCAAGATCTATTACCAACGTCGTGGGTATGCAACGCATAGAACTCTAGCAAATTCGAGGCCGGTGTGCAGGAGCAAACTCTACGAGGAACTGATAGAGACACTCAACACAACGTTACTAGCTATGAATCCCTACTTATCAAGTTTTGCACACCTACTATTACGTCAGGCTGACAGATAATGGCGCACACGAATGTAAATGCACAGCATTTAATGGGTTTTTCCACTGCAGAGAGCAAAGCAAACACACCACCCTTTCCAGGACCTTTCATGGCGATTGTATACGTACGACGCAATCTTATACCTTGAATCGTACTTACGCCTTCGTGTCAACGTCATCCCATAATGGATGTGCAGGCGGCTTCACTCCGGCACGCATCAGCATTCGCACAGCTGCTTTTTCAATGCGCTGCAGCTGTCGATTAACAACACTTTCACTCTCAAATGTAAGTTGCTCTGTCCGAATCGTCAGGAGTCCTGTGCAATACCAACACACAAGTCACCAAGCGGTCGTCCATACCAATATTCAACCAACTATATCACCATTGAGATTCCCAAACAGCACGTCTGTCGAGTACCGATCACCGATAATAATCAGTCTCTTCGTGTCGATTTCAGTAAAGTGTTTTCTCACATATTCAATGCCTCGAGGTTTCTAAAACAGCAAATACTTCAGTCTCAGCTCGACAATCTCCTCAATAGCACTCAAATACTCTCAAACCTTGTGATTGTGACGAAGCACAGCAATCTGCAATTCATCTTCGATTCGCTTAGCTTTCACTCCATCCTTGTCGTCCACAGATCCAGCTGAATTGGAGAAAATAACAACACCCGAGTCCCCAAACACTCGTCGGCATTCAGCCAAAGAAGACTTCAAATGAGGTGCAATTTCTACTGTATGCGGTACTGTTAAGGTATTATCCTTGTCAAATATAACGCCACGAAATCCCCGGTCTTGAAGCGTCTGGAATGGCACTTCTGTCACATCTACAACAACCAGAACGAGCAGATATGGAGACAAGAATGGACATGTTCTTAACTAGTATTGATTGCATGCAAGCTACACGCATCAAAACCGACCAAAAACGTGTATGGAATGAAAGGTCATACAATTCAAGATACCTTTCACAGACACTTGTGGTAAAAGAAGCTGCGGTTGGCGTGTCAGCACACGGCAAAAGTCCACGACGCCACCTAGGTTGAGGCCTTTCATCGCCTTTACGCAGCTTACTTGTCCAATCCCATCACGTGATCGACCATTGTCATCTTTCATTCGTTAATAATTATTCCATCTCATGACTCAGCCAATCCAAACAATGAAGAGTCAGAATCCTCGTTTCTAACGTCAAAGCATCACTTGCTCGTCCTTCCTTCCTTCGACTGTCCATCCTTGGCTTGGGTTAGCTGCCACCTCTCCGGTCTTTTGTATCACTGTAACAATACTCGACATTCCTTCTGTCATTTGACCACACGATTGCTACTTTTGACAGCATTTAAACACCTTTCAATGGCTGAAAACGTGCAAGAAACGCCCCGTAGGGAAAAAAACGAGCACCCGAGCTCTGACGACGATTCATCATCGACTAGTTCGGGATCAGGTTCGTCGTCGTCGTCTTCATCTGATTCTGAGACGGACGATGGAACCGAGACGGAGAACACTAATACCGATGCTGACATCAACTCTGGAGCTAAAAGTGGCACATCTTCTGGAGGTAATATCAATCGCACAGGTCAGTCTGGTAATAGCTCAGGTCCACCATTATCTGCTCCACGTCCACATGGAATGGCAGCTAATACGGAAACGCTGAACGTGAATTCAACGCGAGCAGCCGCGAGATTTAAAGCTTCAGAGACCGAGTCGATGATGCCTCTTGGTACACGCAAACGAGACCGACGTACGATTGAGGAAATTCAGAGAGATTTACGAGATAAAAGGAAAAAACCGATAGGGCAGACACTAGCTGCAAGATCGAGCCCACCACCCCCAAGAGGCTCGCCAGCGCGATCTCCGGGCGCCGAAGCAGTGGTGAATAGTGGAGCTCCAATGGCTGTGGGTGGACCTCTAGGTCAGTTTGGGGCTTCCGGACGCTTGGTAATCAAGCGAAAACCTGTGTCAGCGCATGACAGGTTGGCTATGAAACTTAATGGACGCAGAACGACAAATGCAAAGGCCAAGAAGCCAACCACATCGACTCCTGTTAGCGGGACGGTACCACCGGTGTCGGTAATGACAAACAAACCGGCGACGAAGCCGATAACTGCAACAAGCTTGATGGCGGTGAGTACAGGAAATAGCAGCAGCAGTGATCACGGAGGGGACGCTGGAGGGGACGCTGGAGGAGACGGGTACAGCAGCAGCGTTAGCAGGTCATCACAACCGGCAGTGGATGGTAAGGTCGTACGGGTGGTGCTGCGCGCAATGCTCCGCTATGGAGACCTTACTGACGTGGGTCTCTACCCGACGGCTGTGAATTTTGCCGATGAGTATAAAATGCCCAGTTTTATTGAGCGAGCAAGCTTGCAGACGACTACGAAGATGTCCATCGATCGACTGTACGCACTTGCAAATGAAGTTGCTCAGAAAGCCAAACAGGCAGTTGAAGCGCGACCACCGCACGATAACATAAAAATTGCTGAGGTCGAGGTAAGATCAACACAAATTATTGAGCGTCTTTACGAGAACTTGAAACTCCGCATCGCTGTCCAGCGCGCACTCCGTACCGCAGGGTGTTCTTCAGGTAACGCACAAGTGAATGCTCAAGGAGCTTACGTTTTAGTGGCGAAACAAAGCGATCTTTCTGTTTTGGGTGTTAACACACGAGACTTGCCTAGCTGGACCTGGGCTGAGAAGGAGCATGACTGGTCACAACGCAAGGATGCAGCGCTGCTACTTGGTGTCTACGTTCACGGGTTTGGAGGCTGGGAAGACGTACTGAACGATGATTTGCTTCATTTTCAAGGACAGCGGGCCTTAAAAGGCGAGCGCCTGAAAAAGCGAGCTGAAAACTTGCTGAAGCGGTTACCAGCACCTGATCTTCACGCTGGCGATCCGCGCCTTGTGCAGCAAGCGAGCTCTCTAAGTTCTGCTGGGGCTAACTCGAGCCAGTCACTGGGTGCACAGTTTAGTGCAATTATCCAAAGTGGAGCTATACCCGGGGTGACAGCTTCAATCCCTGCTGTTTCAGCTCCAGGAGGGGGTCGAATGGCACGTGCGGCAGAACGGTTCACTACACGGCAACAAAATGGTGAAGAAGCCACAGGGCGGCGCTGCGTTGGCGGGCCTGGCCAGGGAGCGGATGATAGTAAGCAGAACAAAATACCGGCCACAAGATCCCCTGTGCAAAGCTGTGTTGCTAATCGCGAACCTGAAGAAGGTGAAGTTGGTGGTGCATTACCAACTCAGTCCATGTCGTCACGCCACAAAAGACGAGCGTTATCGGAAGATCAGACGTTGCTTCGTAAGAAGTGTCGCAATGGCAGCAGTGAGAGTTTGAGCAAAAAAGAAAGGCGCAAAAAAGAGCAACGGCGAAGTGAGCGTCGTGAGGCGAAAGCTAACGTGGAGACGTCCGAGATAGTGGCAACTCAACCGGTTGCGGATGTAGTTTCGTTACCATTGCTCTCGGTTGACGAGTGTTACGAGAAGTGGAAACCCAACAAGAAGTTGCGCGAGATTCGACAGGTGCTTAAGAAAATGAAGATAATGGCCGAGTGGTCTCGCAACCACAAAGACGAGACTGTGGTCGAAAAGATGTTCAAGTATGTGAGTACAATTGGAGAAACAATCGATCGGATCGTGACGCAGCATCAAGACAAGGCCGAGCGCAACCAATCGTCGCACGAGTTTGATGAACTTTGTACATCCTTGTGGACGTATGCTGCAGGATTTACGCCGTTTACACCGGTGGGCTTCGAGCGTCTATACGATAATATCTGTGCTGATGCGGACGCTCTCGTTGCAACCAAGTCATGACGTTTGTAAAGCTAGTGTGATGCCAATGGCTATCACTCCATTTAGCTCATTTGCATAGCAGAACGAGGGATAAGGTAAGCTTTTCAACATAAACTCCACCGGAATTGGTAACAGAACATAGCAGCACGGATTACGATTGATTTTCGTTTGCTGATTGAAAACGTTTTCAGAGAAGTGCCAATTTCTTTGTGACTGTTTCGTTGAAGGGTTGCATGGGTGTCAGTGGTCAAAGAACTGTACTGACAAATGGACAGTTTTGCTAACATTGTGCAGCTTGTTCCCTACGAAAACACATGATGTAAGTTGTAGCAAACCAAGGTGTGCTAGCAACGCTTAAGGAGAACGTTGCTGAAATCTTTTGAAGTCGTGCATGAGCGCTAGGGTATCGTACAAAGGTGTCTTATTGGTCCCAAAGAAGCTAAGCGACGTTCGCATTGAGGCCACACAACTGCTTGTCGTCCGACAAATATGGAGTACACCAACTGTTTTTGATTTGAAACAGGCACGGCTTATGGTTCTAGCAAAGACTAGAAGATAAGTAGCACTTAACATATTCTTGGCTAAGAAGGACAACAACAGTTCCTCAGCAAGTTCACCAAAATGAGTGTGCTCTGAGTGATTAACCCCATAAGTTCATTGGCAACCGCTAACTAGAATCAATCCAACGAGGCTGATGATAACTAGCACCCACTTCTAACTCGTAGGAAGCGAAAAAGTTACTCGGCCATTGCCAATGCAAACCCTGGCAAACAGAAAAGATGAAGCAACGGTGGCTACAGCATAGATTGAACATGGACGACTATATGCGTGACGTTAAGAAGTGACGTGCTGAAAATATCACGGAGAGTCTTCTTCTCCATATTCAAATTGCCAAGCCAAACTCATCGCGTGTGTACAAAACCTATTTTCGCATGCGCGCTCCAACAAGCCTGTTCAGCAAGTTTTGGTCTTCGATTGCCTCAGGGTGTATGAAGTAGTGACGACCGCGTGCTTGGAACGACACCATTGGATGCATCCCTTGGGTGGGTGGAGAAATCTCGGAGAGACGAAACGAACTCTGCGTCAGTTGAGCGAACAAAGTCACCGTCTCGACCGTCACCATCGGGTCATTTGTAGCGTCCCTTCCCGTGCCATTAGTTAATAATGCACTTGTCAACCACATGCTTATCACATAGGGCTTAAATAGGTAGTGAAACAACGAGGTAGTGCTCAAACCAAACAGCATAATAGTTCCACACATGGCCCACTTCACAGCGAACAAACATCAGACACACTTCAGCACACTTCAGTTTTAACAACGTTAGTAGTATTACAAATAGTGTCGTACTCAATGCATTTTGGGTTCCATTGTCCATATTGCTTACGCACCTTTCCAATCGTGGATGTGTCCTGCTCACTTATTATGCAGAGCACGGGCATGCCAATAGACGTAAGAACACAGCTCGTGACGGATACAGCCTTCATGAGACGCACAGCACGTGACATGGGTGCCCAATATACCTGGTCTCCAATCAATGCTGAATCTTGCAGCTTATCTATTGCATCTATCTTCTCCCCCAGCGGTTTTTGTGTATCTCCATCATATCGAGACGACTGACTGAAATGATGAACAGCATGTGACGCATGAAATACAGAGCTACGACGGCTATTGAAGCCAAATGCAAGCCGTTGCAACGCCATTGAGCTATCAGGTCGATTAGTGTTGTATGAGATCGTATAAAGCGAGCGAACGGAAGCTGAAAACGTCTTCACAAGACGCACTGCACTGCGAGGTGACATGCGCAGAATTGACATGATGCAGCACGAACGGATGGTCAAGAGTTGCAAAGTATACACGTATACTCATGATCGTACTTAACCTGATGCAAAAACGGATATACCGGTATATGACCAATTGTTATTTTATCATTACATGCACCATGCATCTCCTGCAATCTCGACTTGTGCTTGATCAAATCAATCCAATAACTTGATATGAAGAGGCTTTAATGAAGCATTGACGGACTCACTCTAGCGATCTATGGACAGTATGAAATGCATGCTTGCTTAGCATCAGTGCTAGGCGTCCGTACTTGAAGCAATCTAGATTCGGTGACCATTGTTTACTTGCCAAATCTGTCAGCAATCTTTGTTTGCATCTTACACTATATACAGCCCCCCCTTGTATTTCTAGTCAACTTAGCGTTGTAAGGTAAGGGTTTGAGACCCACCATTTATGTGTCTGACTCGTCTGTGGCAAGAGTAGCAAATAAGTCCTTTTGAATCAGCAGTGTTTCATTACCTGGAGATGTAGATTCTTTTTCGTGGTTCCCGGTATGTCGAGACTATGAGCGCGGTTTTGTCCAATTGGTGACTAGTAGCACGATGCCAATCCAAAAATACTTGGCTGGTTTGTCAGGAGCCCCATTCAAGACTGCAAACGGTGACGTCGCACAACTTAAACAATACATTTTGTTGTGCCGTGTAGAAACTTGTGGCAAGGATTTGTTCGCGGTGAATAGTGTGCGTCACACTCCAAACGTTCAAAACAGGCTCCTCCTTACCTGTGGAACAAGTGACGCTGAGTTCGCAGGTACAAAAACGAAAATGCTTGGCCAAAGCAGCAGTAATTAATTAAGTGACTATTCCACATCCGTGCAGTATAAAGCGGTATTTTTGCACCAACCAGGTGTCATTTTCCTGAATTTTCAAAAATGGTAGATTGAGATGCGTAGATTTAGGAGACATGTAGATTAAAAAAAATATATAGGACTCAATTCCAGAAAAGCAATTGAGAATTATAATTTGAAAGCCATGTACATTCTAAAATTAGTCTCGCCTCGATTCAGGTTTGTATAAGGACCAATTTTAGAACTAGTCTAAACGACCGGTATTACTGGTTTTCACGGGACTAAAAAGTGGTCTACCTCATACAAAGCTTCAACTACGTTGTCAGCACTGTTATTATTATCTCCATAGAATCTGCACTAACTCACTGCAGCAGCAATGGAACGTATTTACTCAGCCTTATTTACATCTGAGATTCGTTGTGAGCCATCAAAACTTACAGCAGCGGCGCTTGAGTTGCACAACGAAAAGCAAAAGACGCCGAAGCAGTTACCGCGCATTAACGACGGAGGCAAACAACAGTCTGAAGCCTACAGTAGACGGGAAGAATCTCTTGCTGAGGCGAAACGACATGCAGCTGCCAGGCGTGAGGAATTGCGCAAAATGACGCTGGATTGGATGAGCGTCAGGAAAGACCTCAAGGCGGCGTGTCAAGCTGCGGTGAGAGCTTTTGTTTTGGCGTACGGTTCCAAGGCTTTTACTGCAGTGCTTTTAGCTTCAAGGAAATGGAGCAGTCTGGAGTACGGATACGCTGATGCTGCAAGGCTTCTGTTGAGGAAAGATACAATTCGATTTGGCATTTTTTCTGGAAGTTTAGTGGGGATCTTTCGAGTCACTGAACTCGTGACAAGGGCCGCTCGAGGCGGTAAAAGAGATGCTGTTAATTTGGCAATTTCAGGAGCAGTGGCTGGATTGACACTACTGCTAGATTCGCCTTCAAGGCGCAGTACCATCGCGCTGTACATTTTTGTACGTATGCTGGATGTTGTGTTTCGCTACTTGGTGTCAATTGGTGTTTTGCCGACGTGGCGATACTCGTCGGAAGTGTTATTTGCGATGAGTAATGCAGCGATTATGTATGCATTTGTGGTGGATCCGAGTTTATTGCCCAGGGTACGTGTTGATGCAGAAATAATTGCCAAGGTTAGTGTCTTTGCTAACTGCAATGCATTTCTCGAATCGCCTTCATTTCTTAGGGCTATTACCAGTGGATTTGTCGAATTGGCGCTGTGAATCACCATGGATTGGAGTACACGGTCCGTCAGCGAATGCGAGGCCAACTAGACGCCCACGGAAACCCCTTGCCATTTCGCCGATGCCAACCACACTATCACATGTGCGTATACTTCGTACAAATGTAGTAAATCCGGCTTGCATATTACATTGGAAACGATAGTCATGACACGTTCTTGTGAATGACTTGGTTAGGGAATCATGCGTGACGCACGCCATCAAGGAATGGATCAACGGATTGGGGCGGTCAATGCAAATTTACCTTCCTGTGCACTTCCTCCCCGCAATGTTTTTTCGCTTCCAGTACCTTCAGGAAGCTCCATTGTCTACAATTGCACGGATTTCCTACGCAGCGCTGTGCTCTTCCGCGTTTCTTACGTCGTATCAGGTTTGTGCGTTCAGGTAGATGCTGCCCCACTAAATGCTGACAATTGTTGCTTATTTAGACGATAGCAAAACTGTTCGTTTGCACGGCTCGCAATGCTTTCCACCGAGACTATACCGCCACGTCACTTGCAGCTGGAGTGAGTAATTTTTGTTGTTTGTATTGATCTTGTTTGTTTTAATGCAAGGAAATGGCCTTCTCATACTGCTTAGGTTGCAACAGGTAGTTCTCTGTTGTTCGAGCATACGAAGCGCCGCTTTGAACTCATGTTATATTGTTTTCCACGCGCACTTGACATCGTGTGGCAACTTTTGAAGCGCCGAGGTATCATTCGATATGTGAAGCACGGCGAAGTAGCGCTTTTCTGTCTCTCAATGTCGCTCATCATGTCTAGCCCGGCCCGTTATTTCAAACCGACTTATCTCCAGATTCTGCGGTTCATTTTTGGAAGCGATATCATTTGATCTGTCCCGTGGTTTACAGATTTGTTTAATGATGTATGGACGTTTATTCGCAAACCAGATACTTCGTTTGACATATTTATCTTTGGGCGAGCCATTCAGCACACGTTGGGCTCATAACCCTAATGGAATGCAAAATGCGAGGTGGCGTAATAAAGAGAAGGTTATTGTATACAGACGCATACTACCCACACTCTCAGCTAAACTTGATTGACTACAGTCTCTATCTCCTGTTGAGATTGACCATCTGGAGATTGGCGGCAAATGTCGCTGATGCATCAGTAATGCGCGATTAGTACTGATGTTACTTCAGGATAGTCTAGCCAGCACGATTACATATGAAACCAAAGAATGAAAAGATCGCAGGATCAGTAGTTTAACAAGATAATAACAGTCCACTTCTTTCCTGACTAGAAAAGGTTATAAGCTCAAATAAGGAGAAGTAATAACAGTATACTATAACGGGGTTACACAAGGCGGGCTGTTCTTTGGGTACACTGGTAAGTTGATGTGAGCCTAAGGTACAAAGGGTCGAGATTGTGAAACAGAGAGCCACGGGTCATTCTACTTCGTTTAAGTATAATGAATACATATGTTTACATATCAGGAGGGCTACAGAGCCAGATAAATAGTGACTAGCACTAAGTATAGAGTAGGTGCTTCTATAGTAAGTGCTAAAAGATAAACATTAAATAATAAGTTTATACCTGCTCTGTATAGCATTTGTTGCTAGAGCGCTAGTCCATGTGTAAGGGAATAGTAGTATCTCTGATCCTAGACGTGTTTGTTGCAACCAAAAAGACACAAGATTTAAAGCTAGTCTTGAAAGGGTCAAGAACTCTAAGACGTAAAGCTTCTAGAGCTAGTCTTCCTCTGCACTAAGTGCATAAGTAGCTTTGCTTCACCTGGTAGCACTTGTAGTCAATCCCGCACCATGAGTCTGTGACTACTTCTCTGTGAGAATAGACATCAAAGAGATGTCCGCGGTCTGTCACAGGCACAACAGGAAGGGTTGCAGAAGCTGCTTCCTATCCTTGGCCCTAAGGGCGTAGAATATCTCATCGACCAGGGTGAAAGAAGAGGTTAACAAGCGTATTCATATGCTTCAGGAGTATAACAATGCTCTAGTCGAAGGGACGTCTTTGATAGACATGGATTGTTTTGATTATTTCGGGGGCATCCATCAATTATACTCACCGTGCAAGGTAGTCAGCAGTATGCTGAAGCGCTTAGAGCGCGTGAAAGCGACACAGTCAAGGTTCGTTTATCGTCGGGTACGCGTGTTACAGTACACATTCAAGTACCTATGGACTTACATTTAAAGATTTTGGACTTTAACAGCATGGACGTTGTTTGGGATTCGACCTTGATACGAGGTATGACCTCATCTTAAGCATGGCATGGCTAGAACGTCATGAGCCATGGATTGACTGGAGGTCGAAGACCTTAGGCGCAACGCGAAACGCTCCGGTGGGGCTCTGGAGAGTCCTGAACCTGCCTCTTCTAGGAAGCAAAAGCGCTTTTGGCGCGGATATTGGACCGAGTCGGTCAATATGCTAGATGGCGGCTTATTCGACTTTGTAGACGCTATAAGTGTTGAGGATAATGATCCCGGCGAGACAAGGGCTATCAGTAGTGTGGTTGAGAACCCTCTAGTTGACACATATGACATGCGATGTTGCATCACTAAACACCTGGCGGTGTGTGTATGACTGTGAGCCGAAATGTCACGAAACTGGTCCAAGGGACATAGATGACGAGGTACTGACCCTGGAGGGTCGGGTGAAGTCACTAGCGGATGTTGTGTTCAAGGACAACGAGGTGAAAGCACCTGGTGACGCTACCCTAGGAGGTCGGGTGAAGTCAATAATGACGATTGTTTGTAATAACAACGAGGCGCAATCACCTCGTGCCGAGGAATCGACCCAAAAGGTGAGATGCAGTCAGTAAACGAAGTGGTATTTGACCTTGAGGTGCTTACACCTGTAGACGCTACTGCGTCAGATGCTGAGAGCATCATGAGTAGCGATAATAATATCGTGATGACGGTGATGGTGAACAGTTATATACACTCTTCAATGTTTTGACTGGGAGATGTCAAAGAGTCGTTGACTACTTCGACTGTACCCAAAGTAACGCTCTGCTAAATCTGGACGAGTTGTCCTTTGTCGAGTTTGTCATTGCCTTAAAGGCAGACGATATCGCCGATGTGGTCATTGTAAGACTCAAAGAGGAGTCGAATTCCTCATCGCTTTTGTTTAAAGCAGTTTTTGAGGATACCAAGAAGGTGCTGAATGCGCGAAGCGGATCAGAAATCCTAAAGAAACCATCGGATTCGTACTTTCTTTTTGTTATAGGAGTATGGCGATGTTGTCTCCAGAGAACCTCTTACGAAGTTACGTCCGGATAGTGGTGCACGTCACGAGATTTAATTGTTTCCAGCAACATAATACTGCGTGACGCGGCAAAGGGAGTTGCCATGAGAACAATGTGACGTTATTGACGAGTTCTTTTGTGCGAAACATGCGGCTATCATGGTGCGCGAGAGTAAGTCTGCGCACTCTACGCCCACGTTTTGTGTAAGGAAGCCTAGTGGGAAGTGGCGAATAGTGCATGCTTACAATAAGCTGAATGCAGCACTATCCCGGCTCAAACATCAATTCCTCGCAAGGATGTTCTTCAGAACAATATGGTGGGATGTACATTGCCTTTGACTTAGTCAATGGATATTACCAACTGCTCATGAGAGCTAGTAATGTCCCGCTCACAGCGGTCAGCACTACAAATGGTATTCTCTGGGAGTGGTTAGTAATGCCCCAAGGGCTGTTTAACTCACCTGCAACGTCCAGTCGTCTGGTGACGCAGTTGTTTCGCGTATGCACAGACAAACATGGCAATATATTCGTCAATTGTTAAGCCAAAAACGGCAAGATTAATGTAGAGAATCACATTGAACATTTGCAAGCTGTGCTCGATTGCATGCGGATGCATAAGTTATATGCCAATATTGAGAAATGCATCTTCGGCGCGGAAGAGATACCATTTTTGAGATGCTTCATTGGGAAGCGAGGAACCCGGGCAGACCCTGTCAAGGTCAAAGCTATAGTGGATTGGCCGGTTCTGCGGAGCCAAAGTGATCATTTTTAATTTTTAAATTTGGTAACTTACTTACATAAGTATAGTCATAACGATGCGGAAGTAGATAGGCCTTGTCAATTCTCCTTAAAATGATGTGAAAAGGTGTTGGAGCACCGAGCACCACGAGTCTTTTAAATTGCGGAGAGTCTCCTTCAGGTACCAATTCTGACTTTGCCTGATCCTGATCGTCCTTTTAGCGTCGTGTGTGACGCTTTGCTATTGGCAGTGCGCTACTACGATTTGACTCTGAGGGTCGAGAGCTCGTCATCGCGTTTGAGTCTCGTCAGCTGAAAGCTGCAGAGAAGAACTATCCAGTTCATGACAAGGAGCTACTTGCGATGAAGTATGCCCTTGTTTATTTTAGGATACATCTGTTCGGATCAAATAAGCCGTTGTGGTGAATACCGATCATTCGTCGTTACGCACGGCGACACAGTCGCCTTATCTTTCTCAGATTATGGCTCGTTGGCTCTCCTTTTTTGCGGAGTATAACTTCGAGGTAAAGTATAAGCCGGGAAAACAGAATGTTTTCGATGACGCGTTATCGCGTAGACTTGACAATAAGCTTGCTCATCTCACTGTTGTGAGTTCGTCAGTAACGGATCGTATTTGTGTGGCGTATGCACGCGATGAGGCATGTGTTGCAATGCTCCAGGCGCTGGTCAGCGCTGAGTTTGAGCACACTAAGGTGAAGCTATCACCACCTAATAGTGCGCGATTAAATTGCTATGCATTGGCCAATTCTCCAATGTACTATGGTGCAGGGTCGGAGGACCAGCCGGTACCTCATGATGAGAACCTCAAGTATCAGATAATTTATGAGGCCCATGACACACCACTTCGGCCATGTAGGTCGTGAAAAGACCTACAGCTCGGTGAGTACCCATTATTGGTGTCTCAAGCTGTATAAATGGGTGAGACATATGTGCGCACGTGTGAAACGTGTGAAAGGGTAAAACACTCGCCTAGTATGGCTGCGCCTTTGGCGAGCTTGCCTGTACCCTCTGGGTCGTGGCAGCTCATTAGTATGGACTTTGTGTTTGGCCTACCGCATGATGCGGCAGGCAACACTTAGATTGTGGTCTTTGTTGACCGACTGGGCAAGATCGCTCACTTAGCGACAGTGCCGGACTCCATCGATGGTAGAAGGAACAGCTACGCTCTTCATGGATCGTGTGTTTTGACAACATGGATTGCCTGTGGCAATTGTCTTTGATAGAGACCGGTAAATTTTAGATTTAAGTGCTGGACGCTCGACTGGGCATGTCCACGGCGGATCATTTGCAGACCGATGGTCAGACCGAGCGCATGAATCGCGTTATTGGTGATATGCTTCGGAGTGTATGTGCTGAAACACCCAAGAAATGGACCACGATGATCCCACTCATTGAGTTCGCGTTGGGGGAATAACGCGGTGCATACATCGACAGGCTTCAGCCCATTGTACGTGAATGCTTTGGTCAACCCTCGCGTTCCTTTAACGCTACCCCTGCCACATCAGGGCTTAGTGGGGGAGAGATACCCGAAGGCTTGGATGATATCAGCCCTGTTGCGATTCGCAAGAAGGTGGAAGCGTTTCTGTCAAAGCGTTTTGACGTATTAAGTCGCGTCACAGACACTATGGCTGAAAGCCAGGGTGTTTAAAAGAAACAAGCAGCAGTGCCGAAGGCAAAACGAACAAACACGAGTTCAAAGTGAGAGATTTGGTTGTATTAAACGCTAGGAATTTACCTACTCGTGTCGTTTCGGCAGTATATAAAACCAAATTACGTCCACGCTTAGTTGGACCCTTTAAGGTCATAAGAAAGAAAGGCTTAGCCTATACGCTGACCCTTCCCAAGAAGATGCAAACACACCCTGTGCTCGATGTGAGCTTTCTAAAGCTATAGCTGAACCCTGCCCCTCGGTGGACTTCGAGGGGTTATCCCTATATCCCCGGTCGGAAGAGGCGGGTAGTACGGCACCGTAGGTGCATATGGACGCTGGAGGCGTACCAGGAGGTCATTCTGACGTCGAAACTCGTCTTGAGAACGCTCAATCGCCACTAAGCGATCCAAGGTCTCAGAGCGATAGCACTCAAAGGATCGACGGTGTCGATCGACACGGTCATCGAGCGATGACAGGTAAGACGTCACAGATCCAAGAGCATCACGCTCCAGGAGTCAGGCGACGCTCAATCTCAGAGAGATGAGAGATAAATGGGTCATCGATTTTCTCCGACGCTGATTGATGAGCTGGGTCATCAACAGTTCTACGTGGAACTTCTCTTGGCTCGGCGTCGTCACCAGGGTCATACTCAATGTTTGGTGAAGTGAGGGGTTACTCCCAGTCGTACGACTCGTGCGAGTATGATGTACCTCTCTGGTAGGATTGCCCTGACGCCATTGACGATTTTGGCCAGGACGGTCAGAAGCGACAACAGCTGTAGTTGGACGCTTCCTAGCACTAGGTGCTGTGGAAGTAGTTCAGTAGGCTGGCTTCGCCTCTGACCTTCAGAAGAATCCAACGCCGGTACATCACTCGTGTGAGAGGTACGGGCAACAGCTTCAGAAGCTTATCCCCATAAGTCTTTGACCTGTATGTGGAGGGTAATTGACGTTTTGCTTTAAGCTTAGCGAAGTTAAAACGTATGCGACGTTCTAACCAAACGTCTTGCGCTTTAGCGCTTAAGCGCAAGTTTGACAAACTTGAGAGCTTACATGCTCGTTCTACCCAACGTGTGAGGACAGTCACCTATGTCTCGGCCGTTCTCCCGTCGAGTGCCACTACGGCTCAGTGTCTCGCACAAAACTTAAATGCAGTCTCACACGGAATAGACCACCACTTGCAAGCAAATTGTCTTGGAACCGATCCGCACACAGCTACACTTGTTTAAAACACCTAATGTCGTGTGTAGCTTCTGAGTGGATCAATCTTTACCCGCAGACTTGTGCCAATCGTTTGACATGGTTTTAGCGTATTGGTACTGAGGCTTTACATGATATTGCTACCTTTTCTCACTCATGACACATCGCTTTGCTAGCATCAAAACGCTGGTTTTCACATCATGTACAAATCTTCGCTATAGTCCGGGCCGTCTGGGATGAACTCGCCTTCGCAATCATCTATCCGGAGAATAGGTACACTCACAATACTAGCACCGTAATGTATTTGAATGATTGGGGCGACGGTGGAATGCGATCCATAGAGATTATCTGGAAAGGATAAGTAGCCTGCAGATTTCCAGGCAATTTAACGCGGATCGGAAGATATGCTGTACCGACGTACAGTATACGCTATACTCCATGAGCTTCAGTCTGCAAGCCTTAAGCTTAGCAAGCTACTCTACTAAACGATGTAGCCCACAATATATAAGTATTAGTGTAGAAATCTAGTCAGATGGATTGGCGCTTACCTCTAGGCCTTCCTGTTTTAAAAAAAAGCATTCCTTTTTTACTAATCATGTAGTCCAAATTTTGGCAAGATGTATAAGTTCATTAATATGTAAGAAGTAACAACGCTATTATGAGCAGCCTTTAGCTCACTCAAACGTGTGCGTTAGGCATGACCCTATCAGGTTTCAATTTGAGGTGGACTTGCCCGGGGCTAAAATTGCTAGCAGAGCTACAGCACATAGCACCTGTGCATATGTAAAGTGGGCTGCACTCGAATTGGTAAACATCCTTGACGCTTGAGAGCAATGACTTTAGTAGGAGCAAAACTAAGGGTTGGAAAAAAAAGACAAAATTTATGGATGGTTGGATTATACAAATAATCTTTTTTCTGTCATTCTCAACTGGCATCGAATCAGACGCAATTTAAAATTACACGAGCTGATCCGTCATTGCTAAATATGCCTGCTACCGAGGCATGGTCCACAGCAAATTGTACATTCCATGTAATCTTTAGTCTTGATTGAGTCAGTTGGGATGCTTTTGCTTGTCAGCTGACGTTAGTGTGCGACGATACAGAACAAAATGGTTGTGATCATTGCCTACGTTTTAGTCTACTCCAATGTCCTACAAATGTTTTTTCAACATTTATTGCATCCTCATTGTGATATATAAGTACATTTGACTTGGTAGGCGTCCTTGACGCTTGATGGCACTGCTCATGAAATCATTGCCATCAAGCGTCAAGGATGTTTACCAATTCGAGTGCAGCCCACTTTACATATGCACAGGTGCTATGTGCTGTAGCTCTGCTAGCAATTTTAGCCCCGGGCAAGTCCACCTCAAATTGAAACCTGATAGGGTCATGCCTAACGCACACGTTTGAGTGAGCTAAAGGCTGCTCATAATAGCGTTGTTACTTCTTACATATTAATGAACTTATACATCTTACCAAAATTTGGACTACATGATTAGTAAAAAAGGAATGCTTTTTTTAAAACAGGAAGGCCTAGAGGTAAGCGCCAATCCATCTGACTAGATTTCTACACTAATACTTATATATTGTGGGCTACATCGTTTAGTAGAGTAGCTTGCTAAGCTTAAGGCTTGCAGACTGAAGCTCATGGAGTATAGCGTATACTGTACGGCGGTACAGCATATCTTCCGATCCGCGTTAAATTGCCTGGAAATCTGCAGGCTACTTATCCTTTCCAGATAATCGCTATGGATCGCAATCCACCGTCGCCCCAATCATTCAAATACATTACGGTGCTAGTATTGTGAGTGTACCTATTCTCCGGATAGATGATTGCGAAGGCGAGTTCATCCCAGACGGCCCGGACTATAGCGAAGATTTGTACATGATGTGAAAACCAGCGTTTTGATGCTAGCAAAGCGATGTGTCATGAGTGAGAAAAGGTAGCAATATCATGTAAAGCCTCAGTACCAATACGCTAAAACCATGTCAAACGATTGGCACAAGTCTGCGGGTAAAGATTGATCCACTCAGAAGCTACACACGACATTAGGTGTTTTAAACAAGTGTAGCTGTGTGCGGATCGGTTCCAAGACAATTTGCTTGCAAGTGGTGGTCTATTCCGTGTGAGACTGCATTTAAGTTTTGTGCGAGACACTGAGCCGTAGTGGCACTCGACGGGAGAACGGCCGAGACATAGGTGACTGTCCTCACACGTTGGGTAGAACGAGCATGTAAGCTCTCAAGTTTGTCAAACTTGCGCTTAAGCGCTAAAGCGCAAGACGTTTGGTTAGAACGTCGCATACGTTTTAACTTCGCTAAGCTTAAAGCAAAACGTCAATTACCCTCCACATACAGGTCAAAGACTTATGGGGATAAGCTTCTGAAGCTGTTGCCCGTACCTCTCACACGAGTGATGTACCGGCGTTGGATTCTTCTGAAGGTCAGAGGCGAAGCCAGCCTACTGAACTACTTCCACAGCACCTAGTGCTAGGAAGCGTCCAACTACAGCTGTTGTCGCTTCTGACCGTCCTGGCCAAAATCGTCAATGGCGTCAGGGCAATCCTACCAGAGAGGTACATCATACTCGCACGAGTCGTACGACTGGGAGTAACCCCTCACTTCACCAAACATTGAGTATGACCCTGGTGACGACGCCGAGCCAAGAGAAGTTCCACGTAGAACTGTTGATGACCCAGCTCATCAATCAGCGTCGGAGAAAATCGATGACCCATTTATCTCTCATCTCTCTGAGATTGAGCGTCGCCTGACTCCTGGAGCGTGATGCTCTTGGATCTGTGACGTCTTACCTGTCATCGCTCGATGACCGTGTCGATCGACACCGTCGATCCTTTGAGTGCTATCGCTCTGAGACCTTGGATCGCTTAGTGGCGATTGAGCGTTCTCAAGACGAGTTTCGACGTCAGAATGACCTCCTGGTACGCCTCCAGCGTCCATATGCACCTACGGTGCCGTACTACCCGCCTCTTCCGACCGGGGATATAGGGATAACCCCTCGAAGTCCACCGAGGGGCAGGGTTCAGCTATAGCTTTAGAAAGCTCACATCGAGCACAGGGTGTGTTTGCATCTTCTTGGGAAGGGTCAGCGTATAGGCTAAGCCTTTCTTTCTTATGACCTTAAAGGGTCCAACTAAGCGTGGACGTAATTTGGTTTTATATACTGCCGAAACGACACGAGTAGGTAAATTCCTAGCGTTTAATACAACCAAATCTCTCACTTTGAACTCGTGTTTGTTCGTTTTGCCTTCGGCACTGCTGCTTGTTTCTTTTAAACACCCTGGCTTTCAGCCATAGTGTCTGTGACGCGACTTAATACGTCAAAACGCTTTGACAGAAACGCTTCCACCTTCTTGCGAATCGCAACAGGGCTGATATCATCCAAGCCTTCGGGTATCTCTCCCCCACTAAGCCCTGATGTGGCAGGGGTAGCGTTAAAGGAACGCGAGGGTTGACCAAAGCATTCACGTACAATGGGCTGAAGCCTGTCGATGTATGCACCGCGTTATTCCCCCAACGCGAACTCAATGAGTGGGATCATCGTGGTCCATTTCTTGGGTGTTTCAGCACATACACTCCGAAGCATATCACCAATAACGCGATTCATGCGCTCGGTCTGACCATCGGTCTGCAAATGATCCGCCGTGGACATGCCCAGTCGAGCGTCCAGCACTTAAATCTAAAATTTACCGGTCTCTATCAAAGACAATTGCCACAGGCAATCCATGTTGTCAAAACACACGATCCATGAAGAGCGTAGCTGTTCCTTCTACCATCGATGGAGTCCGGCACTGTCGCTAAGTGAGCGATCTTGCCCAGTCGGTCAACAAAGACCACAATCTAAGTGTTGCCTGCCGCATCATGCGGTAGGCCAAACACAAAGTCCATACTAATGAGCTGCCACGACCCAGAGGGTACAGGCAAGCTCGCCAAAGGCGCAGCCATACTAGGCGAGTGTTTTACCCTTTCACACGTTTCACACGTGCGCACATATGTCTCACCCATTTATACAGCTTGAGACACCAATAATGGGTACTCACCGAGCTGTAGGTCTTTTCACGACCTACATGGCCGAAGTGGTGTGTCATGGGCCTCATAAATTATCTGATACTTGAGGTTCTCATCATGAGGTACCGGCTGGTCCTCCGACCCTGCACCATAGTACATTGGAGAATTGGCCAATGCATAGCAATTTAATCGCGCACTATTAGGTGGTGATAGCTTCACCTTAGTGTGCTCAAACTCAGCGCTGACCAGCGCCTGGAGCATTGCAACACATGCCTCATCGCGTGCATACGCCACACAAATACGATCCGTTACTGACGAACTCACAACAGTGAGATGAGCAAGCTTATTGTCAAGTCTACGCGATAACGCGTCATCGAAAACATTCTGTTTTCCCGGCTTATACTTTACCTCGAAGTTATACTCCGCAAAAAAGGAGAGCCAACGAGCCATAATCTGAGAAAGATAAGGCGACTGTGTCGCCGTGCGTAACGACGAATGATCGGTATTCACCACAACGGCTTATTTGATCCGAACAGATGTATCCTAAAATAAACAAGGGCATACTTCATCGCAAGTAGCTCCTTGTCATGAACTGGATAGTTCTTCTCTGCAGCTTTCAGCTGACGAGACTCAAACGCGATGACGAGCTCTCGACCCTCAGAGTCAAATCGTAGTAGCGCACTGCCAATAGCAAAGCGTCACACACGACGCTAAAAGGACGATCAGGATCAGGCAAAGTCAGAATTGGTACCTGAAGGAGACTCTCCGCAATTTAAAAGACTCGTGGTGCTCGGTGCTCCAACACCTTTTCACATCATTTTAAGGAGAATTGACAAGGCCTATCTACTTCCGCATCGTTATGACTATACTTATGTAAGTAAGTTACCAAATTTAAAAATTAAAAATGATCACTTTGGCTCCGCAGAACCGGCCAATCCACTATAGCTTTGACCTTGACAGGGTCTGCCCGGGTTCCTCGCTTCCCAATGAAGCATCTCAAAAATGGTATCTCTTCCGCGCCGAAGATGCATTTCTCAATATTGGCATATAACTTATGCATCCGCATGCAATCGAGCACAGCTTGCAGATGTTCAATGTGATTCTCTACATTAATCTTGCCGTTTTTGGCTTAACAATTGACGAATATATTGCCATGTTTGTCTGTGCATACGCGAAACAACTGCGTCACCAGACGACTGGACGTTGCAGGTGAGTTAAACAGCCCTTGGGGCATTACTAACCACTCCCAGAGAATACCATTTGTAGTGCTGACCGCTGTGAGCGGGACATTACTAGCTCTCATGAGCAGTTGGTAATATCCATTGACTAAGTCAAAGGCAATGTACATCCCACCATATTGTTCTGAAGAACAACCTTGCGAGGAATTGATGTTTGAGCCGGGATAGTGCTGCATTCAGCTTATTGTAAGCATGCACTATTCGCCACTTCCCACTAGGCTTCCTTACACAAAACGTGGGCGTAGAGTGCGCAGACTTACTCTCGCGCACCATGATAGCCGCATGTTTCGCACAAAAGAACTCGTCAATAACGTCACATTGTTCTCATGGCAACTCCCTTTGCCGCGTCACGCAGTATTATGTTGCTGGAAACAATTAAATCTCGTGACGTGCACCACTATCCGGGCGTAACTTCGTAAGAGGTTCTCTGGAGACAACATCGCCATACTCCTATAACAAAAAGAAAGTACGAATCCGATGGTTTCTTTAGGATTTCTGATCCGCTTCGCGCATTCAGCACCTTCTTGGTATCCTCAAAAACTGCTTTAAACAAAAGCGATGAGGAATTCGACTCCTCTTTGAGTCTTACAATGACCACATCGGCGATATCGTCTGCCTTTAAGGCAATGACAAACTCGACAAAGGACAACTCGTCCAGATTTAGCAGAGCGTTACTTTGGGTACAGTCGAAGTAGTCAACGACTCTTTGACATCTCCCAGTCAAAACATTGAAGAGTGTATATAACTGTTCACCATCACCGTCATCACGATATTATTATCGCTACTCATGATGCTCTCAGCATCTGACGCAGTAGCGTCTACAGGTGTAAGCACCTCAAGGTCAAATACCACTTCGTTTACTGACTGCATCTCACCTTTTGGGTCGATTCCTCGGCACGAGGTGATTGCGCCTCGTTGTTATTACAAACAATCGTCATTATTGACTTCACCCGACCTCCTAGGGCTCAGCGTCACCAGGTGCTTTCACCTCGTTGTCCTTGAACACAACATCCGCTAGTGACTTCACCCGACCCTCCAGGGTCAGTACCTCGTCATCTATGTCCCTTGGACCAGTTTCGTGACATTTCGGCTCACAGTCATACACACACCGCCAGGTGTTTAGTGATGCAACATCGCATGTCATATGTGTCAACTAGAGGGTTCTCAACCACACTACTGATAGCCCTTGTCTCGCCGGGATCATTATCCTCAACACTTATAGCGTCTACAAAGTCGAATAAGCCGCCATCTAGCATATTGACCGACTCGGTCCAATATCCGCGCCAAAAGCGCTTTTGCTTCCTAGAAGAGGCAGGTTCAGGACTCTCCAGAGCCCCACCGGAGCGTTTCGCGTTGCGCCTAAGGTCTTCGACCTCCAGTCAATCCATGGCTCATGACGTTCTAGCCATGCCATGCTTAAGATGAGGTCATACCTCGTATCAAGGTCGAATCCCAAACAGCGTCCATGCTGTTAAAGTCCAAAATCTTTAAATGTAAGTCCATAGGTACTTGAATGTGTACTGTAACACGCGTACCCGACGATAAACGAACCTTGACTGTGTCGCTTTCACGCGCTCTAAGCGCTTCAGCATACTGCTGACTACCTTGCACGGTGAGTATAATTGATGGATGCCCCCGAAATAATCAAAACAATCCATGTCTATCAAAGACGTCCCTTCGACTAGAGCATTGTTATACTCCTGAAGCATATGAATACGCTTGTTAACCTCTTCTTTCACCCTGGTCGATGAGATATTCTACGCCCTTAGGGCCAAGGATAGGGCGCAGCTTCTGCAACCCTTCCTGTTGTGCCTGTGACAGGCCAACCGCTGACATCTCATCGATGTCCATTCTCACACGCAAACCCAGGTGCGGGATTGACTACAAGTGCTAACAGATGTATCCGGGATACTGTAGCCAAGCTACTTATGCACTATGTGCAGAGGAAGACAAAGCTCAGAGATCTTCTACGTCTTAGGGTGCTTAACCCTTCCTAGGCTAGCTCGTAAGCTTGTGCTTATCGGTTGTTACATCTGGGTCCCAAAGAGATGTAAAATACACACCTTCGTGTAACCCCGTTACAGACTTTATATATGGTAATATATATCGTCTATACCAAAGCTCTCTGTTTTAATCTATTTTGTGATAATGAAATACACATATGCATACTAGCTATGCCTATTTCGCTTGGCCATCGTTGATTGAACTGCTTGTGTTGGCTGATATAATGGCCTATATTAGCCAATGAGCAGATATTTTGTTTTTTTTGATCAACTAACGTAATATTCATGAATATTGTCAGCCGTGACGGTATTCGCATCGTCACCAAATGATGGTGCCAATGTAATGCAACAAGCTGACCCTTTGTCCAGGACTTCAACAACAATACTTGAAGTCTAAAACTACCACAGACACTCACAGTCTAGGTTGACTCTAAGCAAGCACATATATACTCAGGGATTTTGCATCGCAACGTTGTATAACCTGTCTCATTTCTTATCGAGTCAAGAATTGAGCATGCGCACCCTTTCTGTAAACTAACGGTATCAGCAGAGAATCTGCTTCTTATTCTTCAATAGCTAGCGTAAAGTAAACGCAAACGCAACAGCCCAAATGGTCTTGCACTTGCGTTAAATTTGTACCTGTTTATTATCGCTAGAACCAAACGCCGCACTCAGCGTCACTTGGGATTGTAAGGTAGAGTATATCACCTGAAAAAATAGCTGATGTGTCACAAATGACACCGACATGATAGATCAATGCATAAGTGTTCTTAATATTCTACCAGTAGTCAACCAGCACGGTTGCTCACTCAGTACTTGCATGGGACACTCCCTACTACAACAATAAGGCACCCGCAAGAGCGTAGACTCTACTAACGTGTCTCTGGTCAGCTGTTTATCCAGGGGGGAGGCGAGAAACGTCAATCTCGTCGTCGTCAGCATCGTCCAAAAGCGTGCGTGTGGCTCCCTCAAATGTCGAAAGACCATCTAGGTTGTCAGCCACACTGGTGCTGCGAGCCATTGCAATGACACCGCTGCGATGGATCTCTGTGATGCCCAACGGCTTCAGCAGGTCCAAAAAGGCCTCAATACGACCAGGAGTACCAGCGAGCTGCACCATAACCTGGTGTGGCCGCACGTCAATGACCTTAGCATCAAATAAGTTGGCTAGTTCGACGGCCTCAGCACGGGATCCAGGCTCTGCACGCAAGAATAGCAGGTATCAGCTCTAAAAATCCAACCAACAAAACTCAGGTGGCAAGGATTGCCGGTCTTAAGCCGTCAACAAGAATAAAAGTGTCAACGTACCAACCGTTGATACCTTGGCCAGCATCAAATCGCGCTCGACGTAGTTCTTTTCGGCATTTTTGCCGCTACTAAGGATGTTGACCACTGCCACGAAAACGACGTCTTCCAGCTGCTTTTTCATCTACAAAAGCCAACACATATTGTCATTTTACTATCTCCATGTAATGAACCTTACATCAATAGCATCCATACGTTGGCAACACTCTGAGCAGTGCCATTAACGACAACTGTCATGCGGGAAAGCTCCTCGACCTCCGTACGACCCACCACCAGACTGTCAATGTTGTACCCTACAGCAAACACATAACAAACCAATAGAAAGATTAGAGCCATAATGACGGCCGTACAAATCCTTCCGGGTCTTTCTACCTCGAGCAGCAAAGAGGTTAGCGATCTCAGCCAGGCAGCCAGGCTGGTTAACCACCAGTGCAGCAATCACATGACGCTGGCTCTGATCCGCCCCACTGAATGCACGCGGAAACTGCTTAAGGGCAGTGCGAGACGATACGATGGAAGGCAAAGACCGCGGGAAAGCGCAACGAGCCAACGGCGCTACAGATCTCCGCAACATCTGGGACGAATGTCAAATGAGGCGTCGAAAGTCTGCCAAGTGTTACTACTTTGGGGTTTCAAATGTAAGGTGGTTGCGCAAACAACAGATGCGCTCACTAAAGTACGAATACACTTCAGGAAATTGTTGTAAATCTGATGCGCCATGGGCGTACGCAGTGCTTCCCTATGTATTGAAGCAGCTTTCACTATATAAAATTATTATGCTATTCTAATACTGCCGTTTCGTCACGCTTCTCCGAAGCCCGTGTCAGCCTTTCTGACGGTACAAAAGCGCCTGCGACTGGGTAAGAAAGAGGTCACGGAACAGATATTATCACGTAATACGGAAAAGAAGGCTCCATTGCCTGTTTATTACGAGATGTATATAAGTCATGGCGCAACATAGGTAAAGCATGCGAGGCTGTCTGGCTGGCCTATTGTTTTACTGCTGCCTCGATTTCAGCGCTGCGTTAGCGTGCCGCACAAGTGCAGTTGTCCGTAGATCTTTGTTGCTGTGCTGGGAATTGCCATGCAGTACGCTTGGGTTTATGAAAATGTTTCATACACATCTTTGTCGTAGGTGCAAATGAACCATGCTGACGATGTCATCACTGACTGGAACATGTCAATTTCTGCGTATCGCACGCTGCAGCTTGCGCTAGAATACGTACGGCCATGGAGAGCTTAGTGTTGATAGTTGTCATCTTCGTGGTCGCCGGTATAAGTTGCGGGTTGATTAGCTGCGGCATTTTTTTTGTGACTTTCGTGAAGTTATGTGCTATATGAGCCACGAAGTCTAGTGTAGTAGACACAGTACGCATGACCCTGAAATCGACCTCTTTGGATGAATAAGTTTGTCACCAAACTTGCAGGCATCTGGTGACACGATTGAATCAATGATCGCAGATGGACTGATTCGTAAATCTTCGCTTTGACAAACTTGGGCGGCGCATTGTGTAAAGTAGATGTTTGTGATGTGAATTTGTCCAGGAGAGCATGACTAGCGAGCTAGATACGACGCTATTGGCAACCGAGCGGATGAGTTTACGGTACCAAATCACACCAGCCAGCGCTTGGTCGCCCTTGCTCGCAACGCAGCATAGCGCATTGATGTCCAGTTGCGCCTATGGTCAACACGTCTCACAGAGCGATTTTCGCAGATAACAAGTAAGATAACTGGCTTTGCATCTTGACGCGTCTTTTTGATCAGCAGCACTGCCGACAACGTCATCCGCCCACCTGTACTGTGCTCCACCGTGCTAACTATCGGTGTTAGCCGTGCTAGCATAACGATTTAGTTACGGTCTCATCTGCGCCAAGTTGCAAATCGAGCTCTCGCCAGGCTTGAGCGTAAAGATTGGAGCTACTACGAGCCGCACATTGTCAATCGTGAATTCCAGAGACTGGAGAACTTGTGCTTTTTGTTGTTGCCATGTCAACAGACAGCTCGACAATGATGGCGTCACGATTTAGGACGATAGTGGCGACATACACAGCCAGGCTTACTAAATATGGCGGCCCCGGCAATTTATCGTCTAGCGGTTCAGAACAGCTAGAGGTGAATCATGCGGTGCTTCTAATGCTTCGTATGTGTTACATTGTGACAAAAGCAGGTCGCTATCGGTATCTGCAGCGTAGCACACTGAGAATTAAGACTGAACCACCATTTGTAGTAAGTGGATTGTCGCCAGAAACCACATGATCTTGTGCAGCTTCTTATGCATGAAATCGTGAGTCAGTGGCCTTTTGTGTCGGAGAATATTAGACTTATCTTGCCTTTTGCTGACGACTAAGATGTTACATGCATATGCACGATAACGTTGAAGTTGTCAGCCGCCTCATTGTACTTGTATCGTGCCACTGGCTCGCAACGCTACGCGACGCTTAGAATAAATATCCTTTGCCCATTCTCCTTGAGAACATGCCGTTGACATTACCAGACGATCGATTCTTCTGCCCAATCTTTAGAGCTGCAAACTACGTGTGTCAATTGATAGACGCCACCAAACATTGAACCATTTCGAATCGAGCTTCTATATCTTTTGTCCAAATCCCGTCACAAATTGCCTGGACCTACGCACGTTTTCTCTGACTTTAGCCACGTGCACTGCATCTTCCATCAAGTAGCAGCTTCAGTGCCAGCTAAACGATAGCAAAGCAAAAAAAAGAAAGAAAACGCCAGGCAACGGGCGAGGAAAGGCGCGGCAAACTCGCTGGAACATCGGCAGAAGACACCGCGCACAGAATAATACAAATAAAAGGGCTAAAGCTTGTCGTGCTTACTTGTCATTAATCAATTGAAACTGCAAGCTCTCTCATTCGTGTGGTTAGTAACATGACGCAGCCTGCTTTTTCTTGGTTCATGGCAGGTATCGCTGGATACACAGAGGCTCAGCTCGTGGTGCTTGGATTAAGTGTTGTGGTAGTGGCCGTAGCTCTGCTCTCGTACTTCGTGGTGGCACCAGAGTACCAAAAGCACCTGGAAAAACAGTACGCAGCACTGGCGCACGCGTCCTCGAAGCGGCAGCTAGATGATCAACAGGCGCTGCTCGCGCGAATGCAATTGCGCAAGCACAAGTCACTCGGTGCCTGGGACATTGAGTCGGGCTCAAGCGACGACGATGGACGACATCGCTGCAGCTTGCAGCGGCGACACTCGCATATGCGACCCGCTCCTGCCAGTATCTCTTCACCAAGGGACATGGTCACCATGGCGGCTCAACTTGCACGAAAAGAACGCAATGCACGTCGCCGCAAAAGCGAGAGTGATGCGCTCAAACAAGCTACCGTGCAGCGAGCAGACATGCTACGGCGTCGAGTGCTGCTGCGGAAGCTGGAGGAGGAAATTGCTGGTACAGTGAAGGCGAATAAAGAAGCTCAGGCAGCTGCAACATCGAATTCTAGGATGGCAAACACGGCGAGTTACACACTGGATCTGAGCAATGATCGACTCAAGATGCTACAGGAACATCCAGCGGACTGCGTCAAGGAGTTCACGATTCTTGCTCGAGCACAGTCACTGACCGTCACCTTACCTATTGTCGACAATGCGGCAATGGCCAAAAGCATTACCGAGACCGCACCAGAACCTCACGAAGTAAAGCAGGCACTGAAGGTGCTGCACGATGTACTGAGCTTTTACTTGTCGGTTGACCATCGTGATATGACCAAACTCACGGTATTTTGCAATTCACTGCTGCAGCATGATGGCCTCAATCGTCTACGTGCGTTTGAAGCATCTCGCGACAAAGACGTCCGAGCGCTGTCCATCTCCATCATTGAAAAGGCTGTGCCTGCTATTTGGCATTAAGAGACATCAGCCACTTATCTATAAACCTCAGCTTCGGCCCATGTAAAGCTTCACATCTCAATTGGTGAGTAAATAAATACACCGTAGTAGCTCAGTTAGAGAATCACACTTATATACATGAATTATTGTCGTCATTATCATCTTCAAGCTCGGTCCGTCATGTGACATATCATGGCTTTCATACTTCGCTAACAATCAACCACCTATTTCTGCTGGAACGACGCCGCTATCCTTTGCAGCGAGCTTAAGAGCACCGTTCGGAGCGCCAGTCGTGAGATAGATCCACCACAAAGCAGCACACTGCCAAGAGTGGAAGGTGTGAGCTTGGAGTTCCACAGGATGAGCGTTTTTGGCTGCGAGGAGGGCGCTGAATTATCAGATACAAATTCCACAAATGCCACATGATCACTCAGCAACAGCGGACCACTCTTTTCAATTCTATAACAAATACTAGGAATTCTGTCCGAGCGATCGGGTGGTCCTGCTGATAGGATTTGCTCTTCTACGCCAAGCGACAGGAGGCGGCGATGGCCAGCAAGCCCATGGCCTTCCCCATCCTTCAATGTCGACCCACAGCTGAACCACTCCATCTGCAACCATGCATCGTAAGCTTCATCTACTGACGCGTTCACCAGTTGTGCTATTGTGAGCTCTTGTCCATCGCTGTCCGTGTATGCCTTGAAGGAGGCGGCGTCTACATATCGATTTGCCATTGTATGAGAATGTATTTGAGAAGAATGGGACAATGCATATAAACGATTGGTCAATATGATAGAAGTTGAAGTGACTGCTTTATGAAACAAACGTTAGTAGTCTTTCTGCTACTAGCTAAGACGTTGAAGACAGACGAATCTAGTGACGTCAGCGACTTCAATGACTTACTTGCGCAAATTTAGAGTTTTCTGCAGACAACCCTGACAATCTGCTTTGAAAACGCTACTGCTATTCCAAATGCCGGTTTGTCTTTGCGGCAGCACTTACGGCTAGAGCTCTCAGCAAGCTTTGCAACGCCCACCGCAGGATAACCTTGGTGAATCCACCGCAACAGAAAAGATACCCAATAACGCTGGGCTCCATCTTTAGCGACCAGATCACAAGCGTTGCCGGCGTGCTTTCTGGAGACGCAGCGACGTCGATGAACTGCACGAACGCAAAGTAGTTCAAAACTGGAAACAGTCCAAACTTGCGGATCTTATAGTAGACCGAAGGGATCTTCGAAGAGTCCCATTGGGTAGCAGCAAAACTTGGTCGCCCTCCGTCACTATCTACTATATCGTCCATCGGTAGTCCAACTGACAGAATTTGCTCCTCAACACCCAGTGAAATGCGACGTATGTGGCCAACGTAGCCTCGGCCTTCGCCCTCGTGCTGCTCGAATCCCCCTGCAAGCCAAACTTCCTCTATCCACGCGTCAAATACTTCCGAGGGAGAGCCAACAACACATTCGGACACCACCAACTCTTGTCCCTTTCGCCATTGGTACTCTTCGTAGGCTAGCGCATCGACGTATCGCGTTGGGTCCAATTGAGTATTACGCATTCTGCTCTCGCTTGACACTAATTATCACATCGTATTTGTGTTTGTCAGGTGGATATCGGTATTGACCAATAAAAAGCTCTGGTGCCTGACTGCTCGCGTGCATGGTCACCGACTGCAGAAAGTCATCATGATTGTGCGTAAAATCAAACGGATAGAAAACCTATGAAATCGAAGCAGCTGTGTATGCGTTTGACGTATCTATTATGACCGTCTGCGTTAGTGGTGTCAGATTGCGACATTTCGTTGATACGTCAAGGATTGTGCGGGCGTGACAAACCAGATGACATTTCAGCGAAGGACAACAGCAGACCATAAAGTTTTTGCAATGCTTCCTCTTTGCAGATGATGTGCAGGCAGCCAAAGTGACACAATTGTTTCTTCAAAAAAGTGGCAGGATGTACATTTTCATTGTGACTTTGGTCGTCACCATCGATCATTTGATCTCCTACGAACGTGGATCTGACAAAACCATGCATCGAAAATTATAGGCCGAGGCTACCAACAAGCTTCAAAGCCTCGAACGTCACGCCAAGCATGCCTTTTGTAGGTACAATCTATCAATATGTTGACTAACTACTGACTTTTTCATTTCGAAACGCTACATAAAGATGTTTTTAACTGTATCCTTACTCTATTGGGTTTTCTCGGTAATTTACAGCACCAATTTGGAGGTTTTGCGCTGGCAGTTGGCGCAGATGACGCCAATCAGTGTGAGAAGCACCGTAGCAACGCTGACTGCAATACCGAGGATAATCCAGTTGTCAGGAGCCATTCCGAGAAACTTGATCTCGCCACCACTATCGACCGCCGTGCGTGCATGACCAGCTCGCGCTCCAGTCGGAATAACGGCGAAAACACTGAGTCCACAATTGATTTTCGAGTCGATGGCCAGGCGCAAGAAACCCTTTTCGCCCCAGTTTAACCCGTACGAATTCTTAAGAATCCAGTAGTCAGTCGTACCGTCAGAACCGTAGCCAACAAGCACAAGTGCGTGATTAATATCGGCGCTGGAAGCAAAGTCACCATCATTTGGACAGCTGTAAATACCGCCTTTGTATGCGTCAAAAAAACCGCCAGAGTTAATGGCCACTGATATAGGTTGTTGCTGCAATGCCAGCTTCAGCAACTCGGTTGGGTCACTGCTCTTTTCACATGAAGGTCCCACAACTTGCTCCCATCCAGATATGCTCGCAGCAGCGTCTTCTATTGTAGAGTTGTTGCAAGCATTGGCTAAAGCTGCTCTAGATGCTTCCTCGGTATCCTCTTCGTTGTATGGCAGGTCCAGCTGGCTCAGCAGCGACCAATGCAACTGCGCTGCGTCGGCAAACGCGGCATGGGTCATACCTCCATTGCATGCGTCATTCCTCGAGCCCCAGATCATTTTGCTATGCAGCCAACTCGATCCATCGACGCCGCCCTCAGCCCAGCAATAGTCAAAAGTTGCAGTCATCTCTCTTGAGCTGCACTCTAAAAATTGTTGCGGTGATAGCGATTGTGGCTCTGTTCCCGCATTCACCGCGACCGCTGTCTCGATACTATCTGCAGCTGCAAAGGCCCAGCAACTGCCACATTGGTTCTGACTCTTGACAACCGTACAGATACTCTGGTTGTGTGAATTATCAGACGAGCACCAATCCAGCGTCTCGCGGTATCCAAGTGTCGAGTTAGCAAGTCGTCGTTGCTTTGTCGCCCGGCGTTGCTGTTGACGCTGTGCCGCTTGATACTCCTGCTGCACTAAGTCGAAAGGTGACAAGTGCCTATCGCCTTCATAATATAAATGCCGTGTATTGACGCCGATTGTGTACGGAAAGACCCAGTCCCGTTCTGTCGCGTGCTTGTGCACTTGCTCGAGGTAGTATACGTGCTCTTCCATCCGGCGTCGATACTCGCTCGCGTCTGAGTCCATCCCTTCATCATGAAGGAACTGCGTCACCATATCGCTCGCAGACACTGCAATGCCGTCTCGACCCACCCATAGACACTGCACGTTGTTGCAGCTCTGCAATGTGCCAAAGGTGGAAAATACACTACGCGCTTGGATCGCTAATGGGACAATGACTGTGATGAGACTAACGAAGTTTATCCATAACAATGGCGTCATGTTTAGTTAATCTATGGGCTAGTAGCTGGTTGACTTGAAGGCTGCAGCTGGAGTCGGAATTGGTCGCTGCACGATATCGACTTGTTGCCTTGTCAAGTCTCTCGTTTGATTGCGGTATAAGGTTTCACTACGAATTTCAACAAGTCGCAGTAGTGAGTCAGCGACTACTAAGATGGACTTATTTGATAGAAACTGCCATTTCAACCTGAAGCAATTGACGTTTGACCAGCTTATATTAGTTAAAGAGCATCGCATGCATGCGAAAAATGGAGCTTTAAATCTTTCATTTTTTACTAGTGTCAAGAAAAAGTTGATCGTCGTCTCATGAACACGCATCTGGATTTTTAGCCATGACCACAAGCGCATGTTAGGACTTGGTTATCAGTCCTGTGCTCTGGCTCGCTTTACATCTTTTTAGGTTTTTGATAGTCGGAATGCAATGTGACGATTTATTCACTTTTAACCACTACAAAGCTCACATGTCGCATTTTATCCATAGAGCAAGTCTCACCTTATTCAAGATGCATACCATTTGGACTATTACGCATCCTGAGTGTTGGTGGGAGCATGTGCCATATATATGGCCGAGTTCTCCTTGCGAATGGCCTTCAATTTCTGGTGCGACACCCATAGGCCAATAGCAGTCAAAACTAGCGTGAGAATCGTGGTTCCAGCGGCAACACCAATCCAAGACGACGGGCTCAATCCTACAAAAATCTTGTCGCCTCCGCTATCGACAGCAGTGCTCGCCTGACCGCCTGCCTTCGCGCCAATAGGTATGACGGGAAAAATGTTCAAGCCACAGTTAATCTTAGCGTCCGCTACCAACTTCATGAAGCCACTGTCGCCCCACGAGCTACCGTACGAGTTCTTGAGAATCCAATAATCGCCATGCAAGCTGTCGGTACCGTAACCCACGAGAAGAAGAGCGTGATTCAGGTCATTCTTGGATAACATCTCGCCATTGTTTGGGCAATTATAGAACCCGCCGGCGTACTCTGCAAAACCACCATTTGACGTGATCGCTACAGCAATGGGCTGTTTCTCCAGCGCCATGCGCAGCAGCAACGTGCAATTACTGGAAACGGTACAATCGATACCCACGATCTGTTCATAACCAGTAATGCTCGCAGCCGCTTGATCTGCACTAACCTTACACATCGACGAAGCGTTTGCGTCCAACACGTTCCCGGAATTAGTGTCATCATACGGCATTGTAAGCCCTGTCACAAGACCCCAGCCGTTTTGAGCCGCATCCATAAAGGCACCATGGGTCATTCCACCATTACATCCGTCGTTTTGGGATTCCCATATAATCTGCGTCTCCATCCAACTAGCACCAGGCACACCGTTGTCAGACGCCCAGCAATACTCAAACGTTTGAGTTGTTTGAAATGTGCTGCACGTCAGGAACTGCTGCGGAGATAAGGACACGGCTGCTGAAGCATTTTCAGCAATCACCACAGCGGTCTCAATAGCATCGGCAGCAACAAACGACCAACAGCTTCCGCAGCTCTTTTGGCTTTTCACGGGTGAACACACAGTATAACCCATGGAGTTGGCGGAGTCACACCAATTCCAGTAATCCAAGCTGCCTGCGCTTGAGATCGTACTGTTCGTTTGAGTCTGAAGACGACGAGAATATGCCGAGGTCATTTCCTGCTCTACAAACTGCTTCGCTGTTAGCTTACGGTAAGGCGATAACGTCAAGTGCCGCTCGTTCACTCCCATGTGATACGAGAACTTGTGGCCAGCATTATTTGCGTACATATTCACGTCTGCATTACCGCAAAAGAAGAATACACACCTTGATGTTAGTATGACGCTTGCAAGCACGCAAAAAAACATTCTCACTCGACTGTCTTCTCACCTTCAATGTACGTCATGTGTTCCGCCAGATTGCGTAGGTTTTCTTGAGTGACATAGTTGCGCTGAATAAATAATTCACGCAGCGCGCGTGAGTCCACGATTTGGCCATTCTCTCCGGCCCAAAGGCACGGCGAGTCGACAGAGCGAACAGAAGGACAGCCAAGAAGAGTGCCTAGTGATCGATTCGTCGTGACGACGGCAGTAGCAGAAGGCGCCATCAATAGCGTAAGAACGACTGCTTGAAAAGGGGGCATAGTCTTAAAACGATTGAGTTCAGGTAATAAGTAGTTTCACTATGGCTGAATCTCTTCTGTCCTAAACAAGTTCACCACCCGCTTTTCACGATTTTGTAAAGGCTCGCCAGATGTCGGCAGAAGAAAACTACATAGACGATGATGGTACTGTACTTACTTCTTCATCTTTCCTGCTGTTTATGTGACAGAAAATTTAGTGTCATTGCAAGAATTAGCAAGCACTGACATGAACATGTTACTGACTTTGCAAGGAACGTTTTTCATTGTCATCCACTGCTTTGAAGCATCCCATAGCGGTTGAATAGGCTGCGCGTGCTGTGCCAGCAATACCTAACAAGCACTGCGTTGTTATTTCAATCAATATAAACCTACGTTGTGGTTAATGCGATAGCGTCGCGTAAGGATCAATCCTACGTACGCACGGGCTTCTCAAAGCCTATTAGACCGACATCTACCGGCCGTTTGCCCGCGCCGCGTATATAGCTGAGTTCTTTTTGCGGATCGATCTCATTTTATGGTGCGAGAAAAGCATGCCGATGGCAGTGGTCACTACAGTGAAAATAGTCGTCAAACCCGCGACGACAATCCAGGCGTTCGGGCTCAGACCAACAAAAATCGTTTCACCACCGCTATCAATGCTAATCGATGACGCAGCACCGGCTGATGCTCCTGTGGGGATTACAGGAAAAATGTTGAGACCGCAGTTCACCTTGGAATCCGCCAAGAGATTCATAAAGCCGCTTGTGCCCCACGAGCTGCCGTACGAATTTTTGAGGATCCAGTAGTCGCCGTGCGAGGCATCCGTACCGTAGCCTACAAGAACCATGGCGTGATTTACGTCGTTCTTCGAAGACAGGTCACCGTTGTTGGGACAGCTATAAAAACCGCCGGCATATTCACCGAATGGGTCTTCCGAGTTAATTGCAACTGCAATCGGCTGCTTTTCCAATGCCAAGCGCAGCAAGACACTGCAGGTGCTGGATGCCGTGCAGTCCGTACCCACAACCTGTTCCCAGCCCGTGATGCTAGCAGCAGTTTCATTGGCACTCACATTGCATAACAGCGACGCCTTATCAGAGGCCGTGTGGCTGGAGGCGGAGTCGTCGTACGGCATCGTGAGCTCCGTCACAAGACCCCATGAGCTCTGCGCAGCGTCGATAAAAGCGCCGTGGGTCATGCCACCGTTACAACCATCGTTCTGTGACTCCCACTTGATGTCTCTCTCCATCCAAATTGCGCCATCCACTCCGTCATCAGTTGCCCAACAGTATTCAAAGGTCTGCGTCGTCTCTAGTCTACTACATGTCAAGAACTGCTGTGGGGAGAGCGACACCGCCGCCGATGCATTCTCCGCAATCACAACAGCTGTCTCAATAGCATCAGCAGCAGCAAAAGCCCAGCAGCTGCCACAGTTCTGCTGACTCTTGACTGACGAGCATACGCTGTGGCCGAATGGATTTTCTTTGCCGCACCAATTCCAGTACTTGGAGCCATCGACGTGAAACACTTTGCTAGAGTCCTTTGCTAGACTGTCATTAGTCTTCGAGACTAGACGACGAGATCGCGCTGATTGGACCTCCTGGTCCACAAGCTGCTGGGGCGAGAGACGGCGCCAAGTGGACGATGTCAAGTGACGCTCGTTCACGCCCATGTGATACGAGAAGACGTGGTCAACACTCTTGGCGTGCATGTGAACATCCTCAATGTACTTCATGTGATTTTGCAAGTTTCGGCTGTAGTTTTCCTGGTCATGATAGGACACGAAATGACGCTGAACAAGTAATTCGCGCAGGGTCGTCGATGCGACAACCTCGTTGTTCTCACCCACCCAGAGGCATGGAGATTCAGCAGAACGCACAGCAGGGCAATCTACAAGTGTACCGAAAGAGCGTGTCGTGGTGCTATGTGCGGTAGATCTAGCGACAATAGCAGTAGAAAGCATAAAGAGAGAAGTTTGCACGTGCATGTTGACACTTTGACTTAAATAGGTGCTGTCTCTTTCAAAAGCGGTCAAAATAAATAGCCTTTTTGGTAAAATACAGTAAAATAAAGAGTCTCACGCCTCAGACGGGGATGTGGGCTTAGTGATACATTCTGGTTAGATTTGCCTTTTACCGGCAAATTGTACGCAAAATAGAGTTAGGACTTGTATGAAGGAACTAATATGGAGAACTAACTTGACCAAAGTTAAGGTTTCTCACTGTCTGATAGCTACAATGATCATCGTTCAGTCAGCAGATCACCTATAGGTTGCTTCATTGCTGGCTTTGGTTTCATCGGATACAAATACACTCAAAGTAGGTTTTGCATCTGTTCGTCCTTTGTCGTCTGTCATTTTTGCAGTCGCACTGTAGACAATAGGGCACTTTAATGAGCGGTGACCGTATGCAAGCAAGAGCTACACCATGAAACTTGCACTAAATAGTACCACGTTGGAGTACTAGTCACTTCGGCACCTTTGGTGCATCTTAGTGGTCTCATTCAGCTTCTTTTTTGTAAGAGACGAGGAATCTCGCGCTGTTGGCAGCTGCCAAGTTATGAGCATCTTTTGTCTGTAATTAGCAAAGCCAAGCCCGTTTTCCTCTTCATGCCGACGGTCATGGCCGTTAAAGTTTTTAAGTTGTCAGTCTCTGTCGTTTGGCGATTCGCTGCCCTCGATGATTTGCCTGTATTTTCATATTTGCAGGATCTGTGTGTCGCGTAGTAAGCTTCTGTATCTAGAAGCTACTTTCTGACAACACAATGGCGACTCAATCAAGTCCGACTGAGGACACTCCGCTGCAGATGAAGACGAAGATTAATGAGCCGCAGTGGACGCGCTTTCTCGCCGGTGGAATGGCATCGGCGACCGCCGAGCTGCTGACGCTGCCAATTGATATCACCAAGGTGCGGTTGCAAGCGCAGCGTTCTGGCTCTACTATAGGCGGCAAGCCGGTGGTGTATTACAACGGTATGGTCCATGCCGCGCAGACCATAATCAAGCATGAAGGTCCCGGTGCACTTTGGAATGGAGCCACGCCCGCGTTGCTGCGCCAAGTCTCATACACGAGTATCTGCATGGTGCTATATGAACCGCTGCGCAATGCATTTGGAGCTAACGTTGCTCACAGTATAAATGGCGAAGTACCGTTCATCAACAAGTGTTTTGCGGGAGGATGTGCCGGCATTATTGGCATCAGCATTGCCAACCCGTGCGTTGGCGCCGTCTTCTTGTTTTCTGTCACTGATTCACTGATGCTTTAGCGTTGTAGTGTGGATGTTATTAAGGTGCGAATGCAGGCGGATCGTTCGGGCAAGCTGTACCGTGGTGTGAGTGATGCATTTGGTGTAATTTATCAGCGGGAGGGTATGCGCGGATTTCTTCGTGGCATGCCGCCCAACATTCAGCGTGGTTTTATCGTAAATGCAGCCGAGCTCGGCACGTACGACCACAGCAAGGAGCTATTGATTTCTTCAGGGCTGTTCAAGGAGGGAATGCTTGCACATACTGGTGCAAGCTGTGTGGCAGGCTTTGCTGGTGCGGCTGCATCTAACCCGTACGTGCATCATCTGCTTCCAGCATAAAGCGCATTTTAAACTGACATTATGCTTTGAAATGTCTCTCACCTGCAGGATCGATGTGGTGAAAACACGTTTAATGAGTCAGTCAACGGACGCAAGTGGTAAGGAACTTCATTACAAGGGCATGATGGACTGCATGCGAAAGACGTTCAACGAGGGTGGTGCGAGTGCTTTCTACAAGGGCTTCATCCCGAACTGGATGCGAAAGGCGCCTTGGTGTATCGTATTCTTTGTCATGTACGAAAAGTATCGTGCAGCATGGGTGCCTAGCGACGAGTTGCAGACCGTAAGATTGCCAGCAAGTGCTGCTAGATCGAAAGATTCGTAAAAGAGAAGTAAACCAAAACAAGATATAACAACGCTTGTCCATGACATGTATTTGAATAATCTCCCGCTAAACCATTTTGCACGATGATAAATAAGAGTACAACATCCTTTCTAATGAAGGCAAAGCGCGTCCTTAGCGAAAGCCAAACTCTCCGGAAGCTTATTCGCCGCTTCGTTATTGGTATAAGCCCGACGCTGCCAGTCTGCTTCAATGTCCATCACATTACACTCATTTGGTAGTTTACGTACAACTCTGGCGTGCGTCTTCTGACTGTTCTTTTGTTCATCAGTCACCAGTGCTTGCATTTTGCTTACCACTTGAGCTCCTCAAAGTCGTGCATCTGCATATACCATGTAGACCGCGGCGGTGTGAGATAATGCATAGTCGCTGCTCGCGGAGGCAGGTTCTTAATCAACTTGTCATGCAACTCAATAAATTCGTCCGTCTGCACTACATTAATCTTCTTGTTGTCTGTTGGAATGGAAAATTTGCCATTCTTAGGCAACATTACAATGGGAAGGCGCTCCTTGGCACGATCCTCAGCCGACCACCGACTGCGTGAGATGACATGCACGTTCAAATTCGAAAACGATCCATTCATTAATCTGTTAGAAATGGTGCTCTCAACAGAGGGCTCGCGAGTCTCGTCTTCTTCCTCTTCTTCAGAGTAGTAGTAAGCTGGACACGTCTGTCGAAGACGGGCACTATAATCATTGCTGCTGCTGTTATTCCTGGCAAAAAGTGAGCGACGGAAGCGATCACGTTCCTGTCGTCGGCTTTCCAGCATTTCTTCACGTGACATGCTCTGTTGATTGGCACTGTCATTAACAGGCAATACCATAGCGTTGCCACTACCGCTTAAAAAGCTGCCATTGTTACTGCCACTGTTACTGTTAAAGCTGCCATTGTTACTCCCAAAGCTGCTATGACGGACACGATTGGTACGATTAAGTGTTTTGAGCATCTTTTGCAACGCTACAAACGTCTCATCCACCTCGTCATCTTCGCCAGAGAAACTCGGATCGTCTCCAGACGTGCGACCGCTGAAAGACGGAATCTTCTTGGATAAACGTGTTTCGACCATTGCCATATTATTTACTTTATATATTATTATTGTATCACCTTTCTCTTATGGTTCATAAAGTCAGCAATACCAAATGCTTTTACTTTACTGGAAAACCAACGTGCGCACTCGCGTGCTTACGATTCGGTGAGGTGAAAACTGCTTTTTTCCTGTTCTCCTCTTTACTTTGTGGACAGCACGTATGAAAGTGATAACGATTCTGTGATAGGTGCAGAAATGAAACAATCGGTTTTGTCAGAATCGTCTTGTAATTGGTCGAAAATACGTCTCGTAATGTTCGTTCTTCAGAGCTTGCTCAAAGTTCACTTGTCCAATGTTGTTAAAATGTCGCGTGTACAACTATCATTCTTCTTGGCGCTCGTTGTGAAACTGTCACGCGTAACGATATGCGTTGCAGCCACCGTTATGTGGATAATACATACTACCGTCATCTGTATTTCATACATGCATTCTACATTGTAACATGAGTTCAATGTATTTATTACGCAAGACCACTATTATAAGGACTAGAGTTGAAGTGTATGTATGTATGTATGTATGTATGTGGCATTGGCCTCTGCCGTAGTTTTGCTGATACAGTCTTATAGTGCTGCACATACACAATGCAATTTAATATATACAGGTTAGGCGAATTGGTTCAGTAAAAATGATATTATCAGCTTTTGCCGCATTTAGATTCGTGCGAATGTCGCACAACTGAAGTGCACGCCCGTCTTCAAGCTCGTAAACGTCCAGCCATCATATCATGTTTATGCGCGTTTACCCAATGTGACAGACGTTGAGGCGACCTTTTTTCGCGGCGACTAGTGGACGAGATCATGCACCGATCCAACCATTAGCATATCTTGGTTGACTACATCCTGTGAAGCTTCAACGCCGAACGCCTAGGTCCTCGTCCACTTTTACCTGCTGAGTACGTATTTTTAACCTCAATCTCAACTGCATCGTGGCTCACTACGATAGGGAACGAGAAAAAGACAGGCTTTGCTAGATTACGGTCCTCGTTGTCCTACTGAACAAGTGTCATTCCTCTGCACAAGCTGACGCGTGAAAAATGGCCAAGAGATGGAGGCCGAGAAGAATTGGTTGTTTGAGCACGGTATTAAATGTAAACTGCTTTTTCAGATCAGAGAAGTGGGGTGCAACACGCAGACGGAACACGCTTCTTGTAAGAGTCGGTTTGCGAGCGAGACAAAGGAACCTTTCTTGCTAAGATAACGGAGCACAGGAGAAATTTGCAGCTACAAAGCGACTGCATTGTGTTTAGACTTATCGTAGAAAGCACGGAAGCGCCTGTCTAGTGCAGAGAAGAGCGCAGCACGAACAGCGGCGGTTTATTAGAGTATAAAGAACTGTGGAGAAGCAGATGAGCCGCTAGGTCTAAATTTTCCTACTGCTTGATTGTTGGTGAGTGAGTTACCTACGTCAGCTTGCGTCGAAAGGTTGGTACACCACAGTTTTATTTTGCACTGACTTGCTATCTGACAAGGCAGCTCAAGCTGAAACAATGATCACGGCTGCACAAAAAGTGTCTTCATGCAAGTCGGTTGGACATGAATTGCGTCTACCAAAAGTCGTAAACGCATTTTCCGATAAAAAGTACTTGACGTCGTCGAACTTGGCAAAACAAAAGTCAATCAATCGAATGAAAGTGTTATCAAACACGAACGCTTCAGAATGAAAACACAGCAAGTGTGGTCAAGCAGAAAAGGCAACAAACCAGTTGATGAATTGTCACGTGATCGCAACCCATGGCTTGCCAAATGGAAACATTGCACGAACCATCTTCAGAATACCGTTAGTGGATTATTAGCTGTGAAGAACGTTGTGAATCAGTTTCTCGAACGGATGAAGTATGAGATTTAGTAAACGATACACAGGCAAGTGAGCATATTCTTAGCATACGCAATATTTTACGTTGTTCAAGCGTGCTGTGCGTCACAACAACTCAAGGCATTCATGGCGAAGAAAAAAATGAGAGAAAGACAAACCGATAACAAGACATACACATGATACAACGAGACTGCCAAATCAGGTAAACACCAGGCGTCTATTCACTCTCATTTTTGTGCCCGTGTCAACATCGCGTCCAGCCTACAAAATGACTGGGTTTTCACCCACTTGGCCAACAAATTCGTGTGTCTCGCCCATAAAGATCTTAAGCTTCTTGTCCTGCAGCGCGCGCATGCGATTCCGAGGCAACATACCAAACACTGCCTTGCGCAGCACCTCCTCAGGCTTGCGTTCAAACTGCTCCTTAGCCGTACGCTGCTTGAGACCACCTGGATGGCCTGTATGCCAGCGATATAGCTTCTTATTCCACTTGTTTCCTGTGAGCACAATGTCCTTGGCATTAATCACCACTACATAATCTCCACAGTCCACGTTGGGAGCGTACGTAGGCTTGTGTTTGCCACGCAAAATGGGTGCCAGCTGTGACGCTAGTCGTCCGAGCACTTGACCTTTGGCGTCGACTACGTGCCACATCACCTTGGAAGCCTGCGCGATTTTGCTCATGATTTCTACAAACTCACGCTCACGTCAGAGACCGCTTTCAAAATAGTATTCCGATTAAGGCCATCCATTACCCGTGTGCAACCGGTATCAAGAGTTGATATCGGTTTAATATAAAGTATCTAAGGTTCTGACCAGGTTTTTTTTTATCAACTTCACTGCCGTTAATAACGTTTTTTTGACGCATTCACCTCAATTGAACATCTGACAGCGTAGTAACAATGGGCCGCTACACGACGATTCAAACATTAAGTGATCAGGACGCACAAGGCGCTGCTTTACCTTATACATCAGTGGTCACACCATTGGAATCTTCTAAAGATGTTGCGGATGGTGTTAGCGAGATGAAGGACACGAAGCTTCGTGTCAACCGAGTAGAAAATGTATCAGGCAGTGGAGCAGGTGCTGGAAGTGGTGAATTCCACACGTATCGTGCTGCTAGAAGACGGTGAGACAGTTGGCACATGCACTATAGTATGTTTCGACTAACTTTTGTGTAATTTTCAGAGAGATGGAGCGCGTGGAGATGCTGGAGACGCGCTACAAGCAGAACAAAGCCCAGCAGGAATTTCAGGCTATGCGCAAGCGCAAGGTTGAAGAATTTGAGGCCAAAATACAGAAGCGCGCAGAAAAACGTCGGCGACGCAAGGAACGGTTCAAGATGAAAGCTTTGGATGCAGTTCAAGAGGAGCAGAATGCGAACGAGAAGGAGAAAGAGGATAGTGTGAAAAAGGAGGAGCAGGTACCGGAGACTCCAGGTGGTGTGGCGGAGGTTCCTAATGACGGAAGCTTTTTGGAGAAAATGCTGGCCTTGCAGAAGGAACAAGAAAAAAGCAAGGAGAAGTGAATCGAAGCAATTGCACTGCAACTACATTTGGAACTGGTATCTTCACAGATGCGATGTTATTCGCTAGTAATTCAAAAATAAATGCAACCGCACATGATCCCGTGCAGAAGACCGAGCAGTATCACCTGCTGTTCCAACTGTACGCATTATAGATCTCAGGGAATTTTAGGTGCTCGATATACTTAGTAGCGAAGCCATATATGTGTCATTTTTGCGTACTTTGTCGGCGTGCTGACACGTCGTCTATGTCTTATGTAAGGTGCAGCTGTGTCCTCACCGACAAACGCATTTGGATATCCGTCATATGAATGGAAAAGTGACAATCAGCTCTTGAAACACTTCAGTAAACTTGCTGCCTCTACACAGCTAGTATAGCGCTATATGTACAGCGTTTAGCACGTTGCGAAGAACCACTTTCGCCTACCAATAACTATAGAAAATGGATCGATGTGCGGCTAGCTATCAAATGTGGCCAAGACACACCATGGATACCTGCCTACCACAAACCAAGCGCACACTTCACTCTTCACCGCTATTTTCTTCTTCTTCGTCATCAAAGTGACCTTTGCGGCGATTCCGGTTCACGTGCATTTGGGCAAACCCGGATTCCACCATCGTTAGTCCTTTCGAGGACGACACTGCAGACTCCTGAGACGCTTGTTTATCAGCACATTCGTCTTCTTCTCCATCCTTGTCCTCTTCGTCATTTTCAGCAGCATCTCCTTGAGTTCCTGCCTGCTCGGTGAGCAAGGTGTCAAATTCTACAGGCCTAGTCAAGAAAACAAACAAAATCAATTCCTACAACTGACTCACAATCATCAAATTATTGCCATACACGACCGCACCAAAGATCTTTTTGCTTGAGGCTTTTAATCTGTTCCTTATACAATATGTGCACCACAATGGACGTTACGGCGCCCTTCGTGCCCTTAGCAGTTGTTGTCTCTCCTCCGTCACCCTCTCCGACAATCAAAAAGTCACCTATACACAACATAAATACATAATAATCACAAATCATCACTACATCAGTTCATTGCATGCACTTCGATTCCAAAGAGGCTAAACGCCTTTTCAACAGCTCGTTTTAGGCCCTTTTCTTTAAAGTCCTCTCTCCACCTTCAAAATCTCCCCAATAGTCTCAATTTTTACCTCGTTTGACCCAAATAAGTTTGCGAAATTTAGTCGGCAACATCGTGACAGATTTGTCTCCATGGGCGTCCACGACCTATAATTCATTCAAACAGTCAGCACCATCAGACCAAAAAAGCTGAAATTTGCAGCCTTCAGCGCACTTCAAACAAGTTACTGCCTCGTAGCGCTATGACGCGGACAATCAGTTCGTTATCTTTCGGCTCCGGGTCGCCATACAATACACGCTTGGTTACACCCTTACGATACGCACTCTTCCGTCCACTACCAGACATGGTCACTTGTGAATTTAAGACCTAAATTCGATTCGATTATAAATGCTGCTGAAGTAACGCCAAAGTGGTTTCGTAGTAACTTAAAATGAATCCGTTAAAACATACAAAACGTAAAACTAAAAGCAATTACCAGTTAAATTTTTGGTTTTACTCTCGTCAAGTCGCTTCATAATATTTTTCCAGAGTTCCAATGGCTGGACGAGGTCGTGGACGTGCCAATACTCTGCCAGCATGGATGACCAAGCAAGGTCTCAATGCGCCTCCTCCTCCTCCTGGACCCGCAATGGATTCACGTCCACCTCCAGTCGCAGGTTCAAGACCTCCTCCCCCCACCACGTCATGGACAGTTTGACGATGCGCCTGAGCCAGTACCTCGCTCACCAATGAGACGAAACAATATGGATGACTCTACCAAGCGACGTTCACGCTCTCAAGAACGTGGCAATGAGCGTAATGGTAGTGAATATAGACGCCCACCACCAATACGAGAACGGTCTCGATCACGAAGCCGAGGTAATGGCCGTTACCGTGATCGTGATCACGGAGTGGACAAACGTCGGGAAGACTCACACCGACGTGGACGCTCACGTTCTCGTGGACGTTCACGGGAACGTGAACGTCGGGATCATCGTGGTGAATCTCGCCGTGGAGGTGGTGATCGCAATGAAGATCGAGGTTATTCGGTGCGCGGACCAAAAGCTGATGAACAACGTCGTAACGATGGACGTCCTGTGCGCAGGGACGAGGAAGCGGTGGAACGCGGCTACCGACGCACTTCATCTAATGGACATGATGACCGCACGTCTCGTAGATATGCAGCAGACTATCAGCCGTAGATGACGGCATGACGGCAGTGGCCCACTAATTCTTCGTTTTTGAATGTTGAAGATGCATTTTTAATCAAAACACGCGGGGAATCGTCGCACGGAATTAAGACGCATTACCGAAAAGGAGATGAAATATTATAATAGCAAGAGGCTTGCAATGCATCGCTAGAGCGAGTAAAATTACACTCTCATCTTTATCGGGATCAAATTGTGTGCATTCTGCTTGACACTTGTGCTTCTTGTCTTTCTCCATCTGCAGGTTCCACGTGGTCAACGAGATAGGCTCTGCTGCTGTGTCGTCGTTGCCTGATTCGATTTCGATCACAATGTCGGACATCCTGACAAGACACAAGGGTGCTGCTGGCAACAAAGCCGAAGCCACTTCAAACGCAAAAATGCAACCTGCTCGTGCACTTTTCTTTTCCGAAGAATCGCCTCATAGGCTACACGTTCAAAATAACTCGCTGCTGCTGTCACAAATCCTGGGTACAGCTGGGATGGAATCAAACATATCATATTCAAGATCATCAAACGAGTGCGAAGCAAGCACAACTGAGCTGAGCTGTTTTTTTTTGTAATGCAAAACGCTGTCATGAGTAAATAGCTCCAGAAATGGGACGATCATGGGCTAGATCTTCGTTCACAGCAGCATGATCACAACCGCAGAGGAAATACAGCAGCAGAACAACTGCCACTTGATCGCCCTGAACCAATATTCTCGGCGTCACTCGACGACGCTCTACCAGAGCATGGACAATCGCAAAAAGTTATGTTGACCCAATATCTGCGTGAATCTTCAGGCTCAACTGCTGATACAGTATTCCATAGGCGACTTTCAAACTCATTCTGCTTCACGTGCCATTAGTAAAAGGCGTACCAGCATAGTTGACGTCGTCAGCTCACTATCCACACCAAGAAGAGTCCCACGAAATCTTGAGTGATGGAACCAATGACCACACTAGTTTTGCCACAAGTTTGAAAGCTGCTTAAGACGTCATCACTTCTTTGAATCAGTCCATTGTAGTTCGCTTCGATACCGAAGCGACGACGAAAGCAACGGTACCGATATTCTTAAGTTGAATAACCTTTCATCAGCGCGTCCTCATCTTTGCAGTGAAGATTGTAAACCCTTGCAGAATCTGCTAAACGCGTAACCACGATATGCTACAACTTGAGCCTTGAGTGCCCATTATATGGCTTCTTTTCTGCGATATTGCACATTCTCCGCTGATTACATCTTACATTTACTCATCGCCGCTTGCCTTGCTTTCAACTGTACAGGGCTAGTGTACGAAGGTCACGGATACAACCTGAAGTTCCAGAAAGGTACGACTGCACTGCGTATTGAAGTAGCCCACATGCTTACTTCAACCTTGGCGTCTTCTTTTCCATTGCAAAGGCGTCGTACGCGCTTTTTTTCTGGCGCTGCATCGGTGCTTTTTTTCTGGAAGGTTACGCTGGCTTGCCAGTCATTGATAATGCTACTCACCTTAGCTTGCTGTTATGTTTTAGACGCTGAATCTCGCAAACCATGGAGCGTGGCTACTCCACTAACGCAGCAGTTTATGCTTAACCAAGCACAGTTAGGATGCCCACGACCACCGGTAGACAGATTTGTCGTACTAGCACCGAAGTACAGGTTGTAGCTAAAAGACACGGAAAGAAAGATACCACATGCTTTATTGAGAAAAGCTCGCAGAAAAACACGGAAGAGTCAATGAAGCTCCTCACAATCAGCATTAGTACCAGTCCACCTCCTGCAAAATCAGCTCGTCCACTCTGTGTGGATGAACAGCTTCCATCCTTGTATCTTTCAGCATTTCGAGTCGTGCAACCTGAGCGCCCTCGACACACACCGCTACGCAAGCTCCCTGCGCGCATACTTTCCTTCCTCCATAAATTCGACGGCCACCGTTCGGTTTGAAAACCCGCGACCGTGTAATTCAGTGGCTGCGCCCTGGGCCGCCTGCACATCGTCAAACTCAACAAAGACCTTACCGACGGCACTAGGGACACCATCACGCGGGCGTGGAAGCAACAGTGACGGCACGGTACCAAAGCGTTCACACTCGCCCTTGATGTCATCTACAATGTCAGCATATTCTTCCTCGTCCTCAAGCTCTTCCGGCGTCACCATGTTGAGCAGCACAATGACACGAGAGGGGTTACCCAGCGGCACACTAGGGATACCTGCCATTGTCATAGCCTGCATCGCAGCTCGCGATGGATCTAAACCCAATTCTAGGCCAGTGTTCACTGTACCTGCAGCACTGGCGACGGCCTTAGCATTTTCTTGCGACATCGCTCGACGTACTGTAAGAGTCTTGTCACCAAGGCGCATGTCGTTCAGCCCGACACATGCAGCATCTGTCACGTTGATATCCATGTACTCGCAGAACCCATAGCCCTTCGACAGGTTGGAGCTAAGCTCCTTGACAAGATGAAATGACCGCAGCGGGCCGAACGCTTGCAACAACTCTTTTACCTGCTCTTCGTTGAGGTGGTACGGTAAACCGCCAATGAAAATTTTACCTGGACCATCGCTCACTGTCGTGGACACAATGCCCAAGGCTGCCAGATTGAGCTGTGGAATCGGTCCTAGATCCTTAGGAACCGTAGCCGGATTGTAATCATTTGGTCGACGGATTTTCAGTGGTTGGCCATTGTACGACACGCCATCGAGGTTCATGCAGGCCGTAGTCAGCTCAATAGTGCGCAGTTCCACAAAAGCAAAATGACGCTCGCGATTAATGTACACAGACACAACGGAGCCACCTTCCTGCTTCTCACCCAGTGCGCGGTCAATGACATCGTTAAAAAACACAGTAATCTCTGCCTCTGAAATTTCGCCAATACCACCAACATACAGTCGACGCGCATGGCGTGTCTGTTGAGACTGGCCTGTAAACGCGTATGCCGTACTGGCTTGATGCGAATGCGAGTACATCGGTTGCGCCGGTGGAACATTCTAAAACAAAACGATCAGAAAATGAAACAAGTTAGCGGAGATGCGAGTTTAGTCGCGGTCGAACTCAGCGCCACTCCAAAGCATTGCACAGCTGCGAAGCAAGCACTTCGATGGACAGACAGCGAACAACGAAATACACAACGACATCGTGTCAGCGGTTGTCGCTCTACGTGCTGTTGGTTATCGCCATCCAAGTGCTCAACACATGAGACAAATGAGGCTGGGAAGAAGACATACAATTGACTCACCCCAATAGGCACCGCTGGGGTCTGCGGAGCTCCAAAGGACGCTGGACCCACTGATCCAGATAGTGCCGCCATATTCTGCTGCAAAATCGCCTGTGCTGCATAGGCAGCAGCATTTTCTTCCGTCACTCCTGGTGGCCGCACGTCAAAGTTGGATTTCTTGCGGCGACGAACGACACGCGACGAAGAGTGCGAGCGACTGCGTTTGGATGCACGGCGGTCCACGCGGTCACGGGACCGGCGGCGATCGCAATCTCGGCTACGACTGCGACGATCACGGGACGAGCGGTGTCGTGTCGATCGTCGTTCTTTGCTGCGACTGCGATCTCGACGGTGTGACGAGGACGAGCGACTACGGCGACTGCTACGATGCAAGCTGTGGCGTCGGCCATCATCCGCAGGTTTTCCACTGCTGCTATTCAAGACTTCCTGTCATACATAATACATGCATTAGAACAGTTTAACTCAATACAATACCAAAGAGGTCTTTTATATACCGGAGCATCAGAGAACTGTGACGGCACTGATGACTGTATTTGCTGATGTTGAGGACGAGGAGGAGGATGCAAAGACGCAGAGCTATTTGGTTCAGATTCGTTCGTCTGCTGCTTTTTCATCCATGCGGGCAGCGTAAGCTCTCGTCCACGGCCGGCCATGGTGGATTATTAACTCTACGTCCACCACTCCTCCTTAGACCCTTTCAAATATGATACTGCAATATATTATGCTGTCTTTTATGTCGTTAAGTGCGGTTATAGAGATTACTTGTTCTTTTTACAATATTTGAACCAATTACGTACTGCAATTAATTTATAAATGAATAAACACGAATTAGACAAATTAATTTTGGTAAAAACGCTCGATCTGGATAAATCGTAGCAAAACTACCGGCGACTATCACTAAATATTTACCATAATTGGTCATATCGCGAAACATCTGCTCATTGGCTGATCTAGACCATTATATCAGCCAACACGGCGATCCAATCAACAAGTCTACTTAACACAGTTCCCCTTATTTACAAGCAAATGTTCTGGCTGAATAAGTAAGCTTCTTCTTAGCACATGGTGTGCGTGAAGTCTCAAATCACGCGCTTGCACTTTCACTGACATCAAGCAGAAGTGTCGGGGTCGTAATGAGATCTGACGAGCTTCAAAGCACAAACCATGGGTTTGACCGAATGTCGGGTGCGACAAGCGATGTGCATCGATGCTTCGCGGCCTCGATCGCAACGCGACTAACTGTCGTGCTAAACAATAATTCTACATCAATGTTTTCCTTGACATCAATAGCTCTCATGAAATTATAAGCACGATAGCAATTCACTTCTACAGAGCTGGAAAGCGTTTGCTTACTGTGTTATTTACACTGGAAATAAGCCCAGGATGGACAATCTTATTGTGTTACACAATAAGTTTGCGAAGCGTTCTTTATCCGGTGCAAGATCTGAACTGGATCGGTCGTCTCAAGAGGCATGGCAAATCAGCCTCTCGTCCAGCGATCGATGCTGACATCATTAGCATCCTCGTCTTCAAGAGCGGCTTCGCTCTTGCGTTCATCCTATTCATCGATGGTGATATTATCAGCATCGGCACCACATGCAACAACAATCAAGTCATTGTACGCTAAGCGAGCCGGATTGCATCTCGCTCGAATAAGTGTCTCCCCTTCTTGAACGCGAGTCATACGGGAGTACGTGGATGATGCAAACCAGTAACGTACGACGTTGAATGCAATGTTGACGCATGCACCGAGTTTTGATGACAAATTCCTCCATTGTCAAGAGCTCGCTCCAACTCGCAAACGATTGGACGTATGTCTACAAGGACGCGGTTAGCGCGTTCCGTCTGACCATTTATCTTGGGAGTGGTCAGAAGATGACATATTGAGACGTGTACCGAGTGATTGGAACACGGAGCGCCATAACTCCGCCGGAAAGCGGGGGTTCCTGTCGTACACAATTTCACATGAAGACGAAAGATGGTGTCGAGAACACACGAGAACAGCCTTCTGCTTTGATCGACTCCGGTACAGCAACCTTGCTGAGACGGCAAACGAACACAAGAATACCATTATATTCTTGTTATCTTTTTCGGAAGACCTGAAGACTAAGTTCACTAAAACGGCAGCCTCGTTTGAGTGGTTTTACGCTTAATACTTAAGCTTACGATTCTCTAGCTCTTGGCATCGACCAAAATTGTTAGAAGCCCCACAGTCGACTAGAGCCCGAAATGACATGTATTTTGTCGCTTCAAGATTCAATGTGATAAGAGGTCTCTCATTACCAAGAGCCGCAGCACACGAGGACTGTTTGCTTGGAGCAACCTTCGTTAGGAGTTCTGCAAATTATCTTAATGTTGCTGGATAAGCAGTCCGCCCCTACGGACCCTTACTGTTTTCTGACCGTCCCTCACAAGTTGCGTTTATTAACAGCGTGAAAACCATGTATCTGGCCCTTTTTGGCTGACGGACGGTCTTCATGCTCAGTGTGACGAGACACCGGTTGTGGGCCACCATTCGTATAAGTGTAGTGCACTTTCACAATCGCTTGTATCCTGAGAGCGAGGTATCTCGTTTTCTACATTAAAGAATTCCATTGGCTCGAAAATTCGTCCGTCGTCCATGGCGTCGTCGGGCCCGACGAACCATCGTGACAGGGAGTCAGTCTCGGCTGCCCTGTACTTGGACCTCAATCTTCAAGGAGTTTGGTCGAAGTACATGCGTCGACTTGGCAGCAGCATCTACTTTCTGCTGTCTAGACAGCTCAGACTGCTCAGACCCCAGCTGTCGCAACATCATCCTGTTGGGCTCCTTGCTCTCTCAACAAGTCAGCCTGTTTAACACGTTGCTGCTTCAGGTTTCACCTCTTCATCGTTTCGCCAAGCTCATTTGAATGAACGTGGCAATGATCCTATGTTGCTCGTTCCCATCAAGCGAGAGCGACGTGGCACCGAAGTCCTCAGCCATTTGCTGTACCACCCGCTATTTAAGGCCACTTGAATGGCACAAGCTCTCACGCGTGGTGTGGAACTTTTCACATTCGCAGGCCTCAAAGCGGATGTTTCCATGTTCGTTGGATATAACACGAATGCTGCTAGGCACCCTCCGACTGTACTGACAACAGGATTGTCAACTTGCACTGACACCGTGCATGTGGGTGTCTTGAAGCGTCACATACACAAATGTGGTGAAGCGTTTCAAGAATTGGTAGGTTGTAGGACCGATAGGTCAAAGAGAAGGGGAACCTCCAAGGAGGAGCGACCGCTGGATAAGGGATAGAGAGACGGGGCACTAAAAGGGACGGCGAACGACCGTTGGATAAGGAAAATGTACGGTACAAGCGTGCTCCATTCAGAGAAGTTACCGTGGTTAGGCCGATGGACCGCGGTTCCTCGAGGTGGGCCCCGGTCTTCCAAAATAGACCCTGGTCTATTATTGGTAGGCCTCGGTTTTTCATAAAGGTAGACCTTGGTCCTTCGGTCGGTGGACCCTCGGCCCCTGTCACCAAAGGTCGACCTTAGTCCTGTATCGACGGACCTCGGTCCCTCGGCCTCTCGGCCCCTCGGGCCCTGGCAAGCAGAATCAAGAATCAGGTCTTGAGGGTAAAGATAGAGTAAAGAAGTTAAAAATAGGACCATATTAAATACTACTCAATTTGCGATCTACATAGCACGCTCCCGTCGTGCTTCCAAGGTACTTACTAAGTCTACACACCTGTTCCGGGAAGGGATACATTTTGGCCCCCCGTCCAAGATAGTTGTGTGGTAAGTAAGACCCAAGTGCAGATAGAGCCCCACAATATATTTGGTCTGTGGTTTTGTCTGAGTAGCACCCCCCCCAACTCAACCTGCTATCGGAAGCGGTCTCCCTACTCTAGTGATCCGGGAGCAAGTAAAGGCTACGTGGTTAACACCCCTAAGACATCAAGAAAAAGGAAGGAAAAGGCCAGGGTTGAGAATCTCCTCTGAAGAGTTTGGTTATAAGTCCACCCTCGACCTAGTCGACCGAGTGGCCACCTACCCGCCTACCAAATGAAGTATACCCACTCGAGGCACCCTAAGGTCGACCTCTCTCAAGGCCGACATCACATCTCAACCAAGTCCTCCGAAGGGTGCAACTCGCCAGACGACGGGTACACAAGGATGAGAGAAGGTCGATACGCGGCATCGGGGTACCCCCTCCAACAGTCGGAAGTCCGGCACAGTGAGTGGCTTGGGTTCTCATTACGCAGTTTTGATAACCCATTCCACCACAATGGTGCGCGTGCCCGGATCTTCGGAAGACGTGGGATATCACCGCGAGTCCCAAAAAGATGAAAATGTTCAGCAAACATTGAGTAAAAGACCGAAGAGTCACTGGAAAGACCGATCGCCAGTGACTACACAAGAAAACAACAATGGAGCGAAGAACCGACCGGACCTTGGGAGGGGCAGATGACATGGACCTCGATGGACCTCCGGTGAGAAAATGTCCAATGCCACCCTGGGACAAGTGCCCAACATGGTCCCTCGTATTAAGCTCTCAGCAACCTCGGATCTCAAGGAGTCTCATGGTAAAGGCCAAGATGAGGACCGAGCACGCAGCTGGGTGACCAATGTGAAGACCGCGTTCATGAGGTACCAAGCGCCAGATGGGAGAAGCGTCTCGTTTTTGGAGGATTATTGACTGGACCTGCCCAGAGCTGGTATCGTCAACTAGGTTGCTCTTTTTGTGGAAATTGGAAGGATTTGTTACAGGAATTCCAGATGCAGTTCGGTGGTTTGGGGGTATCAGTGTCCCGCCAATATTACCACGCGAAGAAAAGGTCGGACGAATCTTTGCTGGACTACCGATACCGTCTGAATGTCATTGGACTTCGAGCGAAGATCAAGATCAAGGATGGGCCGCCCAAGATTCAAAAGGAACATGCCGAACAATACATCGCGACCTTGGACGATCCCGACCCGGCGGACCAGTTGACCGTGTTACTTTTTGTGAGAGAGCGGAGGATGTACTGAGGGCGCGTCAACGGACGAAGGCCCAACGGGGCAAGATGTTGTTTAGGTCAGGCAAGTTTGCCAGAAAGCACCGATTATCCCTGATTGGCCAAGGGAGTTGAATCGCCGCTCTGTCCATGCAGTAGGAGGGATCAAGGAAGGATCAAGCTCCGAAGACTCCAGTTTGGACAGTTTTGATAGTGACGGTGACCTACGGAAGGTCTACCTCATGGCTACGGAGACGGGGGAAGGACCTAGGGGTAAGGACCCCGAGGGACCAACTCATCAGACAGGTCGACCAGCCCCTACCCTCGGCCAAGGAGCTTGGAACCCGCACGGCGTCGGCAACCTCAAGTTGGGTCCAGGAAGCATGGAGACTTGAATTGTTGGAAGAGGCTGACCTGTGATCGCTGTGGGAAGAAGGTCCATCCATCAGATCGTTGCCGTTTCGTGTGTCGAGGCTGTGGAGAAACCCAGAGGTTGGGTAGTGCCCGATAGAAGAGTTTTATAACTTGATCCGTCAGTGGTACAACCCGAACCAGCACGCTGGGATGTTGCCGGAGAAGGTCAAGCAGATGCTAAATTAGGACGCTCGCCAGGTTTGAATTTGGTACGAGCCGAGCGTTCTAATTGTTGCATTTTTGCATATGTGGAAAAGCAGCCCAAGGGAGGAAAGGGCATTCAGAATAACTCAATGGGAAATATATCGAAGTTTGAAACTTACCCTAGGGTCCATGTTGCTTCTTCCAGTGAATCCAACGATTTTGTTTGAGAAAGTGCAGTGATGGAGTTGGACATACTGCCGGGCGAGTCGAGGGGGTATTGGAAATACCATGCGCCTACGAAGTGGTTCGGACAGACCAACTGGGAAGATTAACAACGATTGAACTAACTTGTTGTTGAATACTGGTGCCAAGATATCTATTTTGGATATCGCCTTTGCTCGTAAGGTAGGCTGCCAGATTGATGAAATTGAGCGCCAAGAATTTGTTGGTATCGGGGAATCCGTGTATACCACGGGAGGACGCACCTGCATCAAAGTCACTCTGAACGGGAACTTGGTTTACATCTTTAAGGTGTGGGTGAGAAAATAAGGATGTAATTTTAGGCATGGAATTCATGGTCCCAGCCGGTATTTGACTGGATCTGGCGGATGGGACAATATGTCTTCTCGATGAGGTTCGAGTCCAGTTAGCAGGACGAAGGACTCTTTACGATAACCGGGTATCAGATGTGAGTTGGGTCGATACGTGCAGATACCGGCCGAAAAGTACTAGAAAGTTCCTCTAAAAAGGTCGGCCTCGCACCAATGGAAGTTGTGGGTCACAAAGGAAGAACGATGGACCACGACTGTGAACCAAGGGGTAGGAAGTTGGAAGTTCCGGAAGGTAACCAATGTCAGTACCCAACCCCTGATATTACACGAGGGCACCAAGATAGGCATGTGGCTGACGAAGGACCAAGTACCAAGGACGCAGGGTTTTGTGTCGGTAGGGTCTCGAAGATATGCTGAGTGGCTAAACCTGGTGTATGAATCTACCACCGACCAGGTCGACTATCAGGAAGAACTGACGGAAAAGGATGAAGGACCATTGGTGGAGATACCACAGTACAGTACTCCATCTAAAATACTTTAGCGACCAAGGGTACTTGTTCCAGTAATGACTATGGATTTCCAGCCGAAGGTCGATCAGGAAGAGCCCCAGATCGACCAGGTAGACCAGACGAAAGAAGGTGAAGGATCGCTGGTAGAGTCGCCACAAGCGGATGACCAAGTGTGCACGTTCGAAAGTGGGGAACTCTGGGCCAAAGATGTAAACCAAGGATGAGCTATTATACCGGGGATTGACCTTTCACCCACGAGTATCAAGTTTGAAGATATACAGATTCCTGACTCTGACGGAAACACCCCAGAGGAGGTGGGCCAACTGAGACAAATTATATGGAGAAGACAATGTATACTCATGGGAAAGGGCAACGCCTTACCACCGGCTGCTCGAGGAGCTATCTGTGACATTGATGTAGGTGCCAGGGGAAAAAAAAAAAAAAAAAAAAAACACAAAAAAAAAAAAAAAAAAAAAAATATAAAAAAAAATTTTTTTTAAAAAAAAATAACCCCCCCCCCCCCCCCCAAGGGCCGGCCAAAAATTTTTTTTTTTTAAAAAAAAAAAGGGGGGGATATAAGGGTGTGTATTTTTTTTCGGTTGGTGAATGACTTGACCCAGCTTATGGTCTACCTCATGCCTCTAATCAATGAATTGTTGGAGGATCTGAACGGAGCATTGTGGTACTGCTCCCTGGACATGGCAAGTGGGTTTTGGGTCGTCGGCATGACCGAAAGGGCGAGAAGGATCTCGGCGTTTGTCACCCCATTGGGGTTGTTTGAATGGATACGGATGCTATTTGGACTCAAGATACGCCTTAGATGTATCAGAGACTCTTGGATGATGCTTTGTATGGGTTTCGCGTATCTCTCAAGGAGCTGGTACAGAGGAGACCGAAGACTTTTGTACGATGGGGAAGTCAGATATAAAGTCGGGCCCCTCGGTACTGGGTCGGCGTTTCTACATAGATGGCATTTTGATACCGGCCGACTCGTGGGATATTTTGTGCGCAAAGGTTAAGCGGTTGTTAGATGTGTGTGACTGTTGGAACCTATCGATCAGCGCGGTCAAGAGTTCATGGGGGTGCCGGAAGGTAGACCACCTTGGGCACCGGCTTTCTGGACCAAGGGCTAGAGGCCCACCTAAAGGACCTCCAGTCCCTGGTCGACCTACCGCTGCCAACGACACTCAAAGCCATGCAATCGTTTCTTGAAAGTCTAAATTTTCTATGGTAGATTCATTGAAGATTATGCAGTGTATGCATCGATCCTCTATGAGTTACGGGAGGTGGATTTTCACGATTGGCAATAAAAGTTGAGGACGGTGACAGTGGGGTGACTAAGGCAGAAGACGAGGAGAAATGGTCCAGGGCCCAAGTAGCCTTCGCTATGCTCAAGAATAAGATTGCCACTGCACCTATCTTGCAACACTTTGAATCGTCCAAGGAGGCAGTAATTATTGTTTAAGCAAGTGAATGGGCCATATCCGCGTTGTTGGTGCAAGACCATGGTAGCATTCTAATGCTGGTGACTTTTACGAGTCGAACTTTTAAGGCAAACGAATTAAACTACAGTACGGTGGAGAAAGAAGTGCTGTCTTTATTGCGGATAATGGAAACTATTTTACGATGTTAGTTTCTCGACCCCTCAAGGTCCTGACGAGGCACTCGACATTGGCATGGCTAGTCAGGTCTACGGGGTTATAGGGACGTCTTGGTAATTGGGCTGCCCTCTTGTCTTAATGGACTATGGAGATTGTCAAGTGCAAGAAAGGCGAGGATCAAGTGCTTGGGGCGCTCGCAGCCAGTATTACTCCTCGCGAAAGTGTGGATTCAATTTTGTCGTCAATTGCCCCCAAGAAATAGGCGCGGCAAGTAGTTGACCTACCTACACCAACTCTGGAGCCTGACGAAGAGTTATACGTCATGAGTGTTGATGGGTCAGCCCGAGTGAAACAGCCCGTATAGCGCTATTGTATGGAGATTACTTAATTGGACCATATTCAAGGCCGCCTCGGGTTCCTTGTTACATCTACAGTGAATGAGGCCAAGTATGAGGGTATGCTACTGGGTTTCGACCTGTTAGAGCCTCTAGGACGACGGCGACTGGTTATCTGTGGAGATTCCAACTTGGTGGTACAACAAATGCGGGAGGAGATCGAGTGTAAGGCTTCAGGATTGTCCCCATCATGAGCAAGAGCTTTGAATAACCTGTTTCTGGATCGTACATTAAAACGTGATTGGAATCAGAGTACCGACCAATTGAACAGCACAGCTTTGCGTCAGAAGGAAGAGATGAAGTCGATACCGGAAGGAGAAATGGCCAAATGTGAAAGCGATTAATCGATTGCCAAGAGTTACTAGTTCCCAAGGACCAAAGTCCGGCGGCCAAGATGTTTGCATGACTCGTCTCGAGCTCCCATCAAGATTTCAGGGGATATCCGGCAAGAGGGTGTGATACAAAGACTCGGACAGATCGAATCAGGGAGGCCCAAGAGCAAGAGGACTGGGTGCGAGATTTGAAGGCATACTTGAAGGGGAGATTGGGTCGACCTATCCATAGAGACCGCTCACTCGTCAGTAAGATCCAGGACTACGAGATAGGTAAAGAGGGCCTACTATTGTATTGTTCCGGCCAGAGGGTCGAGGAAACGACCGAGAGGTAACGCCAGACTAGTGATACCCCCGAAATCCTCCAAGCTGACGACCTGCATCACTACCACACCAGTCTGGAAAGATTTCATCAAGGTCTGGACGTACCTATCACGGAATCTGATGGTACTCCATTGGAGAGGTTTATTCCGAAGCGTACAGAGGTATGTGGGGACATGTGTGATTCGAGACTGGGAAAGGAGGACCTACCCTCAGGGCAAGACTCCAGAAAATGTCGAAGCAATATACCCTTTCCAGATCATACGATGGATCATATTCCCTCTCTGCCCAGATCGCATAGAGGAAATACCGAGTTGCTAATTTGGTCGACCTGTTCACGGGGTATGTGATGGTCAAGGCTAGTGCGTCGCGAACGGCCCAAACGGTAGCTGAAGGGTACGAAGAATGCGTTTTTCGCCGTTTTGGTGCTAGCGAGGCAATCCGCCACGATTGAGAACCAGGATTTATGTCAGATTTCTTTCGGGCGGTTAGTCGCTGGTGGGCCAGCATCAACAGGAGACCATGGCCTATCAACCTCAGGAAAATGGGACCGCGGAGAGGATGGTTCAGGCCCTTATTAGGTCCATCAAGATGTAGGTCTCTGATGTTAGACAGCAGGATTGGGACGAGTATGCAGCACGACTAGCGTTTGCAATGAACTTCGCGCAAGACTGAGTCCGGAAGGAGACACCGTTCTATCTTGTCCATGGTTGAGATACTAGAACCACCCTCGAGGATACCTTACCTGTGGTAAATACGCGACGTCGGGGATCCGGGCCACGCAGATGGAGATATCACATTCAGCAGCACTATCAGCGGGCGAGAGCCCAGGTGAATGAGAACCTACGAGCGGCCATTCAAGCTCAGATCCTAGCCCATAGTGAAGGGGTGGTCGACCACAAGATTTAGCCGGGAAATCAAGTGTGGCTCTACCTGGACCGGGTGAAAGAGGGGTACGCCAAGAAAAATTGGCCCACCTCTGGTATGGACCTTTCGAGTTCTAAAATTGTCGGGAGAGCACGAGCACGCTTGGAAACTTGAGGCACGGAGTACAGGTTATTCTCAATTGTACATCTATCCAAACTCAAGAGGGTTAGAGAGTTCCCCGACCGACCGAGTGCCGCTTTTAGAGACGGACGAAACAGATCGGGCCGACTTCGATGAATGCCTGTTGCCGGAGGACAGTTGGGCAAGAGAACTGGAAGAAGGAGAGCACGAGGTCGAAAAGATATTGAAAGCTCGCACTGGAAAGAAAACACGTTACGGGAGGCAACAACGAAAGCTCCCCATCCGATGGAAAGGGTATGAAGCCCCCCGCGTGGGTGGATGAAGTGGATTTGAATTGTGGAGACTTACTCCGGGTTTTCGAACGCAAGGAGACAAGGAGGAATCGTTTCTAAGAAATGCAAAATCAGGAGGAGTAGAGGCCGAAGACGAGGGTTCTGGATGTTCAACCAAAGTCTACAGTGAATAAACCTCAGTCCCTCGGTAGTATACCTTGGTCTTCCAAGGTTGCCCCTGGTCCATCATTGGTAGACCTTGGTCTTTCAAGGTAGACCCCGTTCTTTCAAGGTTGACCCTGGTCCCTCGTTGTTAGACCTTGGTCGTTCAAGTTAGACCCCGGTCCCTCGTAATTAGACCTTGGTCATTTGTCGTAGACCCTGGTCTCTAGTGTGGCGTGTGGTGAAGAAAGCAAAGTGGCGTAAGGTTCGAAGGAAGAAGGGAAGCAGAGATTCGAGATAGATACTGGAAAAGATGGGCACAAGCATATTATGAAAGCGCTTACGGTGTAGGGACGAACTTGTCCCGGAGACGTGGCACTGAGTACCCGGGATGGGTCTCGGACGAAAGTAGGTACTGGGAGATCCATGGGTAAGTGGAGTCGGAGACCCTGACGGCGTCCAGCAGGTCGTCGGGATCCGACCCTTTCTCACCCCCTGGTAACCAGTATGCTACACAGCGAGGTCGGAGAGGGTGCCGGAAGAAGAGGTCGAGAAGGATGTCGATGTCGTACCGACCGTCGCTCATCCCCTTGAAAAGTAGGTCGATGACCCCTCGCCACGCCGGAGTCGCACGACCCCGTCGTTTCTTCCGTGCGTTGTTGTACGACGAAAGGAAGGAGCTGGAGCGCGCTTGATCCTTGGAGATCCATGAGCAGTGGGTAGCCTCCCAGGTTGCTTGGCTGTGGGCTTCGTCAAAGCGCAAGAGATCGACTCCAGTTCCGTGAATCAGCCCACTGGTTAGATGAATATGGGGGGTCGATGCTGGAGCTGACACCCATGGTCGGGCGACCAGAGGTTCTGGAGCATCGAGGAGCTGACCAACGGCGGCTTTAACTTGAAAGGTCGATCAACCTTCCTGTCTGGTGGAACAAACCAGCCTTAAGTCAACTCCAAACGGTCGGCCAAGTCGCTAGGGGTCATCGTCATGACACTTAACGAGCTGGCCATGTCGACCGACCAAGTCGCAACCTCCGTTGCAGCAAACTATTTCACCTGCATCTAATTAGGAATGAAGTCACCCTTCGGAAGTTTGGGTGACTCCCCTAGGGAGGATCCCGCCTTGGGACTGGGGCGGAACCGACTCGACCTCGGAGTCCGAACACCCAAACATGGCGGGATCCCCGACTTGGGCGCCGACGAAGCGGGAGTGCTGGGGGTACTTGACTTGGCGACCTTGGGGACCTTAGCGGTCGAATTTGCCGGTGAACGCCGAGGTCGCTTACCCGTCACCGCGGTGGGAGGTACTGCGAGAGAGGTCACGGGAGGAGCTACAAGATCCTTGAATATATTCGTGCTGCAAACCTCGTGCTCCAACTCTGCCATCATGAGAGCGTATCGGCTCTGGTAGTAGTCCATTCGCCACCGCAACTGCTCCGTCAGCAATCTCTCTTGCTGGGGTCCTTCTTGCAACTGAACCACGAGGTGGTTGGTGTCTTGCAGCTCTCTTTCGAGGAGCTTACACCGGGTGGTCCCGTAGTCGTCGGGAGCGAGGACGGCATTAGGTCGACCTTCGCACGCCTCAAGTCCTCGGCTATATGCGTCTAGACGGTCTTGTAGATCGCACAGAACCTGAGGCATGTCTACGGGACCACCCATCGCAGCCGGAGGAGCAATCGACGGAACAACGGGCGAGACATAGATGACCGTCCCCACGGGGTCTACCACAGAGCTAGAGGTCGACTTAGGGTCATCCACGTCAAGGGAACCCTCATCACCTACGACCTCAAAAGGAACCGCTGTGGACTCCCTTGGCCCGGGCACCTGTAGAGGAGTATCGATAGGCGTTCGGGAGGGAACCTGGGACTCTGAGTCAGCGGCAAGTACAGGAGTGCCCAAGACCGGCCCCTCGGCCGTCGGGTCTACCCCAGAGGAAGGAACAGCTGAGGTGCATCAAGTCAGAAAACGTATATCGAAAGGCCAAACAAACAAAGAGTACTTACGGGATGGAGAAGTCGAAGACATGCGAGTGTTCAAGCGGCTGTAACGTTGATCAAGTGCAGAAGGTGGCTGTGGTGAAGCGATTCAAGAATTGGTAGGTTGTAGGACCGGTAGGTCAAAGAGAAGGGGAACCTCCAAGGAGGAGCGACCGTTGGGTAAAGGATAGAGAGACGGGGCACTAAAAGGGACGGGGAACGACCGTTGGATGAGAAGAATGTACGGTACAAGCGTGATTCATTCAGAGAAGTTACCGCGGCTAGGCCGATGGACCGCGGTTCCTCGAGGTGGGCCCCGGTCTTCCAAAATAGACCCCGGCCTATTATTGGTAGGCCTCGGTTTTTCATAAAGGTAGACCTTGGTCTTTCGGTCGGTGGACCCTCGGCCCCAGGGTTAAGAATCTTCCCTGAAGAGTTTGGTTATAAGTCCACCCTCGACCTAGTCGACCGAGTGGCCACCTACCCACCTACCAAATGAAGTATACCCACTCGAGGTACCCTAAGGTCGACCTCTCTCAAGGCCGACATCACATCTCAACCAAGTCCTCCGAAGAGTGCAACCCGCCAGCCGACGGGTACACAAGGATGAGAGAAGGTCTATACGTGTCGTCGGGGTACCCCCTCCGACAGTCGGCAGTCCGGCACAGTGAGTGGCTTGGGGTCTCATTACGCAGTTTTGAGAACCCACTCCACCACACAAACGTGCCGAAAGGATGCTCATTGACCTAACAAGAACAATTACTAGGTACAACTAAGTGAAGAACTGTAATTAGTGTAATTGAAGCCTTTTTGTAACGTATTCGTTTGACCTTCTTTAATTGCATTGAAGTGCAAATACATATTCTAGCTATTTGCTGGTCGTCTCATGATGTGAACAACTCACCCCGTTACATGCCTAATCTATGTATTTACAGCATGGAAGTCAGCAGTAGCGGCGCCACGCGGTCTCGACCACGTCAATCAGGCGTTGTTAATTTTTGTGCTCATCGTAAATTACAGATCTCTGAAGACTTGTTATGGCACTCGGTGCAGCTCTCACAGCGACAGTCAGATATACAGATTACATTGTTATTGCGTGTGCTTTCGACTGCAAAGGCATTCGAAGAATCACTTACGCGTAACTATTTGATACCGATGAACAAGCCAATCCTGTTGCAATTTGACATGCATACCAGAAAGCGATGAGACAACACAGTTAATGAGTAAGTGAGTTAAAGAAATATTGGGGCAAACCAGGAATGCCAGAAAGTAAATTGTGCTTTATGCTTTCTTTTTCTTCTACTTGGCACGCATGTTTTATCCCATCTGTTACGGGGTTGCTGTTGTTTTAGAGGCAAATACCGAAGTGATATATTGATGTAGGTTCTTGGCTCTTACGCCTACCATGTTACATCCAGGCCCAATTTCTACGAGCCGTTTTCATTGACAGGAACGTTATCGTACCTACGCTATCCCATCGCCTTATAATGATCTTCTGGTAATCAGTCTTACCTGCTGACAGCTGCACCACACCTAAAATGCAACATACACTTACCTTATGTTCCGAAGAAAGAGAGTCACGGCCGGTGACCAACACGATTGGATTGAAGAGCATATATTGTAGCCGAGCTACCGAAGCAAAGCTACTTTACGCACTAAGAGCAGAGGAAGATAAGCTCTACGAGATTTTACGTCTTACGGTTACTAACTCTTACAAGGCTAGCTTCACAAGCTTGTGTCTTCTTGGTTGTGTATCCAGCGTTTCTACAAGACCAGTATCACGGATATAAATTCCTTTTTAGATACTATTCCTTATCCAAGAACAATTCTCTAAGCAACAAATGCTTACCATAGTAGGTTTAAATCTAATTTATTTCGTTTTACCTTCTTATAGAATGATCAATTCTACACTTTGTGCTAGCCACTATATCTATTGATCCTGTAGCCTTTCTACTATATATACAAATGTAACTACAGTATTTAACCAAGTACTATGACCACGTGCCTTCGTGCCCCGATGTGAACCCATTGCACCTTAGATACGATCACACCAAAGAGGATGTGAATCCAAAGTACAGCCACACCAAAATGGTGTGGCAGGCGTAGAATACACACCTGTGTGCAACTTCTGACAAGGTACACCGCATATGTATATTACGGACGCACGCCCTTGTCGGATCCGCTCGCCACGCTCACTTTCCTATCTAGCTTGTGTCACCACTATAAAAGCGAGGACGTTGCTCTATGGCAGGACAGCGCTGGTAGACCTCTAACACCAGGACCCGGAAGCTTAACCTAAACGCAGTAGAGAATTGAATGGTGACTTACAAGTTGATTTTGCCACACCTTTTGTAAATTTAAGCTAAAATGCGTTGAATCTAGCACACAACGGAAATTTTCATCCATATATACAGGTTTTCATTCGTCATTACTAACGGAATCTCGTTTGATTTTTCTAACAGTTACTTAGATATTTCAATTCACTGTTTACTATGTCAAATTTCAAATACCGCTTGATCAAGACGCTGATGCGATCGGCATCCAGCGTTGCCTCTTGTCATTACGTCAGACTTTAAGTACCGCTTAATCGAGACACTAATGCAACCAGCATACCGCGTTGCCTCTTGTTATTACGTCAGACTTCAAGTTCCGGTTGATCGAAACGCTAATGGATTCGGCATCTAGCGTTGCAACTGGTTATTGCGAAAGACTCAATACCGCTTCATCGAGACGCTGTGACCAGCATCCAGCGAATCACAAAGTGATTGCAGTAAGTGACACCCTGGCTTTCAATTTACGGTAAGCTTGTTAGAAGCTAATAGTGCTATCAGCGATACAGCAATCCACATCTCAGCGCAAAAATTCTGGCTGCGCTGAAATCTACAGGCATCTATAAAATCTTAGCTGCGTGAGGCTAGCAGTAGATTGGAATGTCAAAAGTGATGGTGCTTGACCACCGGAACTGCCTAGGATTTTAGCTCCTCCTTAGCGTGAAGCCAATAGAATACCTAGACCATTGTAGCTTGTCTTCCTTCGACAAGCACCAGAACAAAACCTAAGTGTGGTTTTGACTTAACTCTCTCTAGGTCAACAGGTGTGGCGCCACCCTGAAACAGGGGACAGTCAAAGATTGTCGACCTGGATCGTAAATATATTTTTTGAGGCTTCAAGAAGTGATAGTTGAAGAGGTCGAAGTTCAACTCCGCTACGCTGATCAAGCTGATGCCCTGATCATATCCGTGGAACCTTTGTCTGAGGAAGTTGGCAGTATCGATCGGGGTAAACCGGGGATCCACCGATTGCAAGGCACCTTTGTCTGAGGAAGTTGGCAGTATCGATCGGGAGGAAAGCATCGCCGACGATCTTGCGGGTGTTCACTGGAGATACTGACCAGGCCATCCGAATCAGTAGGATCTTCTTCTAAATATACACCTTGGATACTTTTGGAGGCATAATCCGGGGAGACGTAGGAAAACTGTCCGAGTCCAACACGATCGGAGTAAACGATCCAAATGTAAAAAAGGCTACGGTGTCGGAGCGGTATCCACGTGGCGATGATGAAAAAAACGCGATCCAGATAATGCAGTAAGTGTTGACTCATGTAACACGTCGGAAGAATTACTGTCATTCATCGTCCCAACGAATACTCTATTCCTTAGGATACATATTTGTGCAAAGTGATATGGGTGGACGCAAGCGTCTTACTTTGAATCCAAGCTGTGACTAGAAGAGCCGAACATTTTCTTACCAATAGGGAAGCCCCGAAGAGCAAGAGCTAATCATTGCGTGCTACGTAGAATTACTAAAATATTGTCACCACTCAGCCTGACTTCGCTAGCGTACCCCATGTACTCTCCAGCGTAACCCCAGAGCTCTCAGTACTTATTTAGTGTACAAAACGGATAGTTTGTATGGATTAGTGATTAGTATCGTGATTCAGTATTTAAATACCTTTTCTCAACACTTTTCGAAGTAACCATCGCTACTTTTCTTTGTTGACATATGGAGGCTTCGAAGGAAGATGATGATGATCTTGAGCCTATAACTCATTTAAACTTGTTACTTTTCTCTTATTTATTTATCTGCTTCCAAGTTTCTCTAAAATTTCCTTAAGCAATTCATATTGTTGACGCTGCTGAATGAGCGACTCTTGTGCCAATGTTTGCATTTGATTCAGTGCAGCACATACTTGATACATTGTGTAGATGAACACTAGCATACCGACAATAATAACCTTTGGAAGAGGTGAATGAAGATCTGCCGGTATGTCAATGATCGATCCAACTTTCGTATGCAATAGTCCAGTTGATGGCAATCTCATTGGATCCGCATGATGGGGTGGGAAATTGTTCAAGGAGCTCTCGTCTTGTGTTTCAATCGACACCAATGGATCTGCCACCACGGAATGAACGGGACTGCTTTCATTTGATACCTTATGCTTCGTTGCATTAAGAGCTGCATCCAACCACGCTTTCACAGCGTCCTTAGCTTCGGAAACAGCGGTACTTTCAATCTGTATATGAAATGTTGCAACGATAAGTAAGTCGCGTCCCCATGCTGTCATGATCAAAATCTGATGACTTACCTGTTTCTTTAACCACGTGCTTTTCAACCATTGTACGTGAATCCCCACCTGTAATAAGCTCACACGTGGCTGTTTTGTAGCACTGAAGACCCATCGATGTTCAACGCGAAAGTAGTCGCAGTATGGTACATCGGAAATACACGTCGTTGTGCTCACAATGAGTTGACTGCCGGGTGTGTACGCATAGCGTTGGGTTTGAGATGTTGGAATGACACTGGGTCCTACCATGTACTTTTTGTTATGGGTATACGAAACCAACCGAGAAGCATCAAACGTGTCCAACTTGCTCACAGCTGTATACAAAATCGTTTTCTTTTCCCAAGGAGGTAATGATATGCCCGTCATGCCAGCAGCATGAAGCAGGTTACGAATGAAAGTGTCAGACTTGATCCATAATGTCGAGAAAGCAGTCTCAACGCTGTTTTTTTCAAAAGTAAGTTAGTTCAGATACTGACTGGATTAGCAAGAAACAACAATATCTGTAGGCTTTTCTACCTGAATGCGACTTCTTCGTCAAGGAGCAAATCAAATTCATGGAGCAAAACATCTTTGTCTGGAATCACAAGTGTTCCAGTTGATGCCATCGAATCCGAAAGATGCAACGATGAATCACGGTGACCCTCAGCGGGTGTTGCGTCTATCGTATCTGTAGAGGGTAGTTTATCACTTAGAGCAATAGCAGATAAGTCGTTTGACTTACTTCGTCGTCTTGACTCACCGCCTGGTTGCTTTGCTGTATCTGACATGAGCGCTTCAGTCTCTTTCTTGATGAAACGTAATTGCTGGATACTCAAGAAGCATTCATCACTGCACAAACGCGTATGTAAGAACGGTGCCGTAGGATACTCATGACTGATGAAACAAGAGCTTACCGAAATATGAATGAAGTGAAAAACACTTTCTCGCCTTTCACGGTGATCTGTTTCAATACGACATCAAGCGTCAGCACATAATCACCATGCAAACGAGCAGCATAAACAGTCAAGACATTCAACCTCAATAGCATTAGGAACAATCAGTGCTGTGTTCTTCTTTTCCATCGCTGTAATCTCTGAGAATGAAGCAACCTGTCATAATTAACAACCAAAGTTAGCTACATTCCCATTACCTGCTCCTCGCACGGAATAGGACGTACAAATATTGTGTCTCTCCACCCGGAAAAGCATATTCGGTTCTTTGTCAGATACAATCGTCCATGGAACGGAAAGTTAGACAGGAATAGAGCACATGAAAAACTTTCGACGACTTGCTCCGGCGAATCCAACTTCATCACAGTGAGACAAACAAGAGTGATCAATGCGCTCGTACATACTGGTTTCCAACAACTAGAAGTTGGCCTAAGGCCGCGATCAATTACCTTGAACTGCTTTTGAAAGTTGGAACCCCTTAAAGGCTGCGCTTCGGTATATTTGTCGTCCTGCTCCGTCCTAGACCTTTCATTATCGCTAGAGACACAAAGTTCGCCTGCAATGTGCTCCTTGGTCAAGGTGGTATCTTCATCTTCTGTCAGTGAAGTACTCGCACGCAAAGAAACTTTCTCAGATAACGACGAGGCACCATTACTGACAGCTGATGAACAAATGCTGTCGGTAGGACTACGAGGGAGTTGTTCTGCGTTTTCCGGTGACGATTCACCAAGAGACACGAGATATTCCTGCATGACTACACTTAGGGTGTCGTTGCCGTGGCACTTTGCCACGACTTGCTCGCTCTGTTCAACCGGTTGTCGGTTTATCCGAATAAACTCAGCAATGTCTTTGCTCGGGTCAATTTTTTCAAATTCCACAAGCGCCTTGTTTCCAACTGATGCGCCACCACACAGCATATGCTCAATAGCTTTGGCCAATGATTGTAGCAAGTTCTTGCTCACCTGAAGTCGATACTTCTCGTTTTCCATATATGTCGCAACGAGCACCTCGACATTCTAATGCATACGGGATCAGTGCTGACCAACTAAAACGCAAACAATCTGAAAACGAACCTGTGTATACGTTTGGTAAGTCTGTCGTATAGAGCTTATGCTATCGGCAAGTTGTGTTTGCAACAACCGAATTTCTAATGCAAGCTGCCTGAGCTTGGCTTCTGATCGCCGCTCTTTCTCGTTAAATGAATCCGTATTGATATTCAGCAAATTCAGGGCTTGCGTGGCTTCAATACCGTAGGAATTAGTGCTCACACGCGCTGACCCTGGCAAACAGGAATAGCCCGTTACAAAATCCTGGGATCTCGTATCAAGTTTTTGCTGAAGCCTTTTGTGTGCAGCTGTTTCATTGCATAGTGTTGAGTGCATCTTCAAGAACTTTTCCTGTGTTGAAACTCGGATACTCTCGTACTCCCTTCTCATGGTGTCAAGCAAAAGCGACACGGGCTCGGCAAGTAGCGATTTAAATTCCTACGTAGCAGGCCCATCGTAAAGCTAAAGAAAAAAGAGAAATGTGAAGTTGTAGAACCGCGTACCTGATGAACTTCCAAGAGAAGTTTCATTTGATCCTTCACTGTCATCCATCCATTCGTCATCGTTGCACCTTCATCGGCCAGGAAGTTTAAATGTGTGTTGAATGATGATGCACTAAAGAGATCGGAAGACGTAAACAGACCACCTTTCTCATGAGCCCGGAGTAATTTGCGCAGCGACTGCAAAAATCGATTTTCACTAGTAATAAGCGCTTCAACAGCTGCATTGATAGTTTCTATCATACGATGACCATCATCTGACATCGCTTGGATACGCGTCATGCGAAGATAAAAAGGATTGATCGACAGATCTGCTCGATTATCACCTATCTTCTCTAAGGTTTCCAGACTTTGAAAACCTTTCTTAATATCAGCTACATCAAACATGTGAGCTACGTTAGCGCTAACAATAGCTTCCAAGTTCGTCACAGTCGTCAAAACATTGCTTACCCAATTCATCAACTTCGTCAGCACTTACTTTCATTTGCCCAACGAACTGTTGAGATCGTGAAAACATATCCACAAACGCGTTTTGCATTCGCATGAGAACATCTCGAATGTATGCAAGCCGCTGTTCTTCCGTCAGCTGTAATGCTTGCAAATTTTCGCTAATCTTCTGCTCAACAATAAGACGCTGCACATTTGTGTATTCCACAGTCTGAATGTAGTGTTTTTCTGCGGCGATAACCTCTTCAAGACAATTGTACAACTTGGAGCGTTGTCGTTCGAGCGGGTTGCGTCCAAACGCAGACGTGGTATCCCACATTTTCGTCAGTAGGTGCCCAGCACCTGCTGTCAGTTTATCCGTCAGTTCCTTCGAGGCTGACGAGTCACCGGACGACGAGCTGGCATCTGTCGATGGCATGTTGTTATTTCTCCGCACCGTTGCAATCATATCAATTGCTTCTTGGCACTTGCGGTTATACTTTTCTTTTGCTTTGTCCAGCGAAGAAAACATTTGCTGCTGAGCCCAGCGCATCTTGGTCCCCTCTAGCGCAGCACAATACACAAGAAAAACATTATCATGATGAAGTGTGTCTACATCCATGACAAGTCCACGCATGTAAGCAAGCAAGTAAGCTACAACCAAAGCAAACCTTTAATCAGTCGCTGAACCTGAATTTCCTGCTGTGCCACAAAGGCCTTTGCACCAGGTATAATAGTCGTCTGCATGGTCGATGCAAATGCCCATCGTTCTTGAGCCAAATGCTCAATGACGTCTCGAAACGTTTTCCAACACTTTGTAAGTTGTTCTGACCAATCTTCAACCTTTGCAGTCCTTAACAGTAGCAAGAAGAAACAATCGTAGCAACGAACAAGTTAAAGCAAAAAAGTCTGCAACAACTAACTCAGTACTACTAAGTCAATAACAGTCTTCTTTCTCACTGTGCAAGCTTCAGCAATGCATGAGCATAATTCTTTTCCATTCCTGCACGCTCCGTAACAAAAGTTGCTACTGCATGACACAATTGAACGCCACTTTTTGCCTTTTGACAGACGATGGGAAAAGCTCGAGAAAGGTCTGTTGAATACGTGCCTTGACTCTGAAAGTTAGGGTATGAAGACGCCATAGTATTATCTTCAACATCAGCGAGTGAATCATCATTGTCACTTGATGGACAAGTAGTACTGGACATTGTTGTTGCAGCAGCAGCAGCAGCACTAGTGGAGATTATACGTCAGAGCTTGTTCTCTGTTTGGAATATTCCGTGATATCTGCTCTCTACTTTACTGTCCTTTGTCTATCTGCTATGATACTGCACGGATAAAAGGAAGAGAATTGAGAGTGAATGGGGAGCAAGAAAAAGACGATAGTACGTACGCACGCATGAATGGGGGAATGAAAAAAGAGCTTTGTCACGACGCACTGGACTTGAGGGTTTTTGAATAGTTTGTAATCACTTGATTGACAACTGAACTTGTCATTTACCAATTCGTAACGTAAAGACTCTCGAGATGTTAACTGTTAACATGTTATTCAGCCATTACACTAGTGCCTGTCAAGACCAACCCACATAGCAAGAAGACACAACGTGACGCACCACGCCATGCTCCGTTTCAACACAATACCATCATTACTTAGTACTGGGCCTTCTTGGCAGCCTCGGCAGCAATCGCTTTCTCACGCAGTTCCAGCTTCTTCTGGGTCTTCAAGCCCATGATGCCACCACCCCATTTACGACGGTGCACCGTGTCGTCGTTAAACTTGCTGCGGAATGTCTGCGTCAGTGAGTCAAATTTGGCCTTGTCTTCCTTGTTCACGTGCGTAAGCGCTACGACAGCAGCGTTCTTCTGGTGGACAAGTTGACCCAAACGAGCCTTACCCTTGACAATGCAATAAGGAATGTTGAACTGACGGCAAAGAGCAGGCAAGAACACCACGAGCTCAATGGGGTCCACGTCGTGGGCAATAACCACAAGCTTCGCCTTCTTGTTCTCGATCAACGACGTCACGTGATTCAGACCGAATTTCACGACAGCAGGTGGAGCCGTAGCTTCTTCCTTACCAACGGCAATATTGCGTAGTCGCAAAGTCTTAGCCGCCTTGGTCTCTGGCTGGTATTTGAGCAGCAACTTGAACAGATCCGTAGCAACATTCTTTTCCACAGTGTTCGAAAACTGATTAATCGAAGGTGGCACCTTCAGACGCTGGTATAAAACCTTGCGCTGACGCTGAATACGCACGTAACGCGGCCAGCGTACGAAGCGAGACAGGTCACGCTTGGGCTACATTAAAAAATATATATACAAACCGACAAGGAGTGAGAACAATGAGGTACGTAGACAAAAGAAGCAATTAGCTGCCAGAAAACAAGTGAGCTTTTGTATGACAAGACGGTAGAAAGCAAACTGTTCTTTACCCTCGAGGTGCAACATATCGCAAGCGAATAATATTACCACCACGAGTTTGTGTCATTGCGGTCGTGGAGGACCCGCTACACTATTTTCTAGTGAGACAGAGAGAGTAGACCAAGGCTACATACGTACGTACGTACATACATACTACGTACGTCAAGTATTCTTTTTATTCTCTCTCTGCCATCACCAAAAGGCGTGAAAATCGCTGCCTTGTATCTTAATGAAAAGACGCAAGCATTCAAGCGATAGAATGAAGACATGGCACTTCAAAATACCTGAATGTCACCACCCTTGCGGAAATTCTTCGGTCTCGATACAAAGAGGGGATTCTTCTTCGACGCAGCTGAAACCTTAACAGCCTTGGTAGACTTGGTAGTCGTTGTCGTCGTAGTACGTTTAATCTTTTTAGTAGGCATGGTGGTGTCGTCGATGGCGAATAAAAGAATGGAAGTGATTGATACATCGGGTGGTGGTTTGCTTAAGCAGCATCAACAGCCAGTCATTCAATACTGAGTCTTTTCAGCCAATGAATGAGGATTGTTCATGCTCTTCGTAGCTTCGACTCGCAATTAAGTACGAACAACGGCAATACAAGATAATCGTTCATCATCTGTTATTAACTCTACACATTATTCAAACAGGTGCTATATAAGCTATAGAACTTGCATCTGAACTTGACTTAAGTCGATCTGCCATGACACTGGCACATAACACAGTACCGTGTATTGCGCGTGACTTATAAAGCCAAGTACGTGTAAAGTCGATCATACACATCAGCACCGCGACGTAGCACTTCAGTTTTCCACAAACTGCTTTGGTGCAGATAAAATACGTCCCTGAGCTTTTGTGCATACGGTAAACGGTTCACAGACGACGGCATTTGATGATACATGGTGTTCTCTTCAATTAGAGCTTTTAGAATAAAAACTCCAGGCACGGTCCCGAATTCTTGACACAACAAAAGCGCATTTCCTTTAGTTCGTGGACCTAACAGACTAGCCACACCATCAAAGGTAAAACCACCGACACCATCGTAGCCGCGTGACACTGGATTGTCATTGTCGTGCACGAAAACCACTTTATCTGTGTACTCCGGACCAGTCAAGACATTACGTGCAACTGTCATATTGCTGCCTGCCCCAAGCATAAGCGTGTCAACGCCAGCAGATCCAAGTCCAGTGTGTACGTCAATCATTGCAAACTTCGTTACGGCATCAAAGTCCACATGTTTTCTCAAGAATGTCTGTAACAAGGCCAAGCTGGGTTCCAGTTCCGTTCCACCGTAATACAAGGTTTGCGGAAAACGATAGTTTCCACTAATAGTCGCTCGCTTGATTGCATCAAATCCTTTTGTTGCTAGGTTTATGACAGTCTGCACCCAAAACCAATTTATGATCCTGCTCAATTCTTTTGGGTTCAGCAGCTCATAGACGTCCATGTATCCAAGTTGATTCGGATCTCTTGCTTGGCGCTCCTTAAACTTCTCCGGAGTGAGCCAATTGCGGTTCAAGTCCACGCCATGCTCGTTGAATCGCCGCAATCGAGCAAACCCATACGCATTAAGTGCGTGTACAAAAATCACAGTTGGTTTGTATTTGGAGGAGCTTTGGTTCACTGCTGGTTTCTCTAGCAAAGCCGCCTGGATGGCGCTTCCTGCAAAACCTTCGACACCATGTGTGCCTGAAATATGGAGCAAAACACGCTCACTTGATCCTGGTAACACGGCGACATCCACTGTCAAATCCAATGACTTTAAATGGTCCAACGGTAGCGAGAAGAGTTTTGCACCTACAGCCTCAGCACGAGTGCGGAAAAGCGCTCGCGCCGTATAGTATGAGTCACTAAAGTGGACGTCAATACTGTTGTTAACTATGGGGGAAGGAATATACGAGTCCAGTGGCACAAAGTCGTTGTAAACGTGAAGAAGCAGCACTAATAGCAGGATTCCGACAGCTCCACGCATCATGTTGGATTCTACCGACTGTTTTTACCGGTATTGCTACGGTCCTCAATGGTACACTTGGGTGGTACAGTTGCAGTCCGACGTTTCACTATTATATTATCAGACTGTTTTGCTCACTAAAGGAAGATAGATAGACACAAGTGTCGTCACTTGTTTATTTGCTTGATTGTACAGTGAGACGTACCATCATGGGTCAGCATTGCTCATGTATCGAACACTCAACAAAACATGAAAGACGGAAGTCTGATGACGTTGATAACGTGGACATGGAGCGAGGTGACGAGGAGGATGGCGATCAGGAGCTGGAGGTACTGGTAGGTCAGGATCATACGCAGGAGATCCACGAACTGTGTAGTACCCGAACACGAACAAATTCTAGTTGCCGAAGCAATCAACGAGGATTAGTAAATTGGACTGGATCTTCTGTTGCTTTTGGATTGATAACAGACGTAGACAAGAAGGAAGAAGATGAAGAAGAGCAAGAAGAGGAGAAGGAAGAGGAAGAGAAGTATAGGCGGCGCTGTGTCAGCACAAGATTGATAGGGATGGATGCAGACTATTGTCCAACGCCATCATATTCACCGGAGGAATTGTCAATCTTGCTACGCTCGTATCAAGAAGTCACAGGCGTGGTAAGTGACTGCAGTTATTGAGCAAAAGACACATTGTTTCTTATCGGCAATTAATATCACCGGATTTGGAAATGTTATTTTCTTCAAGGTTGATCAAGGACAACTCGATCTTGAATGCATCATGTGCTTAGACACGTTTTCTCAAGTAAGTGCTGCATTGATTATTGAAATAATAATTGCTGTTCGCACTCTAATCTTGTGCTCACTGCTGTAGGATAACCCGAAGGTCCGCACGCTGTGCAGTTGCGGCATGAATCGCACAAACTTCCATATGAGTTGCTTGCTTGAGTGGCTCAATCGTGACACCAATTGCCCTGTATGTCGCGACTACCTCTTTTTCGAGGACTAGCAAGATTGCCTCACGAAAGCATCGGCAAGGCCGAACGTATGAGTAATTTGATGATGCCAGTCGTCTTGCGTCCCAGAAGATGAGTATTGTCGATAACAGTGGCAAAACTCTTGCAGCATTTCCAGCTGGGCATCGGTGGATATCTGCGCTATTTTTGATCAGGCTCCGGTGCAGTCGGGGGCTCCTTTTGACGGAAAGCCACTGGACATTCCAAATAATTCGATAGCATTATTAGTACCTGGTCTGCTATCAAGCTTTTAGCAGCTCGTCCAGTACCAGCAACAACCGAGTCCATAGTTTTGATTTTATATGTTCTCGCCACTAGCCCACACGACGCTCGACAAATTATGCCCGTCAATAAATTCAACATGTATTCTATCTGTTTCATCGACAACTGCCAAAAAAATGACAGAAACTCGTATCGCATTAAATCTTGTTCCAAAAACGGTCATGCCTTACGCTCTTATTCCGATCCGGTCTCGAAAGGCGTATGCAGACACGACTGCCACGACGCCAATCGCTACGGCAGTGACAACGACAGAAGTCTACAGCAAACATGTAAAATCAGCACGTTTAAACCGAACAAAAACAACACACTACTGGATGAAAAGTATCTGTACTACCTGCCAAAAGCCCAGCATATTGCCTCCTTTGCCTCGATCCCTTTGTAAAACAAATCACCACCGAACACAATAAGCAATGAATCGTTCACGACTTGATATAATCTGACAAACCTTGCTCGACGAGGAGGTAATGGTGGAACTTCCTTAAGCACAGGAGTTATCACACTAGGCCACGGTTGATACTCAAATGGAAACGTAAAGTAGTACAGGCCTGAGCTACAGCACACATTGCAAATGTCGTGGTCTTGATGTCAGGACTTGTTAAGCATAACGAATTAAAAACCATCAACAATGAGTATAGTAGAATCGTACAGAGAGACCAATTCAACTTCGCTTTGCTGACGGAGCTGTGCCGGGGGCAACTGGTGGAACAACATAAGAGCACGTTCGATGACCTTTTCAATTCCCATGGAAAGCGGCAACTTTGACAGCATTCCATGCATCGTGCCAAAATCGCGTTCGCATCGCAATATTTTCTCTCTTGACCCAAGCAAAACCTGCAATGGCGTGTTAGCGGCGTATTGGCGAACGCAGTGGATAACAGACCTATCCGTTAGCATCGCTACCACGTACGGATGCAGACACATAAAGACTGAACAGTGGGTGGGTCACGAGAAATACATCATACAGACGAGCAACATCTTCAAAGCGCTTGAGCTGATGCGCAAACCACGTGATCATCCATGGTAAAGCAAAAAATGGCTCCACCTACAGACATGTGTGCCCGAACTTGGTTAACATTGCGATCGATATGGCAAATCATCGAAAACACAATGGACGTACTCCCGACTCGTGCAGATGCTGGAAAAGCAGTTCGTCCGCCGCATCTAACAACGGAAAAAGTAACCGCGTGGTCGCCATGACTTGGTCCAATCCTGACCGCATTGGCTCACGCTGATACGTTTCACTAATATTCTGAACAACTTGTAATGTAAGTTTTGAATTGCCCAGCGTCAGTAAAAACACCGACACGATATCATGGTACCCTTGGAAGTAATGCAGCTCATTGTTTGCGTCCAGTACGCCTAATATCAGCTGTGTCAATGCACGACGCTTGTCTTGACGTTCACTTTCCTGTATTCCTTGCAAAATGTCATAATGCCATAAAGATCGGTCCACATCCTTTTCGACCTGTGCTGCATCCAGCCGCGTTTCTATGGAGTTGTTTCTAGTGTAACGTGAACCATTGAGCTCCGCACACGTATCGTCTTTGCAACCCAATAGAAAGGGCCAAAGGTCTCTCCGGAATTCGTTTGAAACCAAGCCCTTTGGTGCAATAGCAAGTTGACGCACTTGACAGAAACATTCATCAAGTTCTTCATCACTTGCAATGTAGCCATCAGCTTTCAAAGCACGCAGACGATGAACAACAAGACGAATTTCGTTCTCTTTTTCACGGATAAGACGACGCTCTCGTTTGACGAGTATTTCGCCTGGAATACCCTCCTCCACATAATGTCGATCATTTGTATGGCGTTTCTTACCCATGGATACAAATTGCAACGTGGCATGGAGATACCGTGACATGTACTTAGAAAGTACCGGTATTTTTGAAAAAGGGTACAAAAAAGACAGGAGGGCAAATGTTTTCGTCCAATCGTTATCGAGACTAATCATCGTATTTGATAGAAAAATGCTCGAATAAAAACGCTTTTACTTCTTGCAAATGGCTGTTGTTGATACATTGATAGCTTCATATTTTGAAAAAGTCGTGCGTCTTATGGAGATTACTGGATATTGACTATGAATAGAGAAAACAATTCAACTCATTCGAAAAATCGTCTTATTTAGTGCAATTATATATCATGTACGACCATCTTCTATCAATGCATTAAATCTCACAGTATATGCTCTGAGCTATATCATTATAAAACGTCTTTTGATACAAAACTCATTTGTAAACTATATATATTTATACAAGTTTACAACTCATAGGGTTCTGAGTTGTGACATGATATTTGTATTTGACTTTAGTATCCATAAACATATTCAGTTTCAATACAGATGTTGTCCGTTTGATATCAACTTGATATCACGTCCGACAGTCAAAGGTTCGGTTTTCTAACATCAAACAGACGATCACTCCCTCACGTCATCCACGATCTATCAGAGAATCTTGTACTAAACAGTAAAGAGACATTCTGAATCTCTCTGTCTCTCTCTACCTCACATCATTTACATACAAAATACAAGTACTTTTCTTACTCTTCCGTGCGATCGGCGATAAGAACGTACCTCCCCCCCACCAGACGGTAATCGAACGTGAGTTAGCCAGAACGATTTTGTCTTGTCCTAGAGACTCATTTATTTGCTTGCTCTCTCTCTCTCTCTCTTTCCTCCTATTAAGTCAGTCTTGAACACTCCGTCACTCGCGCAACATGGCGCGTTTTGGTAGTGATGGGGATAGTGACGATGCTATGCAGTATAGTAAACTATTACGTCAACAAAAGAAGCTCTGTGATGAAGCCATGGAGCTAGTAAATGCTGGTGTTGCATTGCAAAATGCTTCACCACCTGATACAGCGGGTGCTGATGCTAAACTCTCACGTGCTGTCACACTCATGGAACAAGCACTTGCAATGGAATATCCTACACAAGAAGAACGTGATGCAAGTCAACGTCTTAATAACAAGATGAATCGTTATGTCAAAATGATTCGTAGTCAGCGTGAGAAGGGCAATAGTGGTACTTCTGGCCGTGGACATAACACCAAGTACAATATTTTGCCCATGGATAGTTTACCATCGACGTATAATGCAGTAGTTGAACTACTAACAAAGTAAGTCTTTCTTTCTTATGATGACGATGATGAGTTTGATCATTTAATGATGAGTGAATGAAGTTATTGATTGACACTGTTTGTCTTTCATTTATGACAGTTCGTCGGCGGTTGGTGATGTCTTTGAAAGTCTCAAGAGCGCATTTGGCTTTCAAGAGGGTAATGTGACGAATCAGAAGGAACATGTGCTGCTCATGTTGACAAACTTTAAACTTCAAGAAGAAGATCCAAACCAAAAGAATGAGGAACATCATCAGCTAGATCGACAACAAGAATTGGACATGGCTAATAAGGGCACTAAGCGGTTCCATGCACGTATCTTTGCCAACTACATCAAATGGTGCAAATACGTGTCGACGAAACCTGCATTCACGAGCGACCCTGTTGTGGACATTGTGCTGTTTTTCCTCGTATGGGGAGAAGCGGGTAACTTTCGACAAATGCCTGAGTGTCTCTGTTTCCTACTACATACGTTACTGCCCCAGGCTTCGTCCCGCGGCGGTAGCAAGAACCCTGGCGATTTTCTTGCTGAGGTCATTCGCCCCATGTACAATGAGATTAAGAAGGATAACGACAAGAAAACGTCACAGGGTGCTCGAGCTCCTCACGCAGAGATTCGAAACTACGACGACTTTAACGAGTTTTTTTGGAGCAAGAAATGTCTGAAGTATAGTCCGACGACCATATGCGAGGCATTTGGTGAAGTTGACAAAAAGGGTCGCCCGAAAGTTATTAAAAAGAGCTTTGTTGAAAAGCGTACGTGGATACGCGCGCTGATATCCTTTCGTCGTATTTTTTGCTTCAACTGTGCTTTGTTCCTGGCCGTCTGCGGATTTGCACTCAACGTGGTCATGTATTGCCCCGACACACCTATCTTGTACGGCGCTGGTTTGAGCAACGGCAATTCTCGAGGCTTTACAGTCTTTGGCAAGAATTTTACGGCATCTGATGTTACTGCTTATGGATCAGGTGACGGCTCAACTGACAAATCAGGCTCTGGAGCAAGTTGTAACCATCAAATGTTGGCCACTTGCCTTGGCATGACATACACAAAAGGCATTTTTGAGAGCATTCCAATTGACTTCAAGGCCTTGCTCCAAGTTGTGCCGTTCACTGACTGTTTGGAGCAAACTACTGGCCGGTGCGGCTGTTATTTGGAACTTGTGGACAATTGTTTTTCGGAAACCGGGCAAACATTGAAAGTCACCGAAGACGAGCTCACGTTTTCATCATCGAGTGAATACGATCAGAGCATGTGCGTTGTGAACTGGCGCGCTGCCGTCGAGTCCATTATTAAGGAGCCTGGTCCAGGTAAGCTCAATTGCGAGATCTGTCAGTTGGGAATTAAGGCGTTGATTACGAACGGCAGGATTGGCGATTTGATTGGAGGTTTGTTGAAATTTGGCGATGGCACGCCCTTAGCGGCTGATGATATCAACAACACTGATCGTACGGACATGGGTGGTCTAGCCATGGTTGGTGGAGGTGCATGCTTGGTTCTTGTATGTGTGTGCGAGTTTTTCAACAAGATCTCTTCGCGTGTCGGTTCGGGCTACGTCGGTCGTTCTTTGCCCGTGCCTTTTCGCGCTTACTGCCGGTACACTTGCTTTTGGATTTTTTTGTTTATGTGCAAGCTCACGTTTGACTACCAATACATGATCAAGGCCTTGGTGGAAACGACGTTATTCATTTGGTATGCAAACGAAGATGAGTACTTACCGTACTCGAACTTTATTCTCCAGGTGACGTTCCACAACATTATCTATATTCTGTTCTTGTGGATCCCGTCCTTTTTCGTCTTCATGTATGACGCGCAGATCTTTTATTCGGTTTTGTCGGTAATATTTGGTTCGTTCGCGGGATTTAATCTCCGAATCGGTGAGCTGCGCTCTTTCCGCGTACTTCGACTCTCGTTCAAGTCCATTCCCCGCATGTTCAACAAAAAGATTGTCCCGAACATTCAGGATGGTGCGGCTGATGGCAAGAAGAAAAAAAAGAAGAAGAAAAAAGGCGAAAAAGAGGAGTCTACGATGCCAGTACGACACTTTGAGCGTGTATCAATGGCGGATGGAATCAAGCCTCTTACTGTGAAAGCTCAAATGTACTCGAATCTTCTGGACCAAGGCGGTGATCATTTGTACAATGAGGTAAAAACGCCAAATGACAAGGATGACGCGAGCTCAATTGGTCGGCAGTCTCAGCTGGGGTCCGTCACGGGTGTCTCCGGAGCTGACTTTGAGCGAACGATTCCATTTGCAATGGCTTGGAACCGTTGTCTGGGCAGTCTCCGTGAAGCCGATATCATTAGTGATCGCGAGCTCAATGTTCTGAGCTACTTGATCGACTCGAAGGACGCAGAAGACCGAAAGCTGTACCCACCAGCCTTTTTGACTGCAGGAAAGCTGGATGAATCACTTGACATCATCGAGGACTGTTCAGCAGTGTACGAGAAGCTGAGCTCTGATAAGAAAAAGAAGGAGAAGACACTGCAGAAGATTGAGAACACGATGCGCGAGCGTCTGACAAAGGATGACTTGCGTGTCGAGTCGCTTCTTGGATCGTACAAGTTTACTTCACAAGCTGTTCGTTTTCTGCTTGGAGACGAGCACAGAGATTTGAACGAGTGTTTTGAGTTTATGGAGGAGATGGCTGCGCAACAGTCTGTGCTCAAGGGCCTTAATTTGAAAAGTCTTCACGAGTGCCGTGCAGCTTGTGCTGAGCTAATGAAGGCGCTGCTAGAAGTGCCGAAGACGACATCAGACAACAGCATAAAGTTTCAACGGGCTCTTTACCGCGTTATTGACTGCGTGGAAACCGTGCTGAACTGCATGAAAAAGATTCTTGCAAAGCAGGAAAACCTGGTACAGATTTTGACGGACACTCCGTTGAAGCAGAGCTCTTTCTTCTTCCCGGGCGACGCTCAGCAGTATGCGAACGTGCAGCTGCAACGTCTTGTGAATTCGGAGGCAGCATTAGACATCGTGTCACGAGCGTACCAATTGTTGACGGTAGATAATTTTGACGCCGAGCCACGCTCTGAAGAGGGACGCCGCCGTTTGCGATTTTTCGCCAATTCGCTTTTCATGGATATGCCAGATGCGAAACCTATTCGCAAGATTCGTTCACTGACGGTATCGACGCCATACTATAACGAGATTGTCATGTACTCGATCAAGGATTTGACTGCTCAAAATGACGACAGTATCAAATTAATTTACTATTTGAAGACCATTTATCCGTTTGAGTGGGAGAATCTGCTGGAGCGCCTCCAGGCGAAGGACATGGAAGAGGCTCTGAAAAAGTTTCCCGAGGAAGTTCAGTTGTGGGCTAGCTACCGTGGCCAGACGCTGGCTCGTACGGTCCGAGGAATGATGTACAATGAGGACGCTATTCGTTTCCTTCATTGGCTTGAAATTTGTGAGAACGAAGTCATGCACCAGTTTGGATGCCCGTGCAACAAATGCAAGCGCCTGGATGATATGGTAGCACTTAAGTTCAATTACTTGTGCACGTGCCAGATATACGGAAAGCAAAAGGATGAACAAAGACAACAGGCTTCTGATCTCGAGTATTTGCTCCGCAAGCATCCGACACTACGGGTTGCTTATGTGGACGGTCCTAAAAAGGTAAAGGAAGGTCCTCCCAAGTTTTTCTCTGTTCTCGTGCGCGCTGACGGTGAGAACATTGCTGAGGTCTATCGTGTCGAGCTACCGGGTAACCCGATCATCGGTGAGGGTAAGCCTGAGAACCAGAATCATGCCATTATATTCTCGCGTGGTGAGTTATTGCAGTGCATTGACATGAATCAAGATGGCTACCTCGAAGAAGCACTGAAGATGCCAAACTTGCTGTCTACAAAGGACACGGAGACTGCAAAGTGTCCGTTGACGATTATTGGTTTCCGAGAGCATGTGTTTACGGGCGGTGTATCGAATCTTGCTAGCTTTATGTCCATTCAGGAATTGTCGTTCGTGTCGCTGGGTCAGCGTATGCTTGCATTGAACCACGTGCGCCAGCACTACGGTCACCCCGATATCTTTGACAAACTGTTTGCAATGGGCTGTGGTGGCACTGCCAAGGCTTCAAAAGGTATCAACCTTTCTGAAGATATTTTTGCTGGTTTCAACAGCACACTTCGCGGCGGGCGCGTCTCACATGAGGAATTCATCCAGGTGGGCAAGGGTCGTGATGTGGGTATGCAACAGTTGGCTCTTTTCGAGGCCAAACTGTCTTCTGGTGCCGGCGAGTGTGTCATTTCACGTGATGCGATGCGCATGGCTTCTCGCCTCGATTTTTTCCGTCTACATTCTTGGTTCTATGGTAATTTGGGTTGGTACTTTACACAGACAATGACGGTCGTGGGTGTCTTCTTTTTCATTTACGGCAAAGTCTACATGGCACTGAGTGGCATGGACACTTTCTTTTTGGAAAAGGGTGGATTGGGTATCGGTGGCACGTTGAACACTTCATGGGCGTTCCAGTTTGGTTTTCTGTTAGTGGTTCCAGTTGTTGCAGTGGTTGGCGTCGAGCAGGGTTTCCGGCATGGTGTTACGTACCTGTTGTGGAACATTCTGACGCTCGGTCCGCTGTTCTTTACATTTCAGATGGGCACGCGTATGCACTACTTTGACCGCACGCTTGTCCATGGTGGCGCTAAATACCGTGCAACGGGTCGTGGTTTTACGATCAAGCACGAGAAATTTGCAGAGCTCTATCGCTTTTACGCATTCAGCCACTTTTACCGCGCGGTGGAACTTGTGTTTCTGTTGATTCTGTTCCGTGTGTACGGCACGTTTTCATGGTGTAATTGTTCGTGGACACAGGACGCCTTGTTTTACAATTACTTCAAGCCTTCTGATAACGACTGGAACACGCGTTGCTACGCATATTACTACCAAACGTGCGTGCAGCCGACGAACCAAAATTATGGTATGATGTCGTATTCTCTGTGGATTATTGCAGGAACGTGGTTATGGGCGCCGTTTTTTTTAATCCCAGTGGTTTTGACTGGGACAAGCTGATTGAAGACTACACTGATTGGCAAAACTGGCTCAAGACAACGAACGATTCTGCAGCAAGTTGGTCGGGATGGTGGTTGAATGAGCAGGAATATCTCGAGCATTCGACGCGGGGCGCACGCATTGTATCTATGATCCGCAAGACGCGGTTTTTCTTTATTGCCTATGGTATGTACCTTCAACTGGTGTACAAATCATATTACGAGGATCGAGATCTTGTGATTGAAAAGGGTTCAATGATTTCGTACGCCCTTGCTGGTCTCATGTTCATCATCGTATTGCTGCTACTATGTTGTGTCTACATTGCTAGTCGTGTGAAGAAGAAATTGACGTTCAAGCAGAAGAAATTGCGCAAGATGAAGTTTGTACTGTCTTGCTGTGGCCTCCTCGTAGCTGCTGCAAGTCTCTTGATCATCTCGGTTAGTAACTTGATTGAGATTGCAATCATCATCCTATTGGCCGCATACTGGTTCTTGCAGATTTGTATTTACCGGAATCAAACCAACCACGTTGTAGTGCGTGGAATGGCTCGGTCATATGACCGATGGGTAGGCTGGATTATCCTGGGTCCAGTGCTTTTCATTGCCATGTTTCTACCATTTCTCTCAGCTTTCCAGCAGCGTGTTATGTTTAATAATGCATTCACGTCTGGGCTTGAAGTATCAAAGCTCTTTGCAAATGAAGCGGCATCATCTACGAGTAAGATTGTCAAGGTCAAGCGTGTAGCCAAGAAAAAGAAGCGGAATGATTAGGTCACGTTTGTATTGTTTAGACCACCGCGCTCATGATGGACAGGTGCATGTTTTCCATTTCCATACAATAAATGAATGATTTTGTTTTTAGGTATGAATGGATTTTGTTTGAAAAAAAAGATGCTTTTTTAGATCCGTCCCTACTTTCCCCTTTCCCTATCTAAGTATCTCATAGCAAAGAAAATAAGACACGCCAGTAATGGCTTGATATGTGCATAAAACGTCTTTTTTATATATATTAAACTTATAAAACGTACGGACGGACGACAGGTATGAAGTGCAAAAAAGCTTAAACACAAAGGTATCGCAAAAAAGCAGCGGGTTATGCATGAAGATTTAGCAGAACGCGCTTGATAAGAAACGTTAAGGTTTTGATTGATTGATGCAATGTGGTGGGATGTTATGGATACATCATAAACAGAATCAACGAGCATAAGGAGCATCGTTATTTGGTGTTTTAAGACACACATGTAAAAAGACGACTGCAAATGAAGATTGCCAAACGTATTTGGTGTAAGGACGCTAATAATTGTCTCATGCGCTCTTTGATTCTTCCAGCATATGGAGATCATGGGACAACGAATAGGTACAGACAGCAATTTGAAATTGGAATGATCTAGTAAAAAATATGATGATCGTTATGAATGGCCATTTTTCCCTACTCTTTTCGGACTGCACTGTTGCTCGTTCGCGTAGTCAATCGAATGTACGGATTTATGGCTGGCAAACACTTACTTACTTGATGCGAGTCGTAAGATTGCACGTTGAGCCGTTCTCTCCTCCAGTTGGGCGTAGATGGGATCATATCAAGCATAATATTTTTATACCTTACTTGATTGCAATAGCGTTTCACGGTGATCGATACTATCGGTTGTAGAAATCATGTAGAACTTTGATTGTCAAATACGATAGCTTCTAGTCACTTTAATGATGATCGTCTTACATTGTGTTATTAGCGAGTTGTTATTTATACTTCCACTGAAGATAGGGCAAATTGCATATGGCCACAATTTTTGCGGCGCTCAGCTTTGGAATGTTAAAGAAAGATGTGGTTCGTGCGTTCGTCTGTAACGGATATGCCAAAGCATAGTGTATCCTAGTACAAATACTCAAGTATCCGGCCATGTGTATGTATAGTCCGGGGAAATAAAAAAGTTGCACAAAGACGTTAATGGTCAGTCAAACTCAGGGTCTGGGCGCACCCCACCCCTTTCAAACCAAATCCCTGTTTCTACTCGATTTCCTACACTGACTCTCTCTTTCACATTCTTAGGACCTACCCCTTCCGCACTGGAGTGCGATATCCAAAAAAAAAAAAAAAAGCCTTTTGATCACTTGATTTTAGTATACAAGATCTGACTCGAGGGGGTTTCCAGGTTGTTTCGTAGAAAAAGAGACCAAGACGAATTTCCGATCATTTCCCTTTCTCTTTTTTTGTTCAAAAGGTAAATCAAGTGCGCGCGCTCTACTTGAACGACTTGAGACTTGAAGAGATTGAAAGGGCGCAGGCTCGTTCGTGTGTCTGTCTGTGAGTGAGTCAGCGAATCAGGTTGTCCTTTCGTTCGTTCGTTTGTTTATCATTCAGTCAAGAAGAAGATGAATCGTCGTACGTATGGCAATAATGGAAGTGAACGTGAAGGAAGTTCGTTTGGAATTATCACGGAAGCACTTGAAATGCAACGTCAAATGTGTGATGAAGCCATGGGACTTGTAAATGCTGGGGTTGCGATGCAAAATGCATCACCTCCTAATATAAAAGAAGCGGAACGTAAATTAACACGTGCTGTGGATATTATGGAACAAGCATTAAGTATACGATATCGTACAGCAGATGAAAAAGACGCAGCCGATCGTTTGAATAATAAAATGATGCGTTATGTGAAAATGATCAAAAGTCAACGTGCAAAGAGCGTTGTTGGTACGACGGGTTCAAAAGGACGGACAGTGCATAAACACAATATTTTACAGATGGAACGACTGCCAGAAGTGTATACTCCCGTCATGCAATTACTGAATAATTCGAGTCAATTGGGTGATATTTGTGAAACATTGAAACGTACTTTTGGGTTCCAGGACAGTAGTGTCTTGAATCAAAAGGAACATTTACTCTTACTACTGACAAATTTTAAAGAACAAAGCAGTCAGGACGATGGAAAGAAGAAGAAGAAGAAGAAGAAACAGGACGATACGGAAACCATTGATGACTATTTACGTCAACGTGATCCTCAACTTGAGCTCGACTTGGCGACCAAGGGAATTGCACGACTACACAGTCGTGTGTTTGCCAATTATAAGAAATGGTGCAAGTTTATTTCCCAAAAACCCAAGTTCTCGAACGATCCGCTGGTGGATATTGTTTTGTTTTTCCTCATTTGGGGTGAGGCAGCTAATTTACGTCAAATGCCAGAGTGTCTGTGTTTCTTACTGCATTCAATGTTACCGAAAGTTAATAGTGGGGGCAACGAAGAGCCAGGCACGTTCTTGGCCAATACGATCCGCCCAATGTATGCCGAGGTTCGTCGTGACAGCGACAAAAAGACGAGCAAGGGCGCACGTGCAGCCCACCGCGATATTCGTAACTATGATGACTTTAACGAGTTTTTTTGGACGAAGAAGAGCTTGAAATACGACTATAGCAACGTTGGTGAGGCTTTTGCCAACTATGATAAGAAGGGCCGTCCCAAGATTGTCAAGAAGACATACAATGAGACAAGAAGTTGGGCGCGTGCAATCGTCTCATTCCGCCGCATCTTCTTCATGAACTGTGCATTGTTCTTGGCAACGCTGGGACTTGCTATTGATATTGTGCTGTACTGTCCCGACTCGACCATTATGTATGGCGAAGACGTACAGCCAGCTGCTTCTACGGAACCTCTTGAAATTTTGGGCAAGAAGTATGCAGCGCCAACCGACTCATCGCCAGTGGACAACTCTGACGATTTGTCGAACGATATTGTTGCGGACAGTGGTGCCCAGTGCTTGTATTCCAAGTTGGCAACATGTTTGGGTGTGGAATACTTCACATCGGCTTCGGATACCTTTGGCACCCTGCCTCAAGATTTTAAACAGCTTCTGGAGATTGTGCCGTTCACGAACTGTGTCGAAAAATCAGTTGACAGGTGCAAATGCTACCACGACCTGATTGACGGTTGTTTTAGCGACACTGGTAACGCTGATCAAGTTTCAACTTCTGGATCTGTTGCGACTGTCGCATACGACCAGAGCATATGTGCTCCATCGTGGTTAGAACAGATTAATAGTATTTTGGACGACGAAGGTGATGGTTTGCTAAACTGTGGCAGCTGCCAAACGGATATCACGACTTTGGCCAAGAATCCGGCTCGCCTTGCTACATTGCTCCAGGGTTTAATGGATTTTAATCGGGCCGACCAGGGCGTGATGGCTCTTCTTGGCGGCGCTGCCATGATTGGTCTTGTGTGCGTGTGTGAGCTACAGAACCGGTTCTTTTCTGGCATTGGCATGGGCTTTGTGGGCCGATCGATGCCTGTTCCTATGAAGACGTACTGCCGTTATACATGCTTTTGGATCGTATTGTACATTTGCAAACTGATGTTTGACTATCAGTTTGTGGTAAAAGCACTGGTAGAAACGACACTCTTTGTATACTCTGCCAATTCGACGGACTATCTCAAATATTCTCACTTCATGCTGCAGTTTACATACCATAACGTTATCTACATCCTGTTCCTTTGGATTCCAGCGTGGATGGTCTTTCTCTACGATGCTCAGATTTTCTACTCCGTTCTGTCTGTCGTTTACGGTTCGTTCGCTGGTTTCAACCTCCGCATTGGTGAGCTCCGATCATTTCGTATTCTTCGTTTGACGTTTAAGTCCATCCCTGGCGTGTTTAACCGCAAGATGGTGCCGAACATTGTTGAGGAGAAGGCGAAAAAAATGAAGAAAAGAAACAAGAAGAACAAAAACGATAGGGACGAGATGGCCATGCCTCTTCGTCGCTTTGAACGAATTTCGATGTCTCAGGGTGCTAAGCCTTTGACGGTGAAATCGCAAAAGTACTCAAGCTTACTGGAACAGCGCGATGACGATGATGTTTACAGTGAGATGAAGACGCCTAACGGTACTGACGAAGACCTGTCATCACAGTCGAGCCGCACCTCGAACATTGGCTCCATCACGGGTGTGTCGGGGGCGGAGTTCGAACGTACGATTCCGTTTGCGATGGCATGGAATCGCTGCCTGACCAGTTTACGTGAAGCTGACGTTATTAGCGATCGTGAGCTGAACGTTCTGAGTTATTTGATTGATTCCAAGGATACGGTGGGCCGCAAGCTTTATCCACCTGCATTCCTGACGGCTGGTAAGCTGGATGAATCGATTGATATTGTCCTCGAGTGCTCAGCGTTATATGAGAAGTTGAAGACTGACAAGAAGAAAAAGGACAAGACGCTCCAAAAAATTGAGACTACTATGCGCGAGCGTCTGACAAAGGATGACCTGCGTGTAGAATCGATTATGGGCTCATACAAGTTTTCTTCCCAGGTCTTGCGCATTTTGCTTGGTGATGAACACAAGGAGCTGGATGACTGCTACAACTTTATTGAGGAAATGGCATCGCACCAACAGATCCTGAAGGGCTTGAAACTGGACAATTTGTACCTTTGCCGCGCTGCTGCTGCTGAACTCATGAAATCTATTCTTGAGGTGCCAAAGAAGTCGACCGAAAGTAGCATTAAGTTCCAGCGCGCGCTATACAAAGTAATCGACTCGGTGGAGTCGGTGATCAACTGTCTCAAGATGGTGCTGGCAAAACAAGAAAACCTGGTGCAGATGCTGAATGACACTCCTTTGAAGCCGAACTCGTTCTTTTTCCCAGGTGATTCTCAGCATTACGCAAGCTTACAGTTGCAGAAGATTGTAAACGATGAAGCTGCTCTGGACATTGTATCGCGTGCATATCAGCTGTTGACAGTCGACAACTTTGATGCCGAGCCACGCTCAGAAGAGGGACGCCGTCGCTTGCGCTTTTTCGCCAACTCTCTGTTTATGGACATGCCGGAGGCAAAGCCTATTCGCAAGATTCGATCGTTGACTGTTTCAACGCCTTATTACAACGAAATTGTCATGTATTCGATTAAGGATTTGACTGCTCAGAATGATGACTGCATCAAGTTGTTGTACTACTTGCAAACTATTTACCCGTTTGAATGGGAGAACTTGTTGGAACGTATCCAGGCAAAAGACATGAATGAAGCTCTAAAGAAGAATCCTGAGGAAGTGCAGCTATGGGCAAGCTACCGTGGCCAGACGCTTGCTCGTACCGCTCGCGGCATGATGTACAACGAGGAAGCAATTCGCTTTTTGCACTGGTTGGAAATTGGCGAGAATGAGCCGATGCACCAACTGACGTGCTCGTGCAACAAGTGCTGCAAGCTGAATGAGATGGTAAACCTGAAGTTCAACTACGTGTGCACGTGCCAGATTTACGGAAAAATGAAGGATGAACAGAAGCAGCAAGCTCAGGACATTGATTTCTTGCTTCGCAAGCATCCTAACTTGCGTGTTGCGTACGTGGATGGTCCGAAGAAGGTAAAGGACGGTCCTCCTAAATTCTTTTCCGTGTTGATTCGAGCCATGGATGACAAGATCGTCGAGATTTACCGTGTAGAGCTTCCGGGCGATCCGATTGTTGGTGAAGGTAAGCCTGAGAACCAAAACCATGCCATTATATTCTCGCGTGGTGAGTTGTTGCAGTGCATTGATATGAATCAAGATGGCTACCTCGAAGAAGCACTGAAGATGCCAAATCTGCTGTCGACAATGGATACCGGCACTGAACAACGTCCGTTGACGATTATTGGTTTCCGAGAGCATGTGTTTACGGGCGGTGTGTCGAATCTTGCTAGCTTTATGTCCATTCAGGAGTTATCATTCGTGTCGCTAGGTCAGCGAATGCTTGCCCTGTTCCATGTGCGCCAGCACTACGGTCACCCTGACATATTTGATAAACTATTCGCGATGAGTTGCGGTGGCACTGCCAAGGCTTCGAAAGGTATTAACCTTTCTGAAGATATTTTTGCTGGTTTCAACAGCACCCTTCGCGGTGGACGTACGTCTCACGAGGAGTTTATTCAAGTAGGCAAAGGTCGTGACGTGGGTATGCAGCAGCTGGCTCTTTTTGAGGCCAAGCTGTCTTCAGGTGCTGGTGAAGCTGTGATTTCTCGTGATGCGATGCGCATGGCTTCTCGCCTCGATTTTTTCCGTCTACATTCTTGGTTCTATGGTAATTTGGGTTGGTACTTTACACAGTCCATGACTGTTGTGGGAGTGTACTTTTTTATCTATGGCAAGGTGTATATGGCGTTGAGTGGCATGGACAGCTACTTCCTTGAGAATGGTGGACTAGGAATTGCTGGCACGTTGAACACATCATGGGCGTTCCAGTTCGGTTTTCTGTTGGTGGTTCCCGTTATTGCAGTAGTTGGCGTAGAGCAGGGTTTTCGACATGGTTTTACGTACCTGTTGTGGAATATTATGACGCTCGGCCCCATCTTCTTCACATTTCAGATGGGCACGCGCATGCACTACTTCGACCGCACGCTGATTCACGGTGGCGCTAAATACCGTGCAACGGGTCGTGGTTTCACGATCAAGCACGAGAAATTTGCAGAGCTCTATCGCTTCTACGCATTCAGCCACTTTTATCGTGGTGTAGAACTGCTATTTTTGTTATTGATGTTCTACGCCTACGGCACGTTTTCGTGGTGTAACTGCTCATGGCGACTAGATGCCGATTTCTACAACAATGTGCAGCCGACCGACCTTGAGTGGCGAACACGCTGCTATGATGATCACTATCAGTCGTGTGTTTTACCGACTAACCAGAACTACGGTGTCATGTCTTACTCGCTGTGGATTATTGCAGCAACGTGGATGTGGGCACCTTTCTTCTTTAACCCAAGTGGTCTGGACTGGGACAAGATCATTGAGGACTACAATGACTGGCAAAATTGGCTGAAAACGAACAATGACTCGGCAGACAGTTGGTTTGGTTGGTGGTCCAATGAGCAGGAATACTTGGAGCACACGACTCGCGGTGCTCGCTTCATTACTGGCGTTCGCAAGCTCCGGTTCCTGCTGGTTGCTATCGGTATGTACCTAAACATGATGTACAACGCGTATTTTGAGGAACCGAACCGAATTATCACAGCTGATGACGATTTGTTGACGTACGCTCTGTCCGGTTTGATCATTGTGATTCTCGCGATGTTGATATGCTGCGGTTACGTTGCTAGCCGTGTGACCAAGAAAATGTCGATGAAACAGCGTAAGCTGCGCAAGATGAAATTCTTGCTGTCTTGCTGCTGTTTCCTCATCTCGATGCTGAGTCTGTCGGTGTTATCGGTTGGCAATTTGTTTGCGATCTTTGTTCTGCTGATGCTGTCAGTCTACTGGTTCATGCAGATGTGCATTCTACGCCTGCAGTATCACCACATCGTCGTGCGTGCGTTAGCGCGTGCTTTCGACCGTGCAATTGGCTGGATTGTGTTTGGGCCCATTATGATTGTGTCGATGTTCTTGCCTTTTATCTCCTCGTTCCAGCAGCGTGTCATGTTTAACAACGCTTTCACCTCTGGCCTTGAGGTATCGAAGCTTTTTGCACACGACGTGGCTCCGGCGCAGGTCGTCAAGGTCAAACGCGTTTCAAAAAAAAAAGAAACCTCGCGAAGACTGAGCAAAGCTAACTTGCTTAGGTGTGCTCTACAACTGAGTAGGGTAGGCCAGTTAAGTCTCGCTATTTTGTATTTTCATAGAAAAACAGATTGTTTTCTGTTTTTGTTTTGCTTTTGACTTCTTCAAAGCTTCATCGTTGTCTATGCAAAATGGGGGTGTTGGTATAAAAAGATAAGAAACTGTCATGTCAACGTAATACGATGAAGCCTTAGCTATGCATTCGAGTGAGGTCCGGGGTTGAAACAACATGACGCATACCTCCGAGCTCAGCGGCTGAACGACTATTCATACCGTTGTGGGAAATCACAGGATTCCTTTGACTAAATGGTGCAATGCTGCCTGACGTACTCACAGATATTCGGGCTTTGCTGGTACGAGGTGGAGATCCAATCTTGAGTTTGCCTAGGATCTCAGCAAATTTCTGCGTATCCGGCTGAAAGCGCTTTAGATCAAGGTTCCGACGCGAACTTCCAGAAGCTTTATGACTCCGTGGGTCTGACATTGAGCCGTTTTCGTTCGACGTTAGTTCAATAGATGACAGTGGTCGCGTTCTCGGCATTGTCAATTCTTGCATAGGTGATGAGTTGTCACTACTTTGGTCAACTTCGTCTTCAAAATCCCTTGAAGGCGGATCCGATTCACTTCCAATCGATGATGACAGCGTGTTGCTCCGGCGGCGACTTTCACTGTCTTCATCCAACAGACGCATAACACGACTACCAGAGTCGCTGTTCGGAGTAGACCCTGCGAGGCTCGATGCGCCAACGGGGCCAGCACCATTCAGACTATCTGTAACTGCTCGCATGCGCAGCACGTCAAACTCTTCCGCGTCGACTTCGTTATCAATCTCAATTGCCATTGCACTTTCAGTATTTCCTCGAGACATTTGAGTGGCTAGGCTTCGGATAGCACCTTCGATCGCATGCATCCACTGCTCCTGTCGCCCCCACGTGTCAGTGAGCACAATGAAGTTTTTGTAGCCCTTTGATGTAAACTGTAAGCCATGTGCACCGCTTCCTGGACCCTCAGTCACGCCAAAGCTATACCACTTACGGACCGACGTAGGGATGACCCACTTCATGCGATTTGTCCAGTTTGCACTTTGAAGCGTATCACAGTACCAGAGCTTATCGCACACTTGGCACAGACCAAAGAACGTGATGGTGAACGTAAGCGCGTGGAATGGCATGGGCACTGGGAACTGGATGAACGAGCTCACACGTGTAGACTCTGGAATAGGAATGTGATCGTGAATCTTGTCCTTCTTGTACATGAATCCCGTAATGAACTCGTCAGTGTAAGTGACCTTGCAGTAGCGGCTTGCAGCACCCGAAAAAATGGTCTCCAAATAGCCAGAATATTCGTTTACGCCGGCATGTGTCAGCGTAGTCGACACATACTCGATTGCGCTCTGCTTCAGCTTCAAGCATCCGTGACACAACGGCGCATTACGCTCACCCAACGGTAGCATCTCGAGACGGTTTTGCTCCGCAAGAATTTGCTCAAATTTTACCCACTTTGCATGCTGCGATGTGTACTGCCTCACAACGTCTTGGCATGTGATCGAAACCGATCCACTCTTGCAGTTCGGGGTGCTAAGAAACAAAACAAAACACGTTAGAGCATTTGGAATTGACAAGATTGTAACAATAGAGTACGTACTTTGTCAGCGTGAAGATGCTGTTTGCAATAGTCGTCATGTGGCCCTTGTACTGTACATGCTCGTCGTACGCTCGAATGACGAAGTCCAGAATATTTGCTCCCTCAATAAAGAGGCTATTCAATAATGGAGATGAAGGTAGGCGTTTCTGATCTGGGTCCATTAAAACGAATCTAATGACGTCTGTAAGTTCATGGTGTAACATGCTGTTGGTAGGGTGTGAGCCATAGCAGGCTAGTAAGCACGGCATTAAGCCATAATCAGCCAACAGGTAATCCACATCTCCACTTTGCAAAAACACACAACGTTTTAGAAATGTGATGATATGCAAAAGCGCAGATCCCTTAGTGCTTACAGCCTTGATTTGTCCAGGATTTTGGGAGGTGGAAATTGCGCAAAGCGCCTTAACGTCCGACGTGACCACTGCGCGGCACAGCTTCACAAACTTTTCAACCCGGGGAATCAGCGGAGTCAGCACCGATGCGTAGACAGTCTTCAAAAGATCCTCAATTCCCGTAACATCACGCTTTTTCTTGTGATAATTCAACGTCCTCATCATCATCATAACGATAGACAGGGTACCGCCTTCGCGGACAACCAAAGATTCGCAATCCTGTGTACTCTGTCGGCAGACCTCCGCAAACCCCAAATCAAGCAATGTACCAAACGAGACATCTGCCGTATTAAGTAAATATATCAGCAACGACTTGAACAGCTCGTTGTGGTGGAGAGGAAAATGCTGATCCGTTATCAATGGTAACGAGTGGTCTGTGTTCTCTACAAAAGTAGCCATATTGTTCATAATGTACACAGAGGGAGGATAAATAATATAATTTATCAGTGAGCAAATGTTCTCGACGGAATCTCGCTGAAATGCTGTTCCCACACCCCATCCTAGTGTCCGCTGCCATGAGTACAGGCGAGCAAACAAACAGTCGAATATACCACTCTTCTGTACGTTAAGCTGTCCTGCTTCTGACATGTCAGAATACAACAGCCACACAATGGTGTCGCGAATCGAATCAAGACCGATATGACACACTATCCAAGGCACAATGGATTTGCCCTCATCAGCTATGAAGCGCCAAATAAGGCCTCCAAGACTCTGGTTCACAATCAAGTGGTTGACAACTTTGCAGAAAAGAACCAGCAGTACGTCATCCAAGGGATCCGCAGTACAAATAAAGTTAAACAGTACCTTGAGATACCCAGATGAAGTCTTAATGTCATAGACATCGGTGTTGTTTATAGGTCGTACTGTAACACCAGGCATATTGCCTTTTTGAAAAATTTTCGGCGAGTACCACAATGCAACCTCGCTGCAAAAATGCTGGACAGCGTACTTGCCGTAGTTAGGATCATCCGTCAAGCCAGACTCAGAGGACGACACTGATACCGTCAGCAGACGAAACACTTCATAAATTATTGGAGGTTGCTCCAGCCAGCTACTCGACTTCTGGTCTCGTATCATCTCTCGGTATAAAATGTCGACTGAGATTTGACTGCTTTTTGCAATCTCCAACAAATCTTGCAAGGTCGAGTTCTTCTTGGCAACAGTTTCCTCAATCTTGCGTCGATGGTCTTTAACGGATTCCTATGAAGATCAGCAGGCATTAGTTACAAAAAAAACGAGTCCCCGCATGATCATGACCACCGCTACTCACACTTTCAGCTTGTTCGCGCAAGTAATCTTCGATGTCAGGGTACCCTGCCATCCTTGCTAGATGCTCTGCGGTGTTTCCGTCTCTCTACACATTATCAATTTTCGTTATCAAATTGGTATGGAGGGCAAAGTTTTGACTTAGCACATATAGCAAACCGCTTACATCCTTTGCAACCAGACTTGCACCAGCCTTGACAAGTAATTTTATACAGCCAAGATTGCCGGCACGCGCAGCTTCCATTAGAGCTGTGGTTGAATTGGGCTGCAAGAAACGCAAACGCATTATCAGCGTTGCAGCTACTTAGTACTAGGCATTTGATACCGAAGCTTAGCAGCAATACACATACACTTTGTGTCTCAAGTTCTGCGCCACCTTCCAGCAAAATTGAACAACACTCCTCCAGGCCACCTCGAGCAGCAATGTGAAGTGCTGTAGTCCCACAACTCTATAGCGATAAACAGTCAGAGCATCTGTCGATCAGCAACCAGTGTCAATGGAGCTGATTAGTGCAAGCCACGTACTCGGTTCCTGGACAAGTTTATTCTTGCTCCCTTATTGACTAGCAGTCTCACACAATTTGCGCGACCGTCACGAGCAGCGACCATCACCGCAGTCATTCCGTGCACCTAACATCAGTATGGTTAATCTTGTATCCCAAGCTACATTTTTTGTACATCTTGACACTAAACTCACATCTTCCAAGTCAAGACTCGCACCAAACATTAATAAAGCTCGCGCTGCTTCTACATTGCCGACGGAACAAGCCATCATAAGCGGCGACACACCTGTGGGCTGTCAATAGGTTTAATAGTTTGCGTACAACAAAACACTGATCAGCGCCAGCACAACATTTCTTGTGCTCCACCAAGCACCATACATCAACTCAAGAACTACCTTTTGTTCGTCGAGTGAAACGCCAAGACTGTGTAAAATCTCAATGCAATCCACATGTCCGTGTTCAGCAGCATCACACAGCGCTACTGCCTTTGGGAAATTCTATGTTCAAAAACGAATGATCGATACAATTAGCAATTTATTAGCATAACTGACCACAAAGACATAATTAACAACGTACATCCACGACATTTCCTGAAGTATCAATCTCGAGCAAGTGTCTCAACAATTCCACATCCCCAGCACGTGCTGCAGTCTGAATTCCAAAGTATACATCGTCTGGCACAACACGTTTACACGCGTGTTCACCCCAGAGCAGCTCAATTGAAATCTGAGATGGTTTATCCTGTAGCAATTGATCTGCATGGTATTTAGACAGCAGCACGATAGGAATAGACACTGACTGACGTCCAGATGAGTGAAAACCATCAAATAACGATTGAATCGCACGCTTGTTATCCGTTTTCTCAATAAATACAATTCCAGTGACACCAATAGCCAACAAACGTCGTACAATGTCTGGAAAATGGACGCGACCACCTCGCTCAATGACCACAATGTTTCCCAACAGATCCGCCTTGTTCGTAAGCTCTCTGTCAGCTTTAGGAGGATTCATCATATACACGACTTTTCCTGTCACCACACGTGGTACACGGTCATAACGATAACTAGAAGGCTCTGCAAAGTGGTAACTCGTCATTGTAGTCGATACACTGTTTTGTGCGTGCAAGTTAGCATCAATGTCTCCAGCAGCTGTAACGGATTCTTGCTTGGGGCTGCACTGCCAACTTACAAAAGGAATTCCATCACTACTTAAGCTATTAGATGTAGACTGTTCGTTACCCATACTTATTGACTACTTGAATGCGGAAAAAGAATGATGGTCACTTCAAATGGTCTGATATCTGTAGGAAAGAAAGCGACAGAGCGAGATTTCAATGCCACTTGTTGAGTTTCTTACTGTAAGGAAGAAAGTACTGGCAGCTAATAAATGTGGACAGTACGGAATGTCGCGGCTTCAACACCCGTTACCTTGACGCAAATATAAGTGCACGTCGTCTCCTTTCTTGGTTGCGCGTTTTGTGTGCGTGTGTGTGTTTTTTTAGCTTGCGCAGTTGAAGCAAGCTAATATTTGTATGAAGATTAGAACCATCTACAAACAGTCTGTAATGTTAAGGTGAGACGGACCTTGTGTCTGTCGGTCTCTAATATCATATTTGAAACCTAGCAGTCCAAATGAATTCTTATTTTAGCGTTTCAAAGCCTGAACTTACTTAAAATACGTTTTGGGCACGTGGAAATACGGTACCCTATTGCTTGTTTTGTTATTTTACTCGCAAGAATTTGAAAAACCAAGCGACGTAACACATGACGGTTCGAGCAAGCACAAAGCAAGTGCAGCAACAGCTAACAAAGACATGGTCAACGCTGCACTATCGCATGGAATATGGTGGATACTTGTCCAACCATTTACTTCACGGTGTCGTGGCACTCTACGACCTTGGTGCTAGTGAAGAAAAGATTGAAAGCTTTGCCGAGAGCTACGCAACTAAGTTGGAAAAAAGAGAATTCAATCAAAAGGTTTTACACAATTCAAAACTGACGTTTACAGCCGCGCGTGAGTTACTCGGTAAGCGACAAAATTTTGACGGACTCCTGGCGCTCTACGCTACTGAAGTGAAAGAATTGGGGATTGACGGAGCAGTGAAGAAACACTTGCCCGTTCTAGTCGGCGGTCTAGCTGGCGCACTTCTTCACTCAATCATCCAGCTTGGCTATGCTTACCATATTGGTGGTAAGCATCTTGTAGCTGAAGGACTGACGTACATGCACTATGCGTACCTGTCGTTTGACGAGCCTCCAACTGTTATTGGTGAAGAGTCTTCAAAAAAGAAAACATTCTCACGTGATGAAGCGTTGCAACTTGTACGTTTACTAAACGGCAATGAGCTTTTGCTTGGTGAGATGCGTAGCAAGCTTCAAATGAAGCCGCTCGTTGACCTCAACATTGGCGGCATCCAGAAGCGCTTAAGCACGATGTCAGGCGATCCAGAACGAGGAAGTTCCACCGCGTTTCTATTTATATGGAAAATGATCAATAGTTATGACCTGACGAAGATGAATGGGGTGCTTGCGCTTGATTTAGCCTTTTGGTTGTACATGATGATTGAGCACAACGATTTCGTTATTCTGCATGCGGTGACATCGGCGTGGGCTCTGCAGCAGGTTGAGCACTTGTTGGAACCAAACGATCGCGAGCGTTCATGGAAAGTGTGGTTGCATGTGGCGTTATCAGCGTTTGTGACGAATGACATTAACGATTTGTTATCATCGGATGTATGTGAGCATAATTTGTCAGAGTGGAAACCATGGAAACAAATTGTTTCAAAAACTTTGACTCTAGCAGATGAGGGTCTACTGGAACGTGATCTAGTGCACGCTTACAAACTTGTGCAAGTTGCTCACAATCACGCCAAGTGTGTTGAGAAGGCATTTCTAACGACTGAAGAGCGTGAAGTTCTTGCCCGTAAAAGCGCACTTAAGGTGATTTCATGCGACTTTGGTGACTTATAAACAATGAGGTACTTCACATGATTAAGATTACGTATTCATGTTTTTCTCGAATTATCCGTTGTTAAAAGTCGCGGATATGCATTTACCTTCGTCCAACATTGACCTTTGCCATAAGCACCATAATAAAACTAATATATATATTTTGAAACAGATAAGGCGGCAGCTCTCACGCGGCAGCACTATCAACATCGAGTGCCAAAGCCGGCATTATGACAGCCATTGCGTTCATCAGGTGCTTTCTATGCATGAGACTAATAATTGTAACTGCTGTTGTTAGTTACGCAGCACTGTCTTCAGCCGTTACCAACAGTGACTCGAAACTGTTTCTAAGAGACATATTCTCTTATATGTGGGAACTGGATTGCTTACAGTGTCAAGTATGCCGAACGCCAGAGCTTACTGGTAGCGTACAAGACTCAGCCTGTGATTACAAAACAGTAGACAAAGCAGTACACGAGCATTTTCACCCGCTACTGAACGAACTCTCGCGCCTCACGTTTTTTCGCTACTTTAAGGTGGATCTGGACAAGGAATGCCCCCATTTGCCGTGGCAGGATGACGGCATGTGCGCCAGTATTGATTGCGCTGTATGCAAGTGTCCGTCACATGAGATCCCAGCACCATGGAGTCAATTGGACCAAAACGAGATTCAGTTGTATCAGAATGACAGCCTTGGAGAAGCTGGCAAGCCCTGTGACGAGCAGACGGGTGAGAGCACATTGTCTATGGTCGAACGCAAGAATGCAGTAGCTGGTGAGAGTTTTCAAGCTTGGGAAGAGGTACCCAATGTCAATGTGTGGGCTTCTCAAGCCGAGGCAGAGGAGACAATGGCGTACATTAATCTGCTGGAAAATCCAGAGAGATACACAGGTTATAGTGGCGTTCAGGCTGAGCGCATCTGGAATGCAATCTACATGGAAAATTGTTTCTCACCACCTAAAGAGAGTGCATTGGACGGCATGTGTCTAGAAAAGCGTGTGTACTACCGCCTCATCAGTGGGTTACAGGCTTCAATTAACACACACATCGCGCTGACATACAAGTTTGGTAACAAGTGGGGCGTAAATCCCTCACTGTTTGTCAATCGAGTTGGCAAGCACCGCGATCGACTGCAGAATCTTTATTTTGCCTACCTGTTTGTTATGAGGGCGATCAGCAAGTACCGCCATGAACTGTTGGCGTACGACTACAACACGGGCAACGCTGCTGATGATCTCCGTGTGAAGCAGATCCTTCGTCAGCTTTTGCTCGAGGGATCAGACGAGACTCAGGCGTCGGAAGATTTTTGCTTGGCATATACCGAGTGCTCGTCTGTTCTGTCAGGTTTTGATGAAAGTGCACTATTCCGTGTTCAAGTCGACGGTCTCTCCGTCGCTCAGCTAGCACAAGCCAAGCAGGAGAAGGAGCAGCTCGAAGTGCAGTTTCGCGAGAAGTTTCAAAATGTGAGTCGTATCATGGACTGCGTCACATGTGAGATGTGCCGCCTTTGGGGCAAGTTGCAGACCATGGGATTAGGAACAGCCATCAAGATTTTGCTCGCTGAGGACGTGTCGACGATTCCCAAGCTGCATCGTAACGAGCTCATTGCGCTCATCAACGTGGCGAACAACCTCGCCCGTAGTGTAGACGGTGTGAAGATGATGCGAAAACTTGAGTTCATTGAGGCTGTGAAGCAGTTTGGCTTTGTTTGCGGCGCAGCTGTTCTTCTCGTGTTGGCCCTTATAGTCATTTTCCGTAGGCGCAAAACGCGTGCGCACAAGAAGAAGCAAGAATAACTAATCATTCAGCTAAAGAGATTACAACAGGTATTGACGTATCGGCAACATTACGACCTATGCCACCTCTTGTTGACATGGTGCATCCTGAACTATCATGTCCCCGTTGCGCTCTTGACACCGCATATAATAGGGCATCACCCAAAGTTTCGCACTTCGCATGTACGAAAGTTTTTGTCGAGCACATCTTTGTCATAGCCAATCTTCCTTCTTCTTCTCTACGACCCACCGACAGCAGCGGCAGCTAGTTGCAATCCAAAGCAAGTACCAAACTGCGCACACCATACAAAAAACTCGGTCGAGCTCGATTCATCATCTGTTGTATCGATGGGTTGTCACGTTTGTGAACCGGCAAGGACGATCCAGACCAGCCGACACTATTATTTATCGACACAATAAACTCAGTGCCTACAAAGCCTGGGCCAGCAGGGTAAATGAGGTCGTTTGGTCCTAAGCGACCAACGCTACAATCTGTGGCCCTTACGAGCATATTGGTATACAATTGTCCAGCAGTCGTGGCACCGAGGATATCACGGCCAGATTGAAGATATCCATCGATCACCAGGTATCAAACCTCTTCTCCTTTTGCTGCAATTGTTGCCGTATGGAAGAGCTTGTATACTTGCAGATGTCTGCCCAATAGCAGCTGTCTACATAATAACAGCTACACACTGGTGCATCTTATATGGCGACTAGAGAATGCACATCTTGAAGCGATTAGTGATGACAGACGGTTCGTCACAAAGATCCTTTTTTTGCACACGTAGATTCAGCATATATACAACATTTGGTGACGCTAGCCAAGCTTGGATCTTGGTCTTTTTTCTGTCATGCAGTTCTCAGATGTTAATGATTTTTTATGACTCCACTACTACTACTACTTAAGTAAGTTACAATTAAAAGTAATCGTACGACAACTCAAGCCAATGCAGCATCTTTATCATCGTCATGCGTATCTCTTACTACAGCTTGGAAGAACTCGTCAGACTGTCAACGTCCTATCTCAACGCGGTTTTGCTGTGTCAGCGTACGTTCTTGACAAAAAAGACTCGCTGTCCCATTCTTACCAGATTGATACGTTTTTATTGACGATTACTTACTTACAGACTCCCACTTGATAATCCATACACGGGAGAAATCTATTGTGAGGTTTCTTATGACTCAAAGGTTGAAGCACATGCCAAAGTTAATGCTGCGATGAAGGCGCACATTGATTGGAAGAACGTGCCGCTTGATGAACGTCAAGTACTATGCACCAAGTGGATTAGTGCTCTCTCTAGTCACGCAGAAAACATTTCGTACGACATTTCCAGTATGATGGGAAAGCCGATTCATCAAGCGCGACACGAGGTCAATGGCACGATTGACCGTGCCAAGTACGATAATTTGCTAGTCATAAGTGTTACGATCATGCTAATTCAAGTTGATGTCATGGTTTTGATGGGGGTTTACCGTGACAGAGCTCTTATCTACTTGTCGAACGAAGCGCTGCGCACGGACTCATTTCCTGAAGAGAAAGATTTGTTTCGACAAATCACGCACGAACCTGTTGGCGTCGTTTATGTCATTGTAAGTGAGCTATTTGCTGACAAAGTTTGAAACTGTTTGTCTGTTTTCGCGGGTGTATTGGTTCTAATGTTTTGCGACTAATTATGTGGATTCAAGGCTCCGTGGAACTACCCTCTTATGACGGCAGTCAACTCAATCATTCCCGCTGTACTTGCTGGCAACTCGGTGATATTGAAGCACTCACCTCGCACTCCACTCTGCGGAGAGCACTACGAAAAAACATTTCAGCAAGCCGGTTTTCCGACGAATGTCCTCCAGTCGTCATTTGTTGATCACGACACGGTTGCAGAAATTATACAGCGCCCGGAGATTGCATTTGTATCGTTCACCGGATCTGTTCGAGGGTACGCATTCGTTGAAAAGTAGATGTTGAGAATCCATCAGTTGTGTAACTATGTGCTTGTATTCTTACTAACATGTGTAGTGGTCGCCAAGTCCAGCAGGTGGTGTCCCAGCGCTCGATTGATGTAACGTTGGAGCTTGGAGGCAATGTAGGCGCAGTTAATGTTTCGAACCCTATTGATTATTCTTTAACGATACAATCTGTGGTGACCTTAGGACGCTGGATACGTAACGGCCGATGCGGACGCTGAAACTGCTGCGGAGGGTCTAGTGGATGGTGCTTGCTATAACGCTGGTCAATCATGCTGCGCTATGGAGAGAATTTACGTTCACAAGTCCAAGTACGACCGTTTCTTGGAGAAGGCGACAAGTTTGCTCGAAGCGTACAAGCTGGGCAACCCGACTGACGCGAAAACGTCAATGGGTCCGATGGCCCTTCCTACTGCACCGGAAATGCTTGATGCTCACGTAAAGGATGCTGTAGCGAAGGGTGCTGTCCAAGTAATTGGCAGTGGAATTGTTACGGATGCTGCTGGAAAAGGTCGCTTTTACTCTCCTACTCTCCTTGGTAACTGCAACGGCTCCATGAACACTATGAAGGAGGAATCATTTGGACCAATTGTCAGCGTCGAGTGCGTTTCATCGGATGCTGAGGCTATCGAGAAAATCAACGACAGCATATACGGACTGACAGCCTCTATATTTTCATCTGACCGTGGGCACGCCATGGCGTTGGGCTCACAGATCAGTGTTGGCACTGTGTACATGAACCGGTGTGATGTACTTGACCCTTATCTTCCCTGGACCGGCCACCGTGACTCCGGCAAGGGAATCAGCCTCTCCAAGCATGGATTTCGTGGCGTCACGAAACTCAAATCAGTACGTGTTTGCTTTGATTGAACCTCACGCCTGGCTCTTTAACCATGTCATATTTGTTTATTCGGTAGTGGAACTTTCGCGTATAGAGAGCACAAACGGCTGAATGCTGTCGACGTCTTCTCAATATGGACAGGATAAATCACATAGTCAAGATTTACTCTAGAACCAGTAGTTGATTCCTGAAGCAAGTAAAGTGTTTGCTTCACAAGGTAAGCTCGAGTGATTTGTATTCGTATCTACGGAAGTAAAGCGTGCCAACGCATACCGATGACGTTTCTAACATCCGCATATGTCACATAGTACGCTAATTTAATTGACAAACTTAGCGTGAAATTTGGCTTGTATCAAACGCATTGCGTGCAGGCATAGCATCATTGTTCAGTCAAAGTGATCATTGCTTTGTTGTTTGTTCGATGAAAGTTTGCTTCTCAAGATTCTTCTCAACAGCTACAAAACCTGCAACCTATACGTCACTTGGACCTCCAAATGGGTCCACACGTCCCTCGCTTGTCACGTAAGCCGACGTAATACCACCATCAACCACGAACGACGTCCCGGTAATGTACGATGCATCATGACTAGCAAGAAATAAAGCCGCCTTGGCCATTTCTGCGGCCTCTCCAAAGCGGCCCATGGGCACGTGCACCAAGCGGCGCTGCTTCTTCTCTTCCGTATCCAAAAACTTTTGCAGTAGTTCTGTATTAAGTGGACCGGGGCACAGTGCATTCACACGAATATTTTCACGAGCGTGGATCGTAGCCAATTCACGGGACATGGCAATCACTGCGCCTTTGCTAGACGTGTAGGCAAGTTGGGGTGTAGCTGCGCCCAGAATACCGACAAACGACGCGGTGTTAATGATTGAGCCGCCACCAGCACGACGCATGGCTGGGATGCCGTACTTGCACCCAAGGAAAACACCTTTAACATTGATATTCATGGTGAGATCCCACACGTCCTCCTGTGTCGCAATAGCATCGTCGTCTGCGCTATGCATGATACCGGCATTGTTAAAGAGCACATGGAGTGCACCAAACTCTTTCTCAGCCATATTTATCATATTTTCCACGTCTTTGGCCTTGGATACATCAGCTTTAATGACTACGGCCACTGTATTGGTCTTGCCCAGTTTTTTCAGCTCTTCATGCACTAATTGTGCAGTCTCTGCTGCAGCATCCACATTCACGTCAGCACACACGACGCCCTTGGCACCTTGCTTGGCAAACAGGATAGCAGATTTGCGACCAATGCCACCAGCAGCTCCAGTAATCACGGCTACTTGTCCAGCAAGTCGACTTCCCATGACGCTCATAGCAAAAGACGGTATCTTCTTTAGTACCGGTAATTGATAGAAAAACAAGTAGATTCATCATCTTCAACAAAAGTCCGTTGGTATACTCTATTTTACGGAAATAGAGTCGCAATAGTACTCTTTTTAAAGGAGTATACAACTCTTTTTGACTTAATTTAGCTTTTTAGCTTTATCTTGGGGTGCATGGTTGCCAAACTATATATCAGACGGCAAACATCCTCGTTATTTTGCATAGCCGCAGCCGATGAATATAGCCTGGTCTTGTGATCAACAGTACAGTACAGTTTCAACACGACTCCTCACGGCTGACAGCCTAATACGTGCTTTATGTAACGTGTACAACTTTGGTCACCGATCCAATGAATGCTGCAGTTATTTCAGCACAATTATATCACAATCTTCAAGTTGCATGCATCTTTTTTGCACAGTTATCTTCAAGTTTCACAACTACCGAAAATGATGTGGTCTACGCCACTCCAGCGTCTTGATCAGATAAATGTAGCTACTATTTTTCGATATAATTCAACTGTCAAATAAATACTCCGTCGTCTCATGCTCCTGCTGCGTCGTTTCGTTCGACACGCGAGTCTTTCGTCGACTACCGCCTTGCACACACTGAAATTATCGACGCTATCATCTTCTCCGCTGAATGTGCTGGTCATTGATGGCTACGCGCCTGATGGCCGCACCGAACTTGAAGCTGGTGGCGCTAGCACAGCCGGTAAGCTTTACGTCGATCTGTTGAATAACGCAGCGCCTGCAGGTGTAAAAATTGCATCAGAGATTGTATTTCCTTCTGATAATGACTTTGAGACTCCAGATTTATCTCAGGTGGGTTATTAGACTGGTACTGTACGATATAATATGATAGAACTGACTTGCTTTGGCAGTACCATGCAGTCGCGTGGACAGGCTGTTCATTGACGATCCACAATACTAGAGATGTCCGTGTCACCAAGCAGATTGAATTATCAAAAAAGATCTTTGAGGAAGGTGAGGAGCAGCAGCTATTGATGGTGTCGTGATACATTGAATGCGGCTTAAGATGGTTGTTGTGGTGACTTTTTCTTTAGGCATTCCGCAGTATGGTAGCTGTTGGGCGGCTCAGATTGCAGTTGCTGCTGCAGGAGGTTTTTGTGGACCAAACCCTCGAGGTCGTGAGATGGGCATTGCGCGCAAGATTCAGCTCTCTCCAGAAGGCCGTGCACATCCGATGTTTGAGGGCAAGCCATCAGTGTTTGATGCTTTTACGAGTCATAGCGATGAAGTGACCCACATGCCTTCTGGAGGACTTGCGCTAGGTGGAAACGAGTTTACAACAGTACAGGCAGTTGCAATACGTCACAAGAAGGGCGACTTTTGGGCCGTACAATACCATCCAGAATACGACTTGCACGAGCTCGCGCGACTCACGTACTGCCGTCGTGCTAAACTCGTTGGTCTGGGATTCTTTGCTGATATGAAGAGCGCGGACCAGTATGTGGATGATTTAGAAAATTTGCACATCAATCCATCTCGATACGACATTGCGTGGCGTCTTGGACTGGATGCAGACGTCATGGATGAGAACATTCGCCACTGTGAGACGCGCAACTTCATTAAGTATCTTGCGCTTCCATACAAAGCGGCGACAGTGGTCAAGTAAACGTCGGCAAATGGATCATTGCGCTACAGTAAGCTTGACGAAAGCAACGGCGCGTGAATGGTATTGTCACAATTGGTGCGTAGTGTGCTGTGCTGAAAGCTTTGCGCGTGCGAAGTGCTGCAATCAAAACCTGCTTGGAACTCGGCAATCATAGAGGAAAAACATTATCTCTGGTCATCTAATTGCAAGTCGTCAAAATGACAAGCTATGGTTCAAGTACATTCTACGTACTTATAGAAAACTCATTCCGAGTAGGGTCACATTACGCTGCTTTTGTGTTACTAGTAAATCTGGTTTGCAAGGTGTTATGCCATGCTTTTGTGCACGAAACGATTTCATCTTCATTGTACATGAAGATGAAAATGCACATTAAAAGCCGCTCAACTTTTTTTACCTTTACAAACACAATAATTGATCGTGAACAGAGTAAACAGAACAATGACAACGTATTGTGCAAGCAACACAAGAGGTATAGCCCCGTTATCTACAGATTGCTACTGCTTGGCACATTTCTTCTTGGCAGCTTTCTGCATCTTAACGGCCTGCACGTTCACCTTAACGTCGCGGGTGAAAGGCAGGTAGGTGACGCCACCCATAAATGGCACCAGCACCTCTGGAACCGTAACACCATTCTCATCCTGGTAATTCTCTAAGATGCAGCAAACCGTACGGGTGGACGCGCAGAGCGTTGAGTTAAGCATGTGCACGTACTTTTTCTCACGCTGGTTCTCCTTCTTGACGCCGCAACGAATCTCCATGGCACGCGACTGAAAGTCTGTGCAGTTGGAAGCAGATACCAGTTCACGGTACTCCTTGTAAGCAGGAAACCATGCTTCAAGATCGTACTTCTTCACGGCAGCATTATTAAGCTCACCCGACACGATGTTTACTACGCGGTATGGCAAGTTGAGTGACTGGTAGAATTCCTCAGCATGACGAATCATCTCCTCGTGCATGGCAGCAGAGCTTTCCGGATCTGTGATGCAGAACTGCTCCATCTTGTCAAACTGGTGGACACGAAAAATGCCCCACGTGTCCTTGCCGTGTGAGCCGGCTTCCTTGCGGAAGCAAGTGGAAAATCCACCGTAACGCAACGGCATTGAGCTCTCCGTGATCCACTCACCCTTGTGGTAAGCACAAATGGGCTGCTCAGACGTAGCGATTAGATACTTCTCGTCCTCCCCGATAACTTTATATAGCTGCTCATTAAAATCATCGAGCTGTGCAACGGCAGCCATACCCTCCTTGTTCATGAAGAAAGGAGGTTTGAGCATCTTGTACTGAGCTTTCATGAGAAAAGCTGTGGCATAGGCCATAAGCGCCTGTTCCAGCAAGAAGCCGTAGCCCGTAAGGAAATAGGCGCGGTGGCCAGCCACTTGCACACCACGCTCAGGCTCGTAACCGTCGATACGGTGTAGCACCTCGTGATGAAAGTGAAGACCTTCCTTCTGGATAGGAGTGCCCCACATTTTAACGACAACGTTATCATCTTCGTTATTTGAAATGGGCACTGTGGGGTCCACTACGTTGCCGATCTTCGGCAGTTCTCGGTCCACAAGCTCTTTAATCGCATCAGCCTCCTTCTTCTTTTCTGGAAGCAATGATGCCAGCTCCTTGCGCTCATCGCTAAGTGCTTTAAAGTCCTCTTTGGCCTTACTAAGCTTTTTAATCTCCTGCTGCAATGCATTCATCTTCATACTGATGGTTTCAGCCTCTCCCTGCTTCTTGCGCCACTGTTCATCCAGTTCAATTACTTTATTTACAATATCCACATCCAAAAAACGATTTTTCTGGTCACTGCGTACGAGTTCTGGGTCACCGCCACGCTCAGGACGCAGGCGGTTAATGTCAATCGGCATCGTCAAGTCACTAGTGCTTACTGTATTGGCTACGAGGGCTTGTTACTTTTCCACGAATGAGAGGGAGGTATGAAATGATAAAGGATGTGTCTGAATGTTGCACGAAGGATTTGGATGGCAGTTTAGCTACTAGCAATCAATACTCGATTCGGATTAGACCCTAATTGATAGGCCTGGTCTTACAATGTAGCCCCTTATAGCAAGGTGCCTCGCTGGTGATGATGCCGTTCTTGCGTGGCACCAAAGTGATCTACCATAATGTTGGTATCTGTAGCACCCTTTGTAAGCGTGGCCAGATACGAGACCAGGAGCGAGTCGTTATACTCTTGCGTAAACGCCGCGTTAAACTGTTCCGACTTCATCACTGGAAGCTGATTGCAGATGCTGGAAATATGACGAAGCAAGTTATAATCCAATGGCGCTTCACCATTCTTCATAGCTTGTAGAAAGCGTAGTAGCACATCGATCTGCCGATCGAGCATCTTCACAGCGTCTCGGACATTTCCAAGATATGGGTGTACTACATGAAACGCAAGCAGACAAATGATGAGATAGCATACAATGAACGGAACTATAGAGGACAGAGCGTGCACATACAAGCAGACTTGGTAGTATCACCGATGGGTGCAATCTTGGAAATATGATCGATGGCAATGCCCTCTGTCTCGGACGTTTCGATCTTAAACGGTGCCTTGACAAAGATCATCTTGGGCACGCCGTTCAGCACATGTAGCTCTGATTCAAATAGCGATATGGGGAGCTTCTTTTTGGTACTTGGCCCTTTGGATTCCGGGTCCAAGATCACAAACAGCGGGCTCTCATTGAACTCCATAACCTGTAACAAAAGCACTCAGTGGTCGAACAATCCCAGAATAAGTTACCACACAACTCAGCAAACTCTTACCACGCGATGCACTGCTAAATCACTGGAAAGAGCCTTTTCACCGACTGTATACCATCCTAGTAGCTCAAACCCCGGGAATACCTGTGAAACTGCATTCAAAGGACAGTTTTTAGAAGCAGCTCTTCTTGTCTCATTCAATTCTCCATTGCTACGCACACTGCTGGATACGTGACGTGAGGAATTCCTTATCAATATGTATTTCTCCATCAACAAAGTCATATTTCATTTCAAACGAGTCATAGACGGCCACGTCCAGACCGTTTTGAATGCCAAAGAGTGCACCAATGACCTGTGGCGCTTCCGTTTGACTGAGCTGTGAATTGCATTTCTGTCGCGTCTGATGATCAGTGATATTTACAATTACTAGTGGATGAATATGAATCTGTCTTTCACCACCACCAGTACTATTACTAGTATCCTCACGCTGTATTAACATCTCCTCGTCCTTTTCATCGAAATTCGTCATCTTTGTGTCCTGCATATGTTGTCCTAGATATCAACTTTTGCAAACAAAGTTTTAATAAGCTGTGTGTTATTGAGGAATGTATTTAACCCACTTTTGTGTTTTTTTTTTCGAAAATGAACCTTAGCCTTATATCTTCCAATCAAGACGCAGCGTACTATTCCATAACGTACAGCTACATTAAACTAGCTGTCAGGCCAGTAGAATGTACGACTTTTAATATCAAGATAATAACAGTCTTTCCTCTTGAGAAGTGATTGATAAACTGGGACAATGATTTAACCAAAAACCATTTCAATCGATTCACACGATATAAAAAAATGGCGCAAATCGGATAGAGTTTAATCCGTAAAAGGACTTTTTGTATCGAAATACGTCAAAATGACGCAAATATGGTAATGCTCTAGCCGAGCTTGTCATGGACAGCCAGCCTCCTTGACATCATCGTGACGATCGCATTGGTCGAAGAGTTGACCATGGAAGTGGTTCAAGAATGACATTGCACTTGCATTATATCTCACTGACACCTTTAAGATTGCAAGCAAATGCTCTAGAAATGTGGCATCTTTTTGGTGGGAAAGGACTCATGTAACATTGATACTTTTTCTGCAACAAACTGCTGCATGACGTCTTCGCGTAATTTCATAGCATTTTTCTATCGCGTGCACGCCAACAGACACAAAAACTCTATATGTGCGACTACTTTTGGCGCATTACATGCCTCCCGCCTTGACCAACTTCTTGCCCCTACTAATCTTACCTATCTTGTGCTGCTTATTCAGCATTGTTGGCACTGATAGTGTGTCAGTAGTACAGGGCTCACTCGCCAGCTTTTGAAGCTCCTCTAGTGATTTGGGTTGAGCATTGAAAATGTTGTTCACACGGTGCCGGAACGCTATGACAACTTGTCCAAACTCCATATATCCCTATCGCAAGGAACGCACACAGAATCGTGAGACACACAAACACTTTCGTACTTCAAATAATTGTAAACGTACCGCCTCCATTTCAACGAAAAGCGAGTCCAGGACTGGAAACAGCAGGCAAAAGATTGTCTCAAACACGTGGTTATCCGGTTCATTAATGATATCTTTCCAGGAATCATAGGTACTTAACGGTCGAGCCGACAAGTATGTCTCTATTGACCTTGTATGCCGAGACTCGCTGACACTCTGTGCAATCAAATGACTGTACGTTTTCATCGCATTCGGAGAGCAGCCTTCCGAATGTGAACCAGCGTCTCCTAAACCAAGTGTTTCAGTCAAAATCGACGCCACATTAATACATGCAATAGCCAATGGGTAATTCCTCATATTGCCTTCGCTCACGCCATGCCGCGTGCGCTTCAATATACGATGAAACTCGCTCGACGGACAGCTGGCGAAAAAATTGAGACAGTATAGCCCGAGTAAACCACTAGAACGAAGATCAGACGCCGGGCCTCCTCGTTGGAATCCAATCTCCAGCCACTTCGGATCGTTATTTGATGTAAAAGGTTCTCGTGGGAACACAAATTCCCACAGTTTCATGATCATCATGTTCATCGTCTTTTGATCTTGAGGCGGCCCGCTCGACTCGGGTGTCACTTTAGCTTTGAGTAGTTTTCGTAACCAAGCCACACATGACCGGAAGACAACACTGATTTTCGCGCGCTCTTTAAGCTCGATCTCAATGATTTCTGACGGCAGACAAATAGCGGCTAAAATAGCATCATACCAGGCGCGACACTCTGCTGAAGACGTGCAGCCTAGCGCCAACCGCCCCACATAAAGCAAACGCTTTTCTTCTCTGATTGAAACACGGAGCCCCTTCAGAGCAATGACATACCATGGCCGCGTACTGGTGTCTCCATCTGCTGGATAAAATACGATGCAGTTTTCATGAAGACACACAAACAAGCGACCACGCAAGGTAGCATGAGGCCTAGCATTTTTCGCTTCAAGACGACCGGTTTTGAGTGTCAAGCGAGATGAACGCTTTTCAAGGTCGTTGCCTGATACCACATTGTCAACGATCCGTCGTAAGATTGCATAAAAGTCATCACGTGCTTCCACAGTATCCAAAAACACCGGCCAAGATCGATGTCGCCCGTGAAAATCGATACTAATGCCATGCTCCTCACCACAGGAACGCACGCTACTCACCGATACACTACGAATGTCCGTAAAATGAAATGTTGTAAGAGTTTCCCCTCGCCGTGAGTTCGTCAGGGTCTGCTCAGCAAAGTTCAACTCAAGGACTCTAGTTTGAAGCCGATTCCGAGAGCTACACTTGCGCACGCCGTAGCGAACTAAAAATCCCTGAATTCCTGCTTCATGCCACAGCTGTTGGAAGTCTGTTGCGCCGTCAAATGTCGAGCGGTTCCCCAAATTTATTGCAGCTTGAATAGCACACACCCACTGAGTCATCTCATACCTTGAGGCCGCTACCATGCAAAATTCACGTCGTGAAGAATCGGCAGATGTCATGACTTTAAACTCATGTTCTTTCGCATTTTTACCGGTAACAACTATACAGCGGGATGTCGAGCTAAGATCGACAACTTTAGTTGGAGAACCTTCGTTATTGTCCTTTGCGTATGTCAACATTGGTCCTTGTGGCATTCTACGCAATGTAAACCAGCGTTTCCGATAGCTAGGAACTACTTCACCACGCTTTGAGATCCATCCCTGGCGAATTATACCATCTGGCGTGGACATCCTCTGCATAGTGGATTTACGATATGAAGCCAAAGATTTGTCTCCACCTTCTTGATCCTGCACACTGTGCCCAAGTCGTTCAAGATAGACCTCACGTCCAAAATGTGGGTCAAAGTGAGCAAGATCACTCATCGTAAATGGTCGGTCCATTTGCTCCTCAGCAACCATACGAGACTCAACATTCAGTGATTGCGTGACAAATCCAGTTAGTGATGCCTCAATACGTTGTTCATAGGTTCCTTGATCTCCATCACTCAATCGTCGCGTTGAGCGTTTTCGATGTGGAGACGGTGTTGAAATGCTCTCAACACTCAATTCTTCTTCCGACGCAAACGACAAAGATCTATCAGTATATTCACTAAAGCTGCGATAGATCGACGACTGTCTGGCGTAATTACTGCTTGACTGTATAGTACTCAAATTTGCTGGAATGCGTTCTTCAATCGGACCAATGGCCTCATTATCGTCCAGTTCGTCCTCTTCAATGCCATACCCCATTAATCCCGTAGGTCGTCCATAACCTCCCATTGTATCTGCAGTATTAAACGATGATGATAACCTGACAGATTCACGACGTCCATAGACCAGATCACTACCAATCTTCGAACAGCCCAGCATATTATCCTGCGTATAAAAACTTGCGCGCACTAGATCAGCATCGCTTTCAATATCTGCACCTGCATTTTTCTTGATTAAATTCTACATACAAAAGATAGAGAAAACAAATAATAGAGAGAAATAAGATAAGCATAAATTATAGATATATGGTACAAAATAAACATTAGAGCATGAGACAAGGATTAATCGGTTTAATTCGATCTTTTTTTTGTTTTGTTGCGACTACTACGGGTACTTACGTCCAAAGACCAGAGTAAATCATCCGACACTTGGTCGCTCATGCTGCTACGCGCAGCTTTAATAACAGCGGCGTTGTTATTATTTAAAGTGAAAAATAATGGCAATAAAAACGCCGGAGAGAGATAGAGAGAAGAGAGAGGAAAGGGGATTTTGGTTTACACACACAATACACAAAAACAAGAAAAAACTGCTTTTTGAACGACCAAGAATAGTCAGCACAGCGATGCCACAACTTTTGTTTTGGGCGTATTAAAACGATTGTTCCCTTAAAATAAAAACAGTTTAACCACAATTACTTGTAGGGACTCGATTGCCCCTAACCACGAGATTATAATACATAAGTAGCAGAAAATTCCGTAAACATTACTCATGATTTAGAAATAGTAAGGCTAAGGTTTCTATTATAAGCTTTAGAATTTTGTAAACATTAGCTCATGATTTAGAAATAGTAAGGCTTAGGTTACATATGATTCTATTATAAGCTTTTAAATTCGCCCGACTGTTGATTATTGTGTTTTCTATATAATATAGCATATCTCTTACTGATCCAGAGCTTTAAAACTTCATTCAATATTAGTCCAAAACTGATATTCAAGGAAAGATATGACATTCATATATAGCCTTCTGCAAACAGCCGCGGACCATGACTAGTATGGACAAGCAACTTGTGCAAAACGACACTCTGATAGTGACACAGCCGAGCACAAATTGACGTTCTAAATTATGGCTTTGTATTCCTCCAAAAATGTTGTCATGTGAAAGCTGCAATGTCGGTAGCTAACATGCCTGCATTGGAAAATGGTTGACTTCTCGACTCCAATCGTCGGCACGCTCGTGCTCTCTACCGTGCTAGAAGTCACCTTTTGTACTTTTGTCTCCGATGCTGAACTCCGATCTGTTGACTTCTCTTCCAACTGTAACGAGTGAGAGATATCTTTAAGAATACCATATACAAAGCACGATCATGCAACTTCTACCGTCTCATTAACGAAAAACACGTTGCTACCCTAACTGTTTTATGTGTTGCATTGTCGTTAACAAGCATGCCGTAATCTGAGTTAATTTTCTCGAGTCAGACCTCAGTTCAGGGAGTCTTCTGTCGTCAAGTCCATAAAAACAGCGTGGACTAATTAATACATAACCCAAGGGAGTATCAGGCAAACGATTTGTCTGTGACTTGCAATATTTATCAAAATAGAGGAAGATTAACATGATGCATAAACTCAGAGGTGCTTGTCTTTCAATGATTGTCAAAAAGCTGATTTCGGGTTAAGGCGTAAATTTAGAACTGTGAGACACGAATTAGAAATGTCAAATCATGGAGGTTGTAACGACATCGGGCTGACTGTACTGCTCATTCCTGGATATTCATGTTAGCTCTGTTTCTAAGTAGCATTCTCACGCCACTCTAATTCAGCCGTGTGAGTTAGAACTACTGCATCATGACCATCATTCCGTCCACTTGAATTTACAGAGTCACTTGTAGAGAGAAATCTCTAACCGCTACCTTCTACGTGGAGGTTTGACTCACCGTAGCAAGATCGGCTTTGGGGGGTAGAGCCAGCCATGTATATCGCCAATGATAGGGTCAGACCGTCATCCATGTTCGCGCGAATCAGTTTCCGCACGGAATTCATCGGGTCCAAAACCGCTGCATTAACCAACAACAACGACAACCACGGCTCTTTACTGTTCTCCGCGACTACAATCTCGTCCTTGGAAAGAATGTTGTTCCATTCCTGTATGACAAACTCTGGTGTGCGAAAAATAGCACTGATTGGTAACACAGGAAGCATCTGAATACCATGAATCGCATAGACTTTATCGAGAAACCACGTGTTGTAGAAGACCTTGTTATCAAAGAAAATACCAGTGACGTGGTTTCGCACAATCTCGGGCGGGTGAACAGTGTTATCCGACGTCAGTAGGAAGTACGTACGGATTGCACGCGCGTTCAGACGGAGAATTAGACTTCCCAGATCCTCCACTTCCTTGCAGCCAGTCACTCTACCCCACATAGTCATACCGTAGTAAAAATTGATGTCTTCAGACGTACTTTCCTCGTCCTTGCCTTGGTCGGATAGTGCGACACCACGTGAGTATGAGTGGCCATGAAACCAGGAGAAATGGCGGAATGTAGTGAAGTAACAATCCTTATTGCTTGGATTGGCCACATCGCGCACCATCGTCCAGATCAAATCTTCCAACTCCGGCATTCGAGACCAGTTTGGATCCAGAAACTTGAGAATGGCCGCCGACGTCACGTAGTAGCCAAAGTGATAATGGTGATCATTGTATATTCCATTGCCAAAGTCCGTAAAAGGCTCTCCAGTGTCAAAAATCGCTCTGGAGACGATGCCTCTGTAGAGCGTTTCGTATACAAGAACTGGCGATAAGGTATTGTTCAGCAACGGCTCAATCAATGTCTCGAGCTTGTTCAGACAGAATTTCAGCAACGTCGTGTTCGTACCCATTACCGCGCCGTCCGCTGCCATCAGACACAGCGAAGCGTACTTCTGGAAAAGCTTACCGTTGAAATACCAGCTACCAGTACCCAAGGACCAGTTGGCGTAGATGTCGTCGTGCAGCGTACGAACCATGTGAAACTCTTTGACAATCGAAGGATGCAGCTTGTGAGCTGGATAAAAGTCGATCTCTATGTCAGCTTCAGGCACTACAAATGACCATGTCGTTGACTTTTGACCAACCATTAACCCTCGTGTGGGCGAGTGTAGCAATATAGCACCTGGAGTTTCCGCCGTTGCAGGATACCCATCCATCGAGTCTACCTGGTGTGGCAGCGCGAAGTGCAGTAGACCCGCTGACTCACAGGTACTGCCCTCAACATCCCAGTGAAGCGAGTAAGCAGTCCGCGACTCCATCGAAATAGTGCCGCCTCGCACCAAACAGGACACGAAATCATCGTAAATTGTGTCTTCTGCGCTCTCAGGAAGCACTGCTATTCGAATCGTTCCAGAGTACGCGCAGTCTGCTACGAGCGACGAGCCAGACGCGTTCACAGAGAAAGCCACCGACTCCTCCACGCGGAACGAGATGCTCTTGTCACTGGTATACAGTACCCACGTCTGGTTGTTGTTGAGATGGATGACAAATTTACCTGGTACCGAGTCGTCCAGAGAGATGATGTTAAACTCCGTGCTAATGCGCGGGGTGAGACCGTTGTACGTGGCCGAAACGAAAGCCATGCCGCTTACGAGTGCAGAATCTATGTACCCACCGGTATTAGGGTCACAAATGTGGAGTTGAACACCCATATCATTCCAGGAATATATCTCGTACGTAGTCAAGTTGCTAAACTCTTGCGCCGAAAGAGTTAGATCATTGTGAGCTCCATGTGTGTACCATTTAACGGTTCCATTAACTACAGGTGCTATCTCACGATACGTGTAGGGGTAATACGCCTGCAAACCAAATGGGGCTTCTTTCCGCAAAAACATTGCGTACGGTAGACTCCACGCCGCAGCGTTCTCGGAAAGGTTCGAAGGGTTGGCGTGAATTAGATTCCCCCCACCACTTGTTTGTTGGAATTGGTTGATTAAGGGCTTTTTTAGCGACGTTGACGATCGGAGCGATTTTTCCGAGAGTAGTTTCCCATTTAAACAAAGCGCTTGGCTCATGAGTAAAAAACGGTTCAAAGAACTTATTGCTCGGTGTGACCATGGTCTGTTCAGCAACCGCGCTGTCTCCAGGAACCATGTTTGTCACATCGTTTAAGCTCAGAATATCAGTCAATACATTGTGGTTCACGGTGGCCAGAACGTTTTTTCCTAAAACCGCAATGGCAACAGCGGTGGTTGATATCGGAAACTTCATCAAGTTCCGATGAAGTAGAACTGCGGGTGTGGAGTAAGCGGCAAATGCGTAAATGAAAAGTGGTGAATGAAGAAAGCTAAATGGGTATGACCTTTGTCTCCACCGCCATTCTTTTTAATCCTACGAACCAGTGTTGGCACAAATGTCTTTTTAGTGGTGCGAATTTGACGGTTAGAGGAGCGGGTTTGCGGATGGGTAGTGGGTGCGACGTCGTGATGGCGTTTCTCATGACAAAACGAATAGATTTGATGTAAAATCTAGCACTTTCAATTTTTGAAAGGACTTTTAACCAAGTTTCTGTGCGGCCCGTGCCTCAACCAGAAAAGTGGGCGATCTGCTAGCACTGTATGGATCAATATCAAATCACGAATGAAGCTCGTTGCAACGTCCCATTTACCTTTTATGGCCTGCCTCACATGTGTCACTACGTGGTTGTCACTTCGTAAATTCACCTCGAGGATTGCAACACCAAGGAAACCAACCATAAGTACACAAGTACGTGATCATTTGGACAGAGTGATGAATCGAATACAGCTCGGCGTCCGGTGAATAACAGAAAGCTTTATTATCCCTTAAGCGTTGCTCAGCTCAACCTTCAACAGGACGACCTATATGTAGAGTACTGCCTTGGGACGATTGCGCATGATTGTGAACTACTACGACTTTTTTTACAAATGTCGAACTATCCAAAAAGATGGGGGAGTCGTAAGGTTGACACTATGTGCTTGGAATGCGCTCTGAACACAATTTAATACAGGAGCTCGCGCATTCCGACATAGGCGCAACGGCATGAGCCGCAGCAGTAGCGACGGGAGGTTGCGGCTTCTTAGAAGGGGGAAAACTGTCCCGTAGCGACAGCTACGGTCATACTTGGTTCCTTCACATCCACGCATTAAACGTGTTTCTCTCGAAATGTTGTAAGCACGCGTACACGAAATTTGAGTGGCCGTTTTGCTACCAGACGACTGTACAGAAACGCGTCCACAATCGACGAGTTCTTTGACGCGACGGTCCTGCCCAAACATGCGGATAATTCCAGTTCCACTGTTGTTAGTGCTATCGCTTGCAATTCTAAAGTGCTACTGGACGCTAAATATTGTTGGTTTGGGTCGTCATCACACTCTTTGTATTCATATGTTGGCGGGGCTAACTGAAATCTCGCCAAGCTGTCAATCACTCACGAAGCTTACTTGAGCACAGCCATTGCTCTCACGTACTTGCTTCATGCTCCTTAGTGTCAAATCATGTGCTACATGCATTGTAATTTGATATTAGCGCGCTCGTTGTGTCGACACAACGCTAATGTACCTTCGAGACACTAGTATGGGATACCTTAGCTAGTAGTATTTGAACGTGTAACGGTACAATTTAAAAATTAGGTGCAGAAACGTGGAGCCCAAAATAATACCATAACTTGTAAAGCCTAAGTACGGATGTTGACGAATATAAAAGTGTAATTGACACACGTCGTGCATATTACTTAGCTTTATGTATTAGATAGTAAAGTTCACATAGTGGTAGGTTAGAAACAAAAACTGTCTATGAAATTTGGTTAGAAATAAAAAGATCAATGAAATTTTGTTTACGTTTCGCGTTAAAACGTGGAGATCCGTACCTTGTTGAGGCCATCTGTGGTAGGCAGGTAGACTCATAGTTATTACTTGATTATTTCTGGATCCTAGTCATCCTTACGTCCATAGAACTTGTGAATATTTAGCTCAAGTTAAGTTCTTTAGACGTTAGGACGTCTTCCTCTGACATTATGCGCCGCTGTAGCTCTGCTACAACTGAAGACATATAGAAGACATATACAGTTCTAACAAAAAGCGGGTTTTGCTGTGTAGTAGTTCCAAATGTTTGCAATTGCGGCAAGCAGAAACTGTAGTCTGGGGCGACTGATGTAACAGGCGTAGGCTCAGTTACCACACTTACACATGCGCGTGTAAGAGCCAGGTTTAAAAGTATAAGCTGCCTCCGTCCGATTTGTACGGAAGTATACATACATTGGAAAAAAGGAACCAAAAACAACGTATTTGTTATTAGCAAATTGGAACGGTTTTATTAAATTTGTTTAGTCATCCATTTGACATGACCTATGGTCCCTACCTTTATACCTTCTATGCAAATTTTGTACTGGACGCACACCACTACTTTTAATTTATGATTTGTAGAAAACATCTCTCTACCAATAGCAAGGCCCAGAAAGCGGCTTGGCTGCCGGAGTGATGTGTTGCACGATTGATGAGCTCACGGTTTGCACACTAAAGCACAAGGAGTACACTAACACTTGATGTAACCTCGCTGCAGGACTTCGTATAAAACGTCGTGTGGTACAGCTTTGTGGTGTTGTCGTCCGTCTTACTTCATCGCGTACCAATGCGTCGGACACGGGACAGCGGCAAATTGGCTGAAACGCTACTGCAGCTGTAGCCGAGCTACTGTAGCCAAGCTATTTATGCACTATGTGCAGAGGAAGACAAGCTCAAAGAGCTTCTACGTCTTAGGGTGTCTAACCCTTCCTAGGCTAGCTCGTAAGCTTGTGCCTATCGGTTGTTGCAACCGGGTCTCAAAGATACTAGTATCAATGATACGATTCCTCAGGAGGAATAGAAGGCTCAAGCAGTGATGCTTATAGAGCAGGTTTGGAACTGATTTAGATTTTTGTTTATATTATAACACTAAATATAGAAGCACCAACTCCATACTTAGTGCTAGTCACTATTTACTGGCTCTATAGCCTATTATTATGATGCAAACATGCATAGTCACTATACTTAAATAAGTATAGCGACACGTGGCTCTCTGCCACGATGCGACCCTTCGTACGTTAGGTCCGGTCAAATCGAGCCTACTCTTGTACCCAAGGTACAGCCACACTACATTGGTGCGCCAGGTGTGTGCGTGAAATACACACCTTCGTGTGACCTCGTTACACCCTCCCCCCACCAATCCGTGGATCTGACGCACCCACGACTTTTTGCACTTAATGGGAGTCATTGATTTCATTTTCTACCCACTTTGATTACCTCGTAATAAGTGCTTGCACTTGCAAACAAAGCTTTAATGTTCTGACTCTTGCTCCTTGAGCACGTGTGCGTTGCACACCCGCTTTCTAAGCATTCTTGTGTTACGACACTCGCTCTTTGAGCATACAGTGCATTGCACTCACGCTGAAGCATTTAAGTCTTGCTTATAAGCGTGAAGTGCCAAGCACTTTGGTATTAATATCCTTTGTGTGTTTACGAACACTTGCTTGTACAGCATTAAGTGCCTAGCACTTGCTTTATAAAGCACTTGTCCCAATAGCGCTTGCTCCATCATGGATGATGCAATGCGACGCGACATCTTTGGGGACAATGACAGTGACGTTGCCTCTAGGGGTAGCGGAGCCGAGTCTCCTTCGGGTCATAGTACCCCAAGGTCATCACGCTCACCGAGCGAGGGACGTCGATCTCATTATGTGTCCTCTCCCCCAGAGGGTACAACCGCATTGCACCAAACGCCACCACCTCCCTCGCAAGAGGGTACCGACGAAGAGGTAACCAACCCTCTTGACGCTGCACAGCGTCGTCAACTTGATGACGAGGCCCAGACGGCCGCTTTGGCACGGCCCAAACAGACCTTTTTACGTCGTGATTATGGGTTCGTGCCTCGGAACCCCAATGAGGAAGCTCGACGAGCTGCATCGCAATCTTTGCAAGACTATGTCATTGGGTCTCATGTCCGTACGGCTTGCGAGGATGCAGGTATTGTTGCTCTTCGTAAGCGGCTCCTTACTCCCCAGGAGTTTACGATGAAATCGTATCAGGAGCGACTGTCACGACAGTCACGTTGGGTGCCCATGCACCGGTTGAACGGCATACCAGGGGCACTTGCGCCAGGTGACAAATCTGCACAAGATGATCACCAGTTCACCCGTTGGGTAGAACAAGCATGTAAGCTCAAGCTTGTCAAACTTGCGCTAAAGCGCAAGACGTTTGGTTAGAACGTCGTCTACGTATTAACTTCTCTAAGCTCAAAGTGAAACGCCAACTACCTTCCGCATAAAGGTCAAAGGCTTGTAGGGATCAAGCTTCTGTAGCTGTTGCCCGTACCTCTCACGCGAGTGATGTACCGGCATTGGCTTCTTCTGAAGGTCAGAGTCGAAGCCATCCTACTGACCTTGCTTCCTCAGCACCTAGTGCTAGGAAGAGTCAAACGACAGCTGTCGTCGCATCTGACCGTCCTGGTCAAACTCGTCAGCGGCTTCAGAGCAATCCTGACGGAGGGGTACCTCATACTCCCACGAGTCATACGACTGGGGGTAACCCCTCCACTTCATCGAATATTGGGTATGACCCTGGTGACGACGCCGAGCCAAGAGGAGTTTTACGTGGAATTGTTGATGACCCTGGTCACCAATCAGCGTCGGAGGAGGTCGATGACCCATTGACCTCTCATCTCTCTGAGATTGAGCGTCCCCTGACACTCCTGGAGCGTGATGCTCTTGCATCGGTGAGGTCTCACCTGTCATCGCTCGATGACGTGTCGATCGACACCGTCGATACTTTGAGAGTTATCGCTCTGAGACCTCAGACCGCTTAGCAGCGATTGTGGGTTCTCAAGCCAAGCTTTGATGTCAGATTGACCTCCTGGTACGCCTCCAGCGTCCATATGCACCTCCGATGCCGTACTACCCGCCTCCTTCGTCCGGGGATACGGGGACAACCCCTCGAAGTCCACCGAGGCAGGGTTGAGATATGTCTTAAGTAAGACAACATAGAACACAGGGTGCGTTCGCATCTTTTTCAGAAGTTTAAGCGTATAGGCTAAGCCTTTCTTTCTTATGACCTTAAAAGGTCCAATAAAGCGTGGATGTAATTTGGTTTTGTACACCGCAGAAACGGCACGAGTAGGTAAATTCCTAGCGTTTAATAAAACCAAATCACCCACTTTGAACTCATGTTCGTTTTTCCTGCCTTTGGCATCTGCTGGTTTCTTTTGAACATCCTGGCTTTCAGCCATAGCGTCTTTGACGCGACATAATACGTCAAAACGCGTTGACAGAAATGCTTCTATCTTCTTGCGAATCGCACCAGGGCTGATATCAGCCAAGCCTTCGGCTATCTCTCCCCCCACTAAGCCCTGATGTGGCAGGGGGGTAGCGTTAACGGAACGCGAGGGTTGAACAAAGCATTCACATAGAATGGGGTGAAGCCTGTCGAGGCATGCACCGCGTTATTCAATGCAAACTCTACCAGAGGGAGCATCGTGCTCTATTGCTTGGGTGTTTCAGCACAAACACTGCGAAGCATATCACCAATAACGCGGTTGACGCGTTCAGTCTGACCATCGGTCTGCGGATGATCTGCTGTGGACATGTCCAGTCGAGTGCCGAGCACTTATAGGACTGACGTCCAAAACTTACCCGTAAAACGGGGGTCTCGATCCGAGACGATTGCCACAGGCAATCCTTGTTGTCCAAACACACGATCCATGAACAGCTTAGCTGTTCCTTCTCCATCAATGGAGTCCGGCAATGCCGCTAAGTGAGACATCTTTCGGTCAACAAAGACCACATCCTAGTGTTGCCTGCCGCATTGCGCGGTAGGCCAAACACAAAGTCCATACTGAAGGACTGCCACAACCTTGAGTGTACAGGCAAACTCGCCTAAGGCGCAGCCATCTTAGGCGAGGTTTTCACCCTTTGACACGTTTTACACGTGCGTACATATGTACTAACCCATTTATACAACTTGAGCCACCAATAATGGGTGCCTCACCAAGCTTTAGGTCTTCTCACGACCTAAATAACCACCAAGTGGTGTATCATGAACCTCATAAAGTATCTGATACTTGAGGTCCTCATCATGAGGCACCACAACACGAGGCTGGTCATCCGGCCCTGTAATCTAGTACAACAGACCATAGGTCAGCGCATAACAATGGCCTCGCACGATTACGTTCACCTTAGATCTACAACTCTGCGCTACTCTGCGCCTGCAGAATGGCAACACATGCCTCATCGCGTGCATACGCCGTACGGATACAATCCATGACTGACGAACTCACAACAGTGAGATGAGCAAGCTCATAGTCAGGTCTACGCGGTAACGCGTCAGCCATAACAATCGGCTCAAACTTCACCTCGAAGTTATACTCCGCGAAAAAGGAGCAAACGAGCCATTTTCTGCGAGAGATGAGGCGACCGTGTCGCTGTGCGCAATGACGCATGATCGGTATAAATCACAAACGGCTTTGAGCCCAACAGGTGTACCCTGAACTTAAGGGCATACTTCATCGTAAGTAGCTCCTTGTCATGAACTGGATAGTTCTTCTCTGCAGATTTCAGTTGACGAGACTCAAACGCGATGGCGCATTCTCGACCCTCAGAGTCAACTTGCAAAAGTGCACTGCCAATGGAAAAGTCTGAAGCGTCGCATACGACGCTAAACGGGCGATCAGGATCAGGTAAAGCCAGAATTGGCATCTAAAGGAGACTCTTCTTAATGGCTTCAAAAGCCTCGTGGTGCTCGATGTTCCAACACCATTCCACATCCTGTTAAAGGAGATTTGATAATGGCCTAGCCACTTCCGCATAGTTGTGGCTATAATTGTGCAAGCGATTTGCCAGACCCAACCACTTACGAAGGTCATTATGGTTCCTCGTAACCGGTCAATCGACTATGGCTTTGACCTTAACAGGGTCTGCCCGGATTCCTCGCTTACCAATGAAGCATCCCAAAACCGGAATCTCTTCCGCAGCGAAGATGCATTTGTCAATATTGGCATGTAGCTTATGCATCCTCATGCAATCGAGCACAGCTCGCAGGTGCTCGATGTAATTCTCCACATCAGTCTTGCCATCTTCGGCTCGACTATGGACGAATACATCGTCAAAGCATGTCTGTGCATACACCCTATGGGGCCAAAACAACTGCGTCACTAGACGATAGAACGTTGCAGGTGTGTTAGACATCCCTTGGGGTATCACTAACTACTCCCAGAGCATACCGCTCGGAGTGCTGACCGCTGTTAGCGGGATATCACTAGCTCGCATGAGCAGTTGGTAGTATCGATCGACTAAGTCGAGGGAAATGTACATTGTACATCCCACCATATTGTTCTGAAGAACATCCTTGCGAGGAATCGGTGTTTGAGCCGGGATAGTAGCTGCATTCAGCTTACTGTAAGCATGCACTATTCGCCACTTCCCAGTAGGCTTCCATACGCAAAACGTGGGCGTAGAGTGAGTTGACTTGCTCTCACGCACCATGCCAGCCGCGTGCTTTGCACGAAGAACTCGTCAATGACGTCACATTGTTCTCGTGGCAGCGGCCACTGTCGCGTCACACAGTATTTGGTTCCTGGAACCAAATCAATTTCATGACGTACATCTCTATCCGTAGGTAACCTCGTAGGAGGTTCTCTGGAGACAACATCTCCATATCCCTTCAACAAAGGAAAATAAGGATCCGATGGGCCTTTTAGGATCTGTGATTCACTACGCGCATTCAGCGCCTTCTTGGTATTCTCAAGAACTGCTTTATCCAATAGAGATGAGGAGTTCAACTCCTACTTAGGTCGTATAACGACCTCTTCAGCGATTTTGCCTGCCTGTAAGGCAATGCCAAGCTCGGCAAAGGACAACTTGTCTAGCTCTTACAGAGCAATTACTGCGGGTATAGCTGAAAGAGCCACCAACTCATTAACATCCCCAGTCAAACCATTGACTAGTGTATACAGCTGTTCGCTATCAGCGTCGCTCACGATATTATCATCACTACTCATGATGCTCTCAGCATCCGACGCATCAGCGTCCACAGGTGTACACACCTCAAGGTCAAAGACCACTTCGTTTACTGACTGCACCCCACTCTCTTGGGTCAATGCCTCGTCATGAGGTGTTCGCACCTCGTTGTCCTCAAAGATAACATCCATTTGTAACTTCACTCGACCCTCCAGACATAACCTCGTCGTTAGGTGCATGCACCTCGTTATCCTTTTAAGACAACATCCATTTGTTACTTCACCCAACCCTCTTGGGCTAGTACCTCGTCACTAGGTGAATGCAACTTGTTGTCTTCAAAGATAACATCAATTGATGACTTCACTCGAATCTCCAGGGTCAGTACCTCGTCGATAGCTGCATGCACCTCGTTGTCCCCAAAGACAACATCCATTTGTGACTTCACCCGGCCGTCAAGGATCAGTTCCTCGTCACTCATGCCACTTGGACTCATGTCCTGACATCTTGGCTTGCAGCCACCAACACCACTCACGGTGTTTAATGATGTAAAATCACTTTCATGGCACATGTCATATACATGCCATCTAGTGGGTTCTCAACCACACTATCGACAGTCCTTGGGCCTCGCCCAGGACTATTGCCCTCGACACTTACAGTGTCTACAAAGTCGGATATTCCGACATCCAACATATTGACCGACTCGGTCCAATATCCGCGCCAAAAACGCTTTTGCTTCCTAGCAGAGGTGGGATCATGACTCTCCAGAGCCCCACTAGGAGCATTGCGCGTTTCGCTTAAGGTCTTTGACCTCCAACCAATCCATGGCTCATGACGTTCCATCCATGCCATGCCTAGGATGAGGTCATACCTCGCATCCAGGTCTAAGACTAAACAGCGTTCAATGCTATTAAAGTCCAAAAACTTTACATGTAAGTCCATCAGGACTTTGGGTACCGTAAAACGCGGACCCGTTGCTAAGAGAGTCATGACTGTGTCGCTTTCACGCGCTACAAGCGCTTCAGCATACTGCTGACTACCTTCTACGTTGGCACGACGCACATAATTGCCCGATGCCCCCGAATCGATCAGACGGATCCATGGCTTATCAAAGCCCTTAATCGTCCCTTCGACGACTAGCAAGCCTGGCTTGCATTCTCGTTCCATTATTGAGAATTTGGATCTCTTTGGGGCTGGCCCTGTTTACTTCTACCTCTTCAAGGTTCAACAAAATTCATTTCTTCCCCATTAGGGAGCCCCACGCCTACTGGGCTCTGCCGTTTCCCCGCGGCAAACCAGAAGTTTTACCCATGGGGCGTCGGCCTTTCGAGGCCAAATATGCCTTTCTTTCAGGGCATTTTGCCAGTAAATAGCCTGTGCTCTTGCAGATATAACATCTGCGCACAATTTGCTGCTCCGCAGCATGAAGCTCAGCTTCTTCTTCCTCCACTTGACTACAGTCCATGGGTACAGACCCATCAGATGAGTAGTTATTAGTGGCAGGCCTAGCGACCTTAAAGTTGGTCTTGGCATTCCATGCCACTCCAACAGCTTCCTCGAATGAGGACGTGTTTAGCTGGAAGACTTCCGTTCTGGCAACTCGTAGGCCCTCCATAAAGACCGCAACGGTCACTGCCTTAGGCATAGGGTCTATGACCATGGCAGCAATGAGAGTTCTCAACTCTTGCACATATGCCGCAAGCTTACGCTTGCTTTGGCGACACGCCAAAATCCGCGACCGGTTACGGCGTGCTTGGTTTGGCGGTGCATACTGCCGGGTCATCTGAACTTTCAGATTGGCCCATGTGGAAAAGCATCTTGCAATAAACACCACATGTGAATGCCCACTGTTGGGCTAATCCACCCAACTTGCCCGTGGCAAAGCCACACGGTACGGTTCATAAGTGATGTCGTTTATAAACATAGCCGACTCAACCTGTCGGAACCAAAGCATAAGGTTTTCACCTTCTTTGTCGTCGAACATATCGACTTCCATTTGTATAGGGTTTGGTCTGCGGACCACTTCTTGCGCCATAGTCGCCATGGGCGTTGCTGCAGAGGAAGACATCTGTGCCTTTACATGCTCGACTGGAGCTTATTATGTTCTTAAAGCGTATTAGTACACTTATTAACCTCTTCTTTGCCTTGGGCGATGAGGTACTCCACGCCCTTAGGGCTAAGGATAGAGAGCATCTTCTGCAACCCTTCCTGTTGTGCCTATGACAAGCCAACCGCTTCCATCTAATCGATGCCATTCTCACACAGAGAAGTAGCCGCAAACCCAGGCGCGGGATTGACTACGAGTGCTACCAGGTGTAGCCGAGCTACTGTAGCCAAGCTATTTATGCACTATGTGCAGAGGAAGACAAGCTCAAAGAGCTTCTACGTCTTAGGGTGTCTAACCCTTCCTAGGCTAGCTCGTAAGCTTGTGCCTATCGGTTGTTGCAACCGGGTCTCAAAGATACTAGTATCAATGATACGATTCCTCAGGAGGAATAGAAGGCTCAAGCAGTGATGCTTATAGAGCAGGTTTGGAACTGATTTAGATTTTTGTTTATATTATAACACTAAATATAGAAGCACCAACTCCATACTTAGTGCTAGTCACTATTTACTGGCTCTATAGCCTATTATTATTATGCAAACATGTATAGTCACTATACTTAAATAAGTATAGCGACCACGTGGCTCTCTGCCACGATGCGACCCTTCGTACGTTAGGTCCGGTCAAATCGAGCCTACTCTTGTACCCAAGGTACAGCCACACTACATTGGTGCGGCAGATGTGTATGTGAAATACACACCTTCGTGTAACCTTGTTACAGCAGCAGCAAGGCCAGGTCGAGTCGCCACCATCACTTACATGATGTCACTGATAGTATTTTGCATTCTTCATCAATTCTGTGTGCTTGTATCCTCCTTCGCGCATTTTCTTGATCAATCTCCCAAAATCTTGACACTGTCAAGGCAGGTCTGCTCTCTTCGATGCCGAACTTGATGTGAACAGACTTTAGAAAGATAATTTGCCACATACTCAATACACCGAGCTTTGCTGTCTAAATGAAACAACACCCTTGATGGTGTCTAGGTGCAATCTTGCTTAGCTTCAATCTGAAAAACACTTCAGCTCGCCGAGATCCATCTTAAATTAATTTCTAAGCTCACGTTTACTGTTCTACATAAAGTGCAGCAGGCTGGCTGCAAGTGGAAAGCGCCATAGAAAGACTTAGAATCATTGAGTTTCTTAGTTATAAGAACTAAGATTTGATAACGGTCAAATATCCAAGAGACATATTCCTTAACAAGCTTTATTATTTAAAACGTAAGCTGAATTTTATTATTGCGACCATCGCTGATTGGCCATCATGCAAGCTTAATTATAGCCTGATAGAGTTATGTAATATATATGTAATGGAGGCTGTATCACACCCCTCCTATATGGTGTGTACATTGTGTACTTCTTTCTCATGTATCGTAACGCGGCGTGTAATCCCGTAACACCCTACTCTTGATACACATATCTACAATCGGATATTTACTTTTTCGAGGTTGGGATGTATAAGCCCGCGTCCACGCTTTCATAAGCAGAGCACTGACCGCGACTGAGCATTCCTATCAGCAAGAAAGGTTGCAAGCATCCATGATTGAGGCATTGAATGAGTCAAAGACTCCAGAGGAGCAATATCTCCCCCTCGGCCTCACAAGAACTATTTGATTACCTCAAGGAGGAGAAGGTGGTGGATTACGAAAGTAACACCGGCTATGCCCACTGTGACGAACTCTTGTTAGGAGGTGCATAGGTGTTTCAACAGGGATCCCCTTTACTTTAGGGTGTTTATATCGAACATCGTGCCGCTGCTGGACTTACAGCGCTACGCGTTACTCCCAAGCTGAAGGCTGGTATAATAACCGAACATATCGACGAGGTGCAGCAGTAACTTGTTACTGCTGAAGAAGTCAAACGCGCTCGTAAAGCTCGAGTCACACACCGGAAATGCGACACGAGTATGGTTTCAAACCTCGTGGTATTAACGTCACTGTCTGAAAGCCTGCTAACCATTCGTTGTACACGTGGGTACTAGTCCCATGGCAAGCTTGTGGCTGATTCAGGATGTTTCCCGGATATGTAGGCACACTTGGGCGACTTGCGTCTGGAGTTTGAGCCTCCGCAGGATGATACTCACCATCGCTCGGCTATCCTGGTGCTGAAGCAGGGCCGCCAGGTGTACAGCCTCCGCAAAGAGGCGGCAGCAACCCCTGATGGCGGCTTTGAGACTCCAAGTGTCTGTCATTTTTGTAATGAGAACAATGAGCAGCTAAGCACTCTTGTTGATAGTGTAACTGGAAGCATCAGAAATGACGTCAGCCTCAAGGCTGCTTCCACTATGTATACTCTACTAGAGCTGGACGAAATTTCGGTTAATGAGTTTGGGGAAGCCGTAAACGCCGGGGATTTGGCCGACATAGTTGTCATGTGACCTGACGAGGTGTAGAACGCGTCTTCACTTATGGGTGAGGCGGAAGGAAGGCACTCAGCGCGCGTAGTGGATCAGCTTCCTTTAGAATTTATTGGATCACTATTAACTGTGGTGAAGAAGTTTCAAGACGTGGTCTGTCGTGACCCGCCTTCGGCGTTGCCTCCTGATCGAGGAGTGCGTCATGAAATCTACTTGCTTCCCGGACCTGAAGACTGCGTTACTTGGCATTGGTCTTTAGCAAAGGAGGAACGCGACGTCATGGACGCGTTCCTTACTGCAAATGAAGATGCAAATACGGTAAGGAAGAGCAAGTATCCTCACTCCACACCGACATTATATGTCAGAAAGCCTAATGGTAAGTGACGCATTGTCCATGATTTTTAATAAGCTTAATGCGTCAAACATATCCGGCACAGACGCCTATTCCTAAAAAGGATGTGTTGCAAAACAACATGGCTGACTAGTTTACTCGACTTGGTAGATAGGTATACCATTTGTTCATTCGAGCTGCTGATATCCTGCTTATAGCAATAGATATTCCGGTCGGTATACTCTAAGTGTGGCTGCAAATGCCACAAGGCTTTCAAATGCCTAAGCTACGTTCAATCGTCTTGTGACGCGCTCTTCCAACCATATCTGGCGTATTCACAGACGTTCTTAGATACGTCTTTGTACATAGTCGTGCAGAGCACGAATAGTCGGTGTGAAAAAAAATCAAATCGACCATTTGCGAGCAGTGCTCAGGTGCATGCGTCATACCAAGTTGTACGCAAATGCGCTAAAGCGCCTTTTTGGTACTGAAGAGATACCCTTCTAGGGCGCTTTATTAGGAACCAAGGCCTTCGAGCAGATCTCGCTAAAGCAAAGACCATAGTCAATTAGCCGGTTTCTTAGAACCAAAAAATCTTACGGAAGTGGCTTTGCCTCACTAGCTTCTTACATAAGTTTTGCGCGAATTACGTTGATATGGCTAGGCAAACGTTGAACCTCCTTAACAGGAAGGTCGAGTGGTTTCGGAATACAGAACAACAGGATACTTTGAAGCGGTGAAGGACATTTCCCTTCATGATTCGATTCTGGCTCTGTCAGATCCCGAGCGTCCTTTTAGTGTCGTCTGTGACGCGTCTGGTTTTGCCATAGACTGTGCACTGCTGTAAGCAGGGGCCGATAGGCTTGAGTATGCGATTGCTTTTGAGTCTCGCCAGCTTAAAGCTGCCGAAAATAGTTACCCAATTCATGACAAAGAGTTATTTGCTACGAAGTATGCTCTCGTCAAATTCAGAGTACATTTGCTTGTCTCAAAGGCCTTTGTGATATATAGAGATCACGCGTCATTACGCACTGCAACCCAGTCGCCTCGCAGAGAATGGCCCGTTGGTTTTCACGCTTTACTGTGTGTAATACTTCACCTCGAAGTATAAGCCGGGCAAGCAAAATGCTTTGGATGATACTTATCTCGTAGACCCCATTATGAGCTTGCTCAATTGACGACACTGTCGTCTATAGTTACTAACTTGATCCGTGCGACCTATGCACACGATTGTTAATGCGTTACGATACTACATACTCTTGGGATCAAAAAGTTCGAAGCCTTGGAAACGAGATTGTCGGCACGCTTGCGTGCGCGGCTACATAGAAATCCATAGATCAGGCATTATTCTAGCGCACGGATGCTGAGTACACGTCTCGCATCTTCGCTCCTCATGATGAGGAATTAAAGTATCTAATCCTCTCTTAGTCACATGATACTGTCACCGGCGATCATTTGGGCCGTGAGAAAACTTACGGCTTGTTCAGCCGTATTGCTGGCCCAAACTGTACAAATGACTGAGCACATATGTGCCGTCGCGTGGATCGTGTCAAAGGGTGAAGACTGCACCACACGCCTCTACGCCGCTCACAAGCCTACCCGTACCCTCTGGGTGTTGATAGTCCACGAGTATGGATTTTTTGCTTGGCCTACCGAAGGATTCGAATAGCAACACGGTAGTGTGGTCTTTGTTGACCGATTGAGAAAGATGACTCTTCTAGCGACTGTGCCGGACTCCATTGAACGTGAGGGTATAGCTAAGTTGTTTATCGATCAGCGCTCTGTCAACATGGTCTACTCGCGACCATTGTCTCGGATAGAGATACCGGTTTGTCGGAAAGTTTTGACAATCGGTGTTGTAATGCTCGACACCAGGTTGTACATGTCCACAGCGGATCATCCTTAGACCGATGGTCAAGACGAACGCGTTAATTTTTTCCTAAAAATATAATTCACAGCGTCTGCGCTAAAACGATGCGGCATTGGAGATCGATGCTCACACTCGTGGAGTTTGCATTGAATAATGCTGTGCATACCTCTACCAGCTTCACTCCATTTACGTAAATGGTTTTACCTATCGTCGTGTTTTATTGACACTATCGCTCCGTGATTGTAACGGGGTAGGATCCCGTTACGTTAACTTACAATAAAGGTCTAACAAGGAAGTGTAATCGAACACGCGTTAATTGAACATTTGCTTAATATCAAAATCAACTCGGTTTTATATTTATAATGTTTATACTAAGTACGAGTGGTCTCCGAACTTCGAGGGAGCCACTCAATATAAAGAATGCATCCTATTTTTGGCTGATAATGAGCCTGGCTCTCACTTTTATTAACAACTAGGAATACGACACGCATTACTTGCTATAGGGTACAACGTATGCTTACTTATGTAACACTTGTACTTAGCTAAGTCTACCTACTTGATCGTACCTAGCAGGATGCGTAACGGTACACCCCGTTACACCACCCACACAAAATTGCACACACCTTTGTGTGCGAAACAAAATTAAGAGAAAACACAAAACAATTACAAACGGTATCATTTCCCTTTGAGAAGCAATCGCAGCCACCCATAAACACACGAGACGACACCATCTGTTTCGCAACATCAAACCGGACAGACAACACCGGAATGCGGACCTTGACACCGTCATCCATGGCATTGTCTACCATTACACGGTCATACGCGGAAACTCTTCGCGTCTGGAAGATGTACGGCTCGAACGTTCGCGTGGCGACCTTGAGATGCGTGAAATGTGGCGCCGATGGAGACGAACACACGGCAAGCCAATTGTGACTACAAGCGCCGTGAGGCAAGCTTCACTCGACGAGTCTTGGACAGAATCTTTCCGCCGGTGGAATACTGAATCTTCGTTTGCAGATCTTGTGACGATATGTGAAGAACGAAGCCTGCACTATGACCTCGCAGAGACTCGTAAGATCTTCTGCGAGAATCACGGGCTGCTGACCGACCTGATACTACCTTGTAATGAAGCGAAGGCTGTCGAAGTTGTGATGATCATAGTGTAACGTGACCCAACTAAGTTTAATGAACGAATATGATCAAAAAGTACCTGTTGACGAATAGAGAGAATATATGGATCGGAATGCACGATATAAACCTCTACGGGTACCGGCGCGCGAATCCGATGAGTCAAGCTAACATGACTGTAGAAGGTGACTCTTCACCAAACCCAAGAACTCGTTCTTGCACACTGAGTACCCCAATATTGAGAGCTGTCCGATGCTCGCGATCTTGCTCACCTTGCGATTGTAGTCGTTTAGAATATCGGGAGCTTCCGCCAAGATCTTCGTGTGAGGTTCCCACGAGTCGCTATCGGAGAGAAACCGAGCTAGCGAACGCGGCCAGATAACGCATGATCAGCGCCACGACCGATCTGTGGCGGGTTTTTATGGTACAAATCAAACCGCCAGCGCCGATTCTTGGCGCTATCAACCAATGGTGAAGGACCCTCACGCTGTAATCTTACACGTCCTGCGCCGAACCCGAACCAATCACTCGCGGATAAGCTGCAGGAGATCAGGCGGCGGATGACCTTTGTTGACCATGATGCTAGTCAAGCGCGTGATCTAGACGAAGATGCGGAGAGCCATGTTGAGGAAACTATGTTTGCAACTGCTGGATTTGCGCCGCTTCTCGAACGTCTGGAGTAATCGAATGCCGCTTTTCGTCGAGACAAAAGCGGTGTTGCGTGGGCTGCACCAGACTGATTTGACGTGAGCACCAAGATACCAGTGACCGCGGTATGCAGTCAGGTGATTTAATTGTCATTGGAAATCCGCCGGTCAGTAACGCTTGACACGGCTAACATAGAAGATTGGATGGATTCTCATCAACGAAGGAATATCCAGTGTGTAGGCGTCACCCTTGACTTGAGTGATTTTAAGTGGACCAGCACCTCGCTGTGCCAGTTTTGTGCACGAGATGCGTAACCGAAGCATCTTACGCTTCATTTTTCGAAATCAGCACTGAATCTTAAGACCTTGAACGTCTCAAGGCTGTTGAGTACGCGTTCATAAGTGTACGCCTTTCGCTTGTCCACTGCAGAGGCGATAGCATCACGCACAAACCGCACGACGGACTGACGTTGTTGCACGAACGCTTCAATCGCTCTGGAGTCGGATAGCTGAACGTTCTGCATCGGTTTAAGCTCGGGAGCCGCATGCCGATTGCCGCACGTGACGACGGAATTAGTTTAGCTACACGGCACTCCATAATTGGCTTCCAAGTCGCATCGTTAATGGCAGACAACGTAATCCTGCGCTGAGCTGCAGCGCGGGTCCGAGAAACGTATAGCGAGTCGTCGAGTACTAACTGTGAAGACGCCGCCGACACCAAGTAATCTGGTGTCCTTACCTAACAAAAGTAGAACAACCGGTCAATACAGAAATAATCAGGAACGCGTGGATGGCGCGCGTTGTTCAGAAAGAAGGGTGCTAACCATTTCAAAGCTTGCACTGCGTTATTAAGCGCAAACTTGGCCATGGAAAGAAAATAACTTCACGAAGCAAAAGATGTAGTGTAGCTACGTAACACGTCCTCCAATACGCGATTTACCCGCTCAGTCTGATCATCCGTCTCAGGTTTGCGGTGGTAGACATCATCAGAATGGTATCGAGGATCTTAAGTAGCCGTGACCAAAATGCGGCTGTAAAACGAGGATTCCGATCCAAAACAATCTTGGCAAGCATGAAATGGTTCAGAAAGACCATATCGACGAAGAGAGCCGCTGTCTCTTTCGAATAGATGTACTCGGCGACAGCTGAAAGATGCATCATATTACTAAATCGGTAGACGATCACCAAAAATCCGGTGCGTCCCTAGGCAGATCACAGCACGAAATTCCATTCCTGCAGAGTTCTAAACCTCCGTGGCTATTGGGAGCGGGCAAAGGGAAGCCTGTGACGACTGAGCCGGCTTCACACGATGAAAACCTTCACAGTAAAAAAACACTTGCATACCCACTTGCACATATGGGGCCAATGGAAGTTGCGAGACAGTGCAAGATGTGTGGGCGGCCCCAGTAACCGTTAGACGCGCTTTCATAATACTCGTACAGAATACGCTCGGAAAGATCAACGTCAAGGGGGGGCAACGATACGTCGCAAGCCGAACCGATAAATCTGTTAGGTGAGCAACTTGCCATCTCAAGCATAGAGCTGATGTGTGCACGAGCGGAAGCCGGGAGCGACCGCAGCGCGTCATCCGAGGGATCAATCTAAATCCGGACGATCGGCGAATAGAAATCATCGCGATAGTACGCCCTCCACGATGTCAACGCAAAGAGGACTGATCGCAGACACGGCCGTGGCGTTGATGCCGAATGCCGTTCGCACGCCGAACAGTCATCGTTGTACGTCTCTGAGACGGCAGGAGATAAAGCACCTGCTCGAGAATAGTATTCAGGACGTTGCGACAACGCATCCGCAATGATGTTGTCCGATCCAGGCTTGTAGTGCACGACGAAGCTGTAATTGGCAGAATGACAGCCAGCTCGCCATGCAGTGAAAGAGATGCGGGATCTTTGTGGCGGTACGCAGAGACGCGTGGTCGGTGTAGATAGCGAATGTTTTCTCTCCAAAGAAAATCGACGTGGAATTTCACGAGCGCATTGCGCAAAACAAGCAACTCCTTAACATAGACGGAATCATTGCGCTCGGCAGGTTTAAGCTGCCGAGGTTGGTAACTCACGACGCGTTCCTGCCCCATGGCAACGTGTTACGTCAGCGCGCACCCGATTGCAAAATTACTCGCGTCACAGACGACACAAAATGACGCGTCACGATTTGGCAGCGCTTTCAAGAGCCTGTTCTTGATCTCTTCAACTGCATCCTGATGCTCTTGATACCACACAAACGTGGCGTTCTTCTTCAATATCTGTGATAGCGGATCACTTCCGCAAAGTCCTTAGCGTAGTAATGCTGGTCGTCGGTCAGACCCAATCATTCTCAAAGATATTTCTGGTCTTTTGGAACCGGCTATGATCAAATTGGTGAGCCTTTTTGTCGGATCAGCGCAAAACACCGTCGCGATTACATAGCTGCCCGACACATAGATATCTGAGGCAGGAGATGCATTTCTTCAAATTTGCGTACGCTTTATTCTCACGCATTGCATCAAAAACTTCGTGAAGGTGACCAATCTGCACGTCCAATTCTGTCGCGCCATCGGACGCGCTACTAGGCAAGAATATTTCATCAAAACACCTCGGCGCAAAGTCGCAAAATGGACGAAGCCCGTGGGAAACAATAAAGTTGAAATCATCCAGGGCGTTCTTGAGCCCCGGTAGCATACCAATACACTCTCAAAGGATGATACTAGGCTGCTTAGGGCTGTCAGTGGAACATTTTGAGGCCGCATCAAAACCTGCAACATCCGTCCGTCAAATCCTCAGGCGATAATATCTTCCATACTGACATGGCATTCAAGATCATGTTGTTATGATGATTTGGCGTCTATGCCGGAATATTTGCATCATTATATTTGCTAAAATCATGAACTATGCGCCATCCGCCCTTCACCTTCTTGACACAAAAGGTGGGACTGGAGTGGGGAATTGTTCTCTCGCGCACGTAACCTGCAGCGCGACACCCTCCAAAGAACGAGTCTATGGCTTCTTACTGGTCACTAGGGAGCGTTCACTGTCTTGTGGCGCAGTAGTTAGCGTCAGGCACGATCTCCTCTCGTGCCGTACTCCTCTATCCACAGAAATAACCGCAGAATTTTTATCAGGAGCGATATCGGCATACTCGCGCGCAAGCACGAAAACCGAGTTTTTTGTCGCAGCCTCGGCTTAGATGCGGTTCGGGTCGGAGCTGCACGCACCGGAAGCCTCTACTCCGGAGGATCGTTCAGCTTTCGAACTCGCACGGGAGCTGCTGCTCGCGCGTGAAGCAAGAAAGCCCTTCGCCTTCGTGCGGGTTTATAAGAGCGCACCCGCATGGGAGCCGCTACTCGACCATGGGCCACCCGTAGCCTCTGCTGGGGGCTGGATTCTTGACTCAAAAACCACTTTTCAACCGGGCAGGTGGCAGGTTGCTGAATTACACACCACAATTGAAGGGCCATCACTCAATTTGGTGGTATGATAAGTCGTGGAGTCGGGGTCCACGACGGCCAAGTACTCTTCGGTCTGTTCAAAACGGCTAAGACCACATTTATCTATTCACGTGGTTAACCGCGCGATTCAACCAATCAATGTCGGGTAGATGCCGTGCAAGACACAGCATCCCACAATAGCAGTCAAACGAACCGCTCAAGTCGATTACTTGGAATTCGTCACTACTTTCGAAAGCATCACACCGGTAATGTAGCACCACCGGACGATGTCGTTGCGTGCGAGGCTTGCCGTCCGCATTCTTGAAGATCATCTCCCCTGAAAACCCGCGTACACGCAACCACGACGGTAGAACCGGTTAACTTTCGGTGTGGAAAAATTGATCGTCGCGCTGTTTGCAATTGTCTGGCCCCGTACACAACTGATAGCACTTATTGATACTTCAAATGGCCAAGTTCGTAATGCAAGATTCCTCGTCGGATCCTCCAGAAGTGATTCTCAATCATGACGCAGTTTTAAATCTCACTATAACCGAGTAAAATGACCATTACTGCCTTGAGGCGGTGTTGGGAGAAGCGGTTGTCAAGTAGCTGTTGTATTCAGCGACTCCGGAGAGGCAACGTCTTGCCATTCATGAATTCATAATCCTCGAGCTCGCGAGTCGATTTGGCGAGTACTAACTCCCTCACGAACTTCGCGGAACGGGTCGGTGAACATGTATACGCCGGTATACTCAAGCGTCGGCAAAGATCGATAATTATTGAATCGATGGTTCCTATAAAGTGACATTTATTTAAGCGTTTTGGTCAGCCTTAAAGCGGTAGCAAAGTAGTTTTCCTTCTTTCCCAGATATTCGGATAAGCCATGAAGTGAGCATTGGGTAAACTTGTCGTCGACGAGCGAGCGTTCACGACTCTGAAGGATCACCAGAATGAATGACTTGCGCCTCTCTTTTGAGCCGCCTCAAGACGAACCACACGTGCACACTGATTTTTTCTTACTCAAAAAGGGAAATATATCGATTTAAGACCACGTTAAAAAGACGCGACATATTTCTTCGTGCATCATATCAGCATGGCCTCCTCAGTCCATGTATTGTCTGATACTTTAACGCATGATGATCTATTGCCTGACGAGGTCCGATACTTCTTTGCATGATGAGGCCTTCGCCTTCGCTCTCTGGGAGGACTATGTAGTGGCGTCATCATGTAAGCACCCCATGTTAGCTTTTTACGACCGGCGGGTCCCGAGCCAATGGAAATTGATGCAATCTAGTCGTCGGATGACCAGTGCCGTATGGATTTTATCTGCAGCAGCTCTCGAAAGGAAGATACTATGGCTTGTTACCGCTGCCAGATACAAGGTCATCGCACGGTAGTAGGCCGCACGCCAGCTTCGGTATTCGATCAAGCTGATGTGGTCGATCATGACGACGCCTCCTCGATCTCTTATGCAAATACTGCCGGAACCAGTAAACGCGGGGCACCCTACTGTTTGAAGCGGAGGTCCGGGCAGATCATCCTCCAAGCTTCTCTGTACTCTACGCACACTCAAATTTCACTACCTCTAGTGACGATGCGCGTCTCACCATTGCCATTCTTTACGTCGCCGGCTTCCGGCGACCATTGCGCTCGCTCCTAGTATGAGGAAAAGCAATTTCTTTTGGAGCATTGTTCTTGTCGTTGCTGCCAACGACAATCCGAGTTTGCGTGGGACAAGGCGAAGTCGTTGTTAAACTTGCGGATGGTAAGTTACGCCGTGTTGCGCGACGTGTATTGTCATTATCATACATGGTTGATAGATTCCTGAGTAATGACAAAAATCTTGTGATTAACATGAACTATGAGTTCGGTTGCAAACTGGGCATCGCGTGGCTGTAACGTTATCAGCCAAGAACGACTGATTGTACCGATGTGTGAGATGTTACAGTGACTTTGACGTAATTGAGGTGTTTACTATCCTCTTGGTACCTAGAAGATACTGACCTCACATCACCGTCGCGAAAAATTCGTCCACGACACAAGCAGTACACAGAGTGGTCAATGGATCTGTCTGTGCAGCTTGCTCCGTCTTCCTCGACACTGGAACTGGGCTGGACTGCTTGTGTAATCATGAGCGAGATAGTAAAGTGGTCGAATAGAGGTTCCCCCACGAGAGTAGTCGGCGGTTAAGCAGGGGTTTTCTCACCCGAAGACGACAGCTAGTTTATCACGCCCAATAAATTAACTCTGAACTTGATCAGCGCGCAAAGCATAGCAAGCAGTTCCTTGTCGTGGACAGGATACTTTTTCTCTGCAGGATTTAATTGTCGCGACTGACAGCTCACGGCTGTGTGCGACCTTCATGATCGAACTGCATGAGGGCACAACCAAGGGTAAAGCCAATGACGTCACATATTACGTGAAACAGCTTCGAATCGTCAGAAGGAATCAGAGCTTAATATATTCTTCATATTATCGAAGGCAGTTTGATGCTCTGGACGCCACGTCTTTCTTCAGCAGCGATGCCAGTGATTGAATGAATCCAGCATTAATTTTCGTATACTTATGCAAGTAATTTGGCAAATCGAGCCATTGACGCAGCTCAGTGGGATTCTTCGGAGTGGGCCTCGTGAAGATAGACGATATCTTCTCTGGATGGGCTCCAACACCCGATTGGATCACATAACAGCCCAGCACTGAAATTTACGGAGCGCAGAAGACGCACTTCTTCAAATTTGGGTATAATTTCGTTTTTCTACATGCTTGTTTTAAGTGTCGAAGATTTACTTCCACAGCACTGAGGTCGCCCTCAGCGCGACTATGAACAAACATGTCGTCGAAGAAGTTCGGCAAAAATTCTTAAAATGGGCAAAACACGTACGAAACCATACGATTAAAGGTATCGGGGGCATTATTCATCCCTTCTGGCACCACAAGCCATTGCCACAACATACCACTTGGAGTACTCAACGCTGTAAGGGGTATGTCGCTCTGTCTCGTAAGGATCTGGAGCAAAACTTCGGTCTTGTCGATAGCACTGAAGAGGACGCTGCTCGAGATGGATTTTATTACCGTGGCCTTCCGGGGAATCGGAGTCTGCGCAGGAATTGCTGCGTTGTCCAGCTTATTGAATGCGTGAACAATCGCGATCTCTCAGTGGCCACTGGCGTATCACGCAGCCTTTGAATCCGGTACGAGATCAATTTCGTGCTGAACACGATGATCAGTGAGGGTTTCTGCTGGAATCTAATCCGGAAAGACATCTGCGTATTTACGGGCAAAGTTGTAAACAGGAATACTGGAATCGCGCAGAGCGCCCTATGATTATGTCGCTGAACGTTCTTTATGGCTTACATAGGCTCAGAGCTTGGTGGGCGCTATAGAAGCTCACCATCGGACACGGTAGAGATGTATTCGATTGTTTCGTCGGTGATCAAGCACACTTGGTCGATGCGCCGTCTTCAGGTTACGCAGCAAATACTTCCAGGAAAGGCTTGGAAGGCGCGTAATCGATAGAGCCTCGCAATATGGACTTTCGACTTCAAGAACTCGACGCCGCTGCGGATCGACATCCGCGTAATAAATCACGCCAGCAAGTGGCCACGCTGGAGCACCAAAACGTGGTGTATCGTGTTGCTTTGAGCTAGAACTTGAAGCTGGCGAATTGCAAACACGAAGCGATACATCACTCCCCTCGAGGCACAGAGCACGATCTTTGACCGTGCCGTAAGTGCTTGACGTTTGCTTTGTACACAGACAACGCGTCAATGCAAACAGTGGTGAAGAGCCCACACTTTTATCAACGTATGGCTCGGTGGTTATCGCTCTTCTCTGAGCATAACGTCGTCGTTCGCTTCAAGCCAGGAAAGAACAAAATTCTTGCCGACGCTGTGTCCAAACGTCCGGATTATGATCCTCGTATCGACCAAGGGGACGGGTCGCCATCGGGGATATAATCAATATCTGGTGAAATGGCGGGACTAATCATCCTCTGAGAACTCGTGGGAGCTTGAGGTTCCCTTACGGCAGGGCTGTCCTCTGTTGTAGACGTTTTCAAAAGCCTTGAGCAGAGCCGCCAGTCGACTCAAGATCGCCCAATCGGATCGTTTTCGCTGACCACCAATGGGTAGGGTCGCCGGCGGGTTATTCACGGTGTGTGAGGCTTGATCTGGGCTGAGGAAGCATTAGGGGCACTTTACAGGCTCGACTAAGCCTGAAGAGGGGTTTTGTGATGGCAGGGGAAGATAGGCCGCAGACCACCGACGTTTTTCCTTTAGCCTGGCAAAGTCAAAACGAAGCTTTAGCTCAAGTCGAGCACCAGCGTCAGCAGTACTAGCTTGTAGAACGTAAATGTTACCAAGATGACGGGCGTTTTTAGCCCAGCGAACGAAGCAATCGTCGTCATCTTGAAAATTTCCCCCCTGGTACCAATATGATTAGAATTTCTAATTGATGGAACAGAGGCACCCTGTTCCTGAGCCCAATGGCGATCCTTGTACTCGCGAAGAGTAGTTATATGTGGAGTCAAAAACCTCTGTTTTGAAAGGCTCCCCCGCTTAAATGCCTTCTGTTGTTGTAGCATATGGGCCTGGTACTCGGTGTCAAACGATGGTTAGCAGGCTTTCAGACAGTGACGTTAATACCACGAGGTTTGAAACCATACTCGTGTCGCATTTCCGGTGTGTGACTCGAGCTTTACGAGCGCGTTTGACTTCTTCAGCAGTAACAAGTTACTGCTGCACCTCGTCGATATGTTCGGTTATTATACCAGCCTTCAGCTTGGGAGTAACGCGTAGCGCTGTAAGTCCAGCAGCGGCACGATGTTCGATATAAACACCCTAAAGTAAAGGGGATCCCTGTTGAAACACCTATGCACCTCCTAACAAGAGTTCGTCACAGTGGGCATAGCCGGTGTTACTTTCGTAATCCACCACCTTCTCCTCCTTGAGGTAATCAAATAGTTCTTGTGAGGCCGAGGGGGAGATATTGCTCCTCTGGAGTCTTTGACTCATTCAATGCCTCAATCATGGATGCTTGCAACCTTTCTTGCTGATAGGAATGCTCAGTCGCGGTCAGTGCTCTGCTTATGAAAGCGTGGACGCGGGCTTATACATCCCAACCTCGAAAAAGTAAATATCCGATTGTAGATATGTGTATCAAGAGTAGGGTGTTACGGGATTACACGCCGCGTTACGATACATGAGAAAGAAGTACACAATGTACACACCATATAGGAGGGGTGTGATACAGCCTCCATTACATATATATTACATAACTCTATCAGGCTATAATTAAGCTTGCATGATGGCCAATCAGCGATGGTCGCAATAATAAAATTCAGCTTACGTTTTAAATAATAAAGCTTGTTAAGGAATATGTCTCTTGGATATTTGACCGTTATCAAATCTTAGTTCTTATAACTAAGAAACTCAATGATTCTAAGTCTTTCTATGGCGCTTTCCACTTGCAGCCAGCCTGCTGCACTTTATGTAGAACAGTAAACGTGAGCTTAGAAATTAATTTAAGATGGATCTCGGCGAGCTGAAGTGTTTTTCAGATTGAAGCTAAGCAAGATTGCACCTAGACACCATCAAGGGTGTTGTTTCATTTAGACAGCAAAGCTCGGTGTATTGAGTATGTGGCAAATTATCTTTCTAAAGTCTGTTCACATCAAGTTCGGCATCGAAGAGAGCAGACCTGCCTTGACAGTGTCAAGATTTTGGGAGATTGATCAAGAAAATGCGCGAAGGAGGATGCAAGCACACAGAATTGATGAAGAATGCAAAATACTATCAGTGACATCATGTAAGTGATGGTGGCGACTCGATCTGGCCTTGCTGCTGCTGTAACAAGGTTACACGAAGGTGTGTATTTCACATACACACCTGCCGCACCAATGTAGTGTGGCTGTACCTTGGGTACAAGAGTAGGCTCGATTTGACCGGACCTAACGTACGAAGGGTCGCATCGTGGCAGAGAGCCACGTGGTCGCTATACTTATTTAAGTATAGTGACTATACATGTTTGCATAATAATAATAGGCTATAGAGCCAGTAAATAGTGACTAGCACTAAGTATGGAGTTGGTGCTTCTATATTTAGTGTTATAATATAAACAAAAATCTAAATCAGTTCCAAACCTGCTCTATAAGCATCACTGCTTGAGCCTTCTATTCCTCCTGAGGAATCGTATCATTGATACTAGTATCTTTGAGACCCGGTTGCAACAACCGATAGGCACAAGCTTACGAGCTAGCCTAGGAAGGGTTAGACACCCTAAGACGTAGAAGCTCTTTGAGCTTGTCTTCCTCTGCACATAGTACATAAATAGCTTGGCTACAGTAGCTCGGCTACAGCTGCAGTAGCGTTTCAGCCAATTTGCCGCTGTCCCGTGTCCGACGCATTGGTACGCGATGAAGTAAGACGGAAGACAACACCACAAAGCTGTACCACACGACGTTTTATACGAAGTCCTGCAGCGAGGTTACATCAAGTGTTAGTGTACTCCTTGTGCTTTAGTGTGCAAACCGTGAGCTCATCAATCGTGCAACACATCACTCCGGCAGCCAAGCCGCTTTCTGGGCCTTGCTATTGGTAGAGAGATGTTTTCTACAAATCATAAATTAAAAGTAGTGGTGTGCGTCCAGTACAAAATTTGCATAGAAGGTATAAAGGTAGGGACCATAGGTCATGTCAAATGGATGACTAAACAAATTTAATAAAACCGTTCCAATTTGCTAATAACAAATACGTTGTTTTTGGTTCCTTTTTTCCAATGTATGTATACTTTCCGTACAAATCGGACGGAGGCAGCTTATACTTTTAAACCTGGCTCTTACACGCGCATGTGTAAGTGTGGTAACTGAGCCTACGCCTGTTACATCAGTCGCCCCAGACTACAGTTTCTGCTTGCCGCAATTGCAAACATTTGGAACTACTACACAGCAAAACCCGCTTTTTGTTAGAACTGTATATGTCTTCTATATGTCTTCAGTTGTAGCAGAGCTACAGCGGCGCATAATGTCAGAGGAAGACGTCCTAACGTCTAAAGAACTTAACTTGAGCTAAATATTCACAAGTTCTATGGACGTAAGGATGACTAGGATCCAGAAATAATCAAGTAATAACTATGAGTCTACCTGCCTACCACAGATGGCCTCAACAAGGTACGGATCTCCACGTTTTAACGCGAAACGTAAACAAAATTTCATTGATCTTTTTATTTCTAACCAAATTTCATAGACAGTTTTGCTTTACATCGTGTAAGTGCAGTGTCGATGATTGGAACGGTTAGTCACGACATGCAGCACGATACATCAAAACAATTGGTGTCGGCGTCTTCCTATATGCATGAACAGACGGGTATACTGCCGCGATGGGTGAAGTGCGTGCAGTTGGCTTTGTCTAACGCGGTGGTGCAAGGAGAGCACAGGGAAGGTAAGTCTACCAAGTTCGCGCGACAGATACAAGAAGCTAGTGCGAGTGATAGCAAACAAACAGGTAGGGAAGAGCAGCACAATGTACATATCAGTTTCCTTTCTGCCTTATCATCCACAATGGCCAATATCGGCCAGCAACTACTCCTCAAAGGTATATCATCAACACGATATCTGCCACCACAATGGCAAAGCGCACTGAATAGCCTTATACTGCAAAAGTTTGTATAGTACATACGTGCCGTTTCTTCACCCCAACGACCCTAATTTCGATTGTCACCAGCGTAAATGCGTCCAGCTGCGAAGTCCGATAAGTTCTCATCTCTTTCGGGCAGTTGTCGAAGTGGATGCTGACGAAGTCGCGTCATCACCTTTCAGGCACGTCATCGTCATCGCCCGACGGCACGTATACTCCAAACAGGACCTCGCCTGAGTACTGGTCAAGGAAAAGAAAAGATCTACATACTGGGTGGAAGCTTTATACATTCAGCCAGGAACATATCATTCGAGTGTGGGCGATATATATAATCTAACCGTTTCTTGTTCTCAGATCTGAGTATTGTAGACTTTGCTCTGATAACCCACTGATACCTCTTCGCTCCATCCAATTTGTTGACAATGTCTAATAAGAAGCGGCCGCGCGCCGATTTACTGTCGTCACTGGATGCAATGTTTGAGTCTGCTGCACAGTTTACATCCTCCAAGTACACGTTACAAGCTGCAGCGGAAGCGATAGGGAATAAGCAACAGATCTATCAAGGCTTAAAACGAAAGCGAAAAGATAAGAAGCGCAACAAAGGAAAAGGAAACGGCAAAGATGCAGATAAACCGAATGAAAATGACGGAGATAAGCATTTGAAAAACGAGCTAAGAGCTGATCCACTATATCAAAAGATGAACGTGGAGCTACTGGCTATAGGGCTTAAAGACTGCTCCCTGGTGAGGAGGACCAGGGCCTGGAGGCATGTTTTGGTGATGTAAATTGTTAAGCTGACATGTGAATGTTACAGAAATCGCAGGTCCATGCTCTGCAAAATCCAAGACAATTGCGCGAAACACTTCAGAACTATTTGGAGCTTGTGACACAAGGCACGAGAGCAGGCTTGAGTGCTGTTGGCAGTCTTAAAAATAAGGTTCTGTCCTTGGACAACCCCTTCAAGATGACTGCTACAGAAACTACGGAAAAAGCGATTGCGTCTACTAGTAAGAAGCAGACGGCAAAATTGCTGAGCGCGCGCCGACGTCGACAACTTGGTTTACACCTGCTCAGCGGCGAGATAAAGTACAGTGATGCCAAGCAACTCAACGACATCTGGATCCGGTATGTCAGCCATGTGATTGAAAGTGAACTTTGCAAAGTTGAGCATATTACCGACGAGGCTCAGCTAGCGCGTAACACGAAACTTCAAACTAAGCTAAAATATTTGGATCTGTCGGGATGTCCGGTTGAAGGTAAACGCGGAGATGCGTGTACATCATGATCTTTTCGAGGTATATTGATACTAAACGGGTTGTGGTCTTGTGCTATGCTCATGTGCAGTGATTCAATCAAAAAGGCCATGTAATGTCGGTCTATGTGGTATCATCGTTGCCGAAACTCAGCACACCGTGCAGATTTGCTGTCGTGTACCTTTGGACGATGACGATACGAGCAACGGTTCTATTCGAAGTACGTGGCAAGTTTTAGTTTTGATTTAGGGTCAGTACGGATGCTAACTTGTTGCTAATGTTCGTAGCATTAGTAAAGTCTGACTCGCGCTTCAAAGTTTGTATCAGCTCAACTCGAAACTTGTTGCTTGATGGCGCGTGGCTTGCAGAACGTGGCCAGTAAGTAGGCAGGACCTTTATTATGTATATCAGGATGTAGCCATTCTCTTAATCTACTTTTATAAGAGCAAACTGCCCCTCAATTGGATCTCAGCTCATTCCAAAGATCAGCGTATAAATAATAATGAGTAGCAGGAATCTCATGCAATTGCTCTTACTAGGCGTAACGTTCCACCTCTTGTGCATTTTTAGCATCTTTGACATTTATTTTCAATCAAATGTCGAGTCGTTTATTCCCACTACCAAAAATTACACCTCATCTCCTCCAGCTAAACGTGTCATTATCTTTACTCTCGATGGTTGTCGCGTTGATAAGCTCTTTAAAGTCGTTGCTGGTTACACAAATCATTATGATCTGAACACAGACAGCAGTATAAATACCACATTTCGTCATGAGAACCAGATTCCTTTTCTAGGTAATGTAATGCGACATCGTGGTAGTTGGGGCGTCTCGCATAACCACGTACCAACTGAAAGTCGACCATGCCACGTGGCTCTCACCGCTGGAATATACGAAGATCCGCATGCAGTCTATGAAAACTGGAAACAACACCCCGTACCATTTGACTCGGTGTTTAATCAGAGTAGCAGTGCCTTTCTTTATGGTAATCGAGACGTTGTTCCTATGTTGGCAAGACATGCGCCACAAGCAATGGAAGAGCACTACACGGCACAAGAAGAGGCAAAGATGGTACGGAAAGACACGACACTATTGGATATATGGGCATATGACAAGGTGGAAAAGCTCTTTACTCGAGGAACGGAAGTAAAAGACCTGGAGTTGTACAACCAATTGCATCAGGAAAAGCTTGTGATCTATTGTCATTTCTTAGGTACCGACGTAACAGGACCAATATATGGAACAGACTCGAGAAAATATTTGGAGAATATTGCAGTTGTTGATACATTGATTGAGAAAGCGTACAAGATGATCGAAAAGTACTATGGAAATGATGGACGAACTGCGTATGTAGTTACCGTGGATCATGGAATGGACCTTCATGGTAACCACGGTAATAATGCTCCCGCTGAAACGCGGACGGCAATCATTGCATGGGGTGCTGGGGTTCAAGGACCTGAAATGACGATGACGAACAATTTACGCAAGAGTGGTTTTGATATTGAGTTACCTACACAATCCAGAGAGGAAGTGCTGGCACGTCTAGAGTCCCAGGTTCAAGAGGAACAAGCTGCTACACGCGAATGGGGGACAGTACTGAACTATAAACGCAAGGATGTTATGCAGGTTGATGTGGCAGCTCTTATAAGTGCCTTGGCTGGACTTCCGTTTCCCCGCAATTCGGTAGGTATCATACCGTTTACATACTTGAACAAGGACAAATATCGTACCAAAGCCATGCGCGCGAATGCGCAACAGTTGTATAATCACGCATTACGCAAAGAAGAAGTAAAACGCGCTCATCGGGGCTTACTATTTGTTCCATATTCGCCACTTTACCAGCGTATACCAGACCTAAAAGCCCATATTGATGAGGCTATCAGCAGCATAAGTGAAGGTCATAATAACGCAACTCATGACAATGCGCATCAGGTTGTAGAGATGTTGAGTCAAGAGATGATTGAAATTTGCCGGAACGCGATTGTGTACTACCAGACGTACGACTGCTTTTTTTCTGCTCGGATCTGTTGTTTTTGGTTACGCTGGTTGGACTCTAGTCATGACTGTAGGCTACCTTCACCCCGATACTTTTCGTGTACGGCGGTTGTTCACTCATTCAATTGGTGTCAAGTTTATTGCGCTGGTGGCAGCAGTGATGTGGTGGCGATATCACGCTAACTCACCACTTACTTACTATCTATACGGGTTGTGTCCTCTTGTCTTTTGGAATTTTGTTTGGAATCATCGCGGGCAACTTCTAGCAGTACTTCCTGCTGGACAAACATCGTGGCGCAAGTCGAGCATTCAAATCACATTCCTTTTCATTTTTCTAGAGCTTGTAGTACTCGGCTATCAGCGTCGTGTCATGTTCAGTTTATTATTCGTTTTGCTGGCGTTGCAAGCGATACTTGCGAATGATGAAATGGTCAAGTTAAGCGGTGGCATCTTGAGCAAAGATTGGTGTGGGAGAAGGTTAGTTTCACCAAGCACTTGTTTGTCAGCGAGTTATCTTCTAATCGCTATTTTCCCGTCTGTGCCGAGCGAATACGACGAAAATACATCACTAGTTCATATCGGTGGGTTTATGGTCTTGGCCTTTGCTTGTATAACAATTCGTAGCGTATCAACAGTTTCCGCCCCGATATCTCAGTGGAAAGCAGTGCTATTATGTGGAGTCTTTCCTGTATTCCTGGCACTTCTAACCCTGCACTGGACCACAAGTTATTTTGATCGCAAAAAACTCCCACCGTATTTTCTCGTGGCCGCAAACTGGGTATTGGCTGTGATGCCATCAGTCTGGATGATAATTGAATGTAAATGTCAGAGCAACAAAACGGTGGGGCTGCACTTGGTCAAACAAAAAGACGAAAATGACTTGGAATGTCAACAAACAGGTAGAGGGAGTAGTTCGCGTGGCGGTTGTGCGGCTTATAAGGGTGATACTAGCTCTTACTCCAGCGCTTGCGTTGCTCAGTACAGCGTACGAAGTGCTGTTTTATCTGGCTCTTTGCAGCGCTCTCGTTAGCTGGTTGATGATGGAAGCAGAGGTGTGTATTACCGAAGGGGTTTCCATAACTCGTGAGGTACAGCGAGCCTTGATGCTTTTACTGTTTGCTCAAGTGTCATTCTTTGGTACCAATAGCGTGGCCAGCATGACAAATTTCCAGCTTCGATCAATTCGACGCTTCTCACCCGAGTCTACTCCATTCATGGCGTCTGCACTTGTCATATTGAAGCTCTCGATCCCTTTTGCTGTTGTCGGGTGTGCATTTCGTCTTATCCTGCTACTACCGTCTAGAGTTGTCTCCATGCGAGAAAAGGGTCAGTTTGGTATCTACGTTATCTCCTCATCGCAATGTCGTTTGTGGATATGATTGCCATGCAAATGCTTTTCCTTGTGAAAAATGAAGGCAGTTGGAAGCAAATGGGAAATTCCATTGCGAAATTTTGTATCATCAATGCCCAGATTGTCATTTTGCCAATGACATTTTTTTTCGCTTGGATGTACGTTCATGATCTCGAGTTTCTCGGCAAGGGGTACTACTATAAAACCTCGATAGAAAAGGATGAGATGAGGATGAGAAAGTAAACTAAACTTCATCATAAGATGGTTTTTATAGTTTAAAGTCAGAATGTTTGATCATAACTTGTGCAATCAGCAAATAGAACTCTAAATATTACTGCCTCTTACTGTTTCTATGACAATATAGTCATTTTTAAGACTCCCCGAAAAGATAAAAACAAATATAAGGTCGATTCTATCATATGATATCTGATTGATTGCCTTACCATGCGAAGCCATGAAAAATCCAGTAATCATGACAAAGCAGATGGCTTTTCATCCAATCATGTCTTGTTCCTCAACTCGAAGGTGTATGTATGTGTCTCTTCCGACTTCATTTCTTTATTTGCTGACTTATACGTAATCATCAAACAATTATGAGCATTGATTGGTCTCTGGATTGTTGCAATGATAAACAATTTTTATCCATTTTTCTCATTGTTTGCTATGCAGTTCTTATCTTTAAACTGTAAGGAAAATATAGAATATTGCTGGAAAATTAGTCTAATTTTTATAGTTTTTTACTCGTGTATAACTCTACTAATTGTTTTGTTTTTATTTAGATGGCGCGTGTCAATTCTCCATCCATTCAAAATTCTGTACGTTCTGATGGTTTATTGTAGTTATATGTTTCTTATTATAGTAAGTTATAGGTTACTACCATAGGCGGTTTATCTGTTCTCAATGAAAAAAATAACGTTTGTATTTTGTATTGGCCGTTGATTTTAGAACAGTGTTTCTTCATGAACTGGGACATGCAACAGCTGCATGGCTCACCTGTGGCAGTGTACGACTAACTACGTCAAGGGTTCTATGACTTTGATGATTGACGTCCGTACAAACCGATGCATTTGTTTGTGCTGCTATGGTGTGTGCTATATCTATAGGTTAAAGGAATGGAAGTGCATCCAGACGAAGGCGGTGTTACAAAGACTGTTGGTGGATTGCAGTGGGTGATTCTACCGGCCGTATGTTAATTCTCTTTTGTTGTTGTTGTTGTGAACAAATCTTTGTAGTAGAAGATAATCACTAACTTTATCGTATTGTGATATACTTTTGATACTGACGATAGGGATACTTAGGATCAGCCGTGTGGGGTATGGCACTGACAATTGCGAGTGCTGACAAAACAGCATCTGAAGTCGCAGCAGGTGTTCTCATCTTTTTCCTGCTCGTATTTATCGTCTACGCCCACAACGGTTACTTGCGACTCTTGAATTTCTGCTTCGTTCTGTTACTTTCGGGATTACTGGCGTTGAACATTTGGACAACGTTTGATGCATTGAGCTATGCGACGCTTTTTCTTGGAGTCATGAGCTGCCTCTTCTCGGTTTACGATATATGGGACGACCTCATTTCCCGCCGGATAAACGAGAGCGACGCGTCAGTTTTTGCCAAGATGACGCACACTTCAAGTCGTTGCTGGGGAGTTATTTGGGGTCTGTTTGCGCTCGTTACACTGGTTGCTGCAGTCTACTTTAACTTGCTTGTTGCAGAGGACTTGGGTGAGTCTCTAACCAACATCTCAGATGCTTCCTTGGGCACAAAAATCGCGTTGGCCTGCGCTGTCATTGTTGTGGCTCTCGCTGTGGTTCACACAGGGTTTACGCGGAGATGTATGCTACGGAAGCGTGTGGGACTGAACAGCTACTTCTCGTCCGCATAGGCTTTAGAAAGCTTAGCGATAATGACCACAGCTATTCAAAAAGCTGCTTTCTAGTGGAATTCGGCCAAATACTATTTTCACCTTCACTGATTCTTTTCCTGCATTGTGATCTCTCTGTGGCAGCTAAACACACTTCTCTACGATATCAACCTATACACACACACATACCAAACGTTACGCACAAACGAACGCTTATGGTTTGTTTTCTATCGCGTAAGGACATCCCCACCTAAGGAAGAATACCGTTCGTCATACGCTGAAAGTTATCATATTGACGGGTGCTGTAGTTGTTGTTGCTCTTGCGAATGAGCGCCAGTACATGCGCCACAGTCTCTTGTTTGGACAGCGACAGCTTGAAGCGTGACCGCAAGCGCAATAAAATATATTCAGCGTCGATGCCCAAGAAGCACGGGTACGGCGATTGGCGTGACATTACGTTCACGAGATCACATATTTCGTCGCAGCGCTGTTGACACGCCAGAAAACCTCTCGTACAAAGCGTAACATACTCCTTAAATCCCTCAGAATCCTGCCCACCCATGGTTTCCACCATCTCGGCTGTAAGCTTAAATGGTGCTGTCTCGATGCTCAGCATTCCTCCCGGCGCAATTCCAAGCAAAAATCCATAATCAATATGAATAATGTGACCTTCGTCATCCAGCATAATATTACCGTTATGCCGGTCCTTAATTTGAAGGAAGTAGCACACAAGTGAGTATCCTGCCATCGACTGAATAAACTTCCGCCGAGCTTCCTTAAATCGGTGCGAGCCTGGTGGCCCATACGATTTTTTGAAGTGATGGAGTAATGAAACATAGCATTCACGCTTCTTCAGACCGTCCAGCGAGATCGCGTTGACCAAAGTCTCGATTAGCCCAGTGGATGAACTTGTAGCGATGATTCGGTATCTCTTTACCCACATAGGAAGATTCGCGCTCCTGAAGATTTCAACAAACTTCTGAATCAATTGCAGAGTAAATACCTCTTGCCGAAGATCATCGTTGCTTTTGCCAATCATAGACACAATGTCCCATCCAGGAAGGTGGCCGTATGGCGATGCAGCCTTCAGTCTTGAGCGCTTTGAGCTCCAAGATTCACCAAACGCCGCCTCAAAATCTCTTCGGCGTGCTTTTTCACGCTCAATCGCCTGTGCTGTTAAATTGCCCGTTGCTAAGTCCATTTCAAACGATGCTGATGGCGTGCCCTCTGCAGTCGGTCCACCGTCTGCATCCATCGACTTTTCACTAGGCTGCATCAAGATTGGAGGTATCGTTGATGGCGTTGACACAATGTCAGGAACATTGCTTGGTGTCTCAGGTACCCGCGCACGACGAGACGCGGAAATTGGGGTATGATGCGTCTCGAGCACAATGGGGGGAGGGTGTATAACTTCCGGTAGAACTTCCTCTACATCCTCCACATCACCACCAAAAGCTTCACTTGCCTGGTGTCCAATTAGCTCTCCAATCTCATCATCTTCAACATAATTGACCTCGGAAGATTCAAATGCAGAATTGTCGTTCGGAACTTGCCTTGAAGGAGAACGTGGTGACTCGGGAAGTACGTGGTCATCGTTAAAAGGGTTACCGCGTATCACCTCAAAAATTAGCAATATAGGAACACGTGCCTTGGTCGAGAATGCGGTGCCTTCCGTTGTAGGTATTCGCACAATACGCTCAAACGGATCCGTGGCTTTCACCAGCGGCACATATGCCATGGGTGGAAGGTGTAGCTTCACCAAATATGACGGCAATTGAGCCTTACGATCCTTAATAGATGGTACAAAACGTAGCGCATCTGCAATATCGGTGATCTGCTCTACAAAGTCGCATTCGTCAGCAAAATGCTTCGCTAACAGAGACTTGTCCGTCTGACTCATGCGTCGAACAGACTCGCTAAATATGCTTGTATCTTTATCCTCCTCTTCAAGAATGGACAGCCGCTCATCTTGCTCATAGTCGTCACATGTAGGGTGCGTGATCAGCATCGAGTCTAAGTGTTCCTTAGGTGTAAGCAAATGCTGTTGGAAGCGCGAAAAATCGCGGAATCGACTGTCAACATCGGAATCTACCGAATTGCTACGATTCGTGGCGTTCCGTGCAATAGATGGCGACAACTGCAGCACTAAATCTCTGCTTGGAGGTAAACTATTTTCGGCTGCGGAACTATGCGCTTGCCGACGATAGTTTGCTATCTCCTCCGTTAGCTTCACAATAACCTGCAGCTGGTCATCTGTGGGCAAAGGTAAATTTCGCTTGTGCACCTGCGGTGTTCCTAGCTGTGGGTCACGGCTAAGCACAGTGGCTCGGTCTACACCAGCGACCTCACGCTCAATTTCAACCATCAAACGCACTACACGTGCGTATTTGTCTTGCATCTCCTTGGGTTTTCTTGGATCAAACGAATCTTCGAGTGCGCCTTGTAATTGCCATCGAAGCAGTAATGCGAGGTGGATGGAGCGCGAGCACACCGACAAAATGAGCTCATCCAACCAAAATATTTTCTCAAAATCAAAATTTGGAATCGACAAATACGCGTGTACAATCTGGGGCCAATAAAACTCCACTTGGTTGATGCGTGTGTACGAAAAGTGAAGCAACTTTTCCACAATAGGCTTGAATAGCAGAGGATCACTATCCAAGTGACGATGCAACAAGATAACTGCACGGTACACGCTAAAACTGCGTGCACGAAATTCACGATGCAGGCCCAATATTTTCAGGTCAAGTGGAATCTCGGGATGGTCCATTGTATGGTCATAAAATCTTCGATCCTTGAGCAAAATTTCCTCACATTCCTCTGCGGTAATCACTTTTGCCTTAAGCAAATCGATAGCGATTTTTGCTGACTCAGTCTGCAGCGGACGCTTTGGCATCATGAGCTCAATCGGTGCCTCAGGATTCAGCTGACGTGGATACAAGCAAATTCCAGCCTTCAGACGCTCCACCATAGCACGCAAATAGTTAATGTAATTTTGTGCTTCGTAGCAACCATCACATACACGTTTCGCATAGTAATACGATCTCTGCGGCAGTGGCACCTTATGCGTCGCGAACTTATCACAAAATAACCCGTCACAACTGTTGCATTTGTACAAGAGCGTCGCGGCAATCGGTACCGGTTGCTTTGCAGTAGCTGCTTCTGCTGTCAACTGTGCGCAATTGGGACACTTGCACGTCACGTCTGTTTCGGTGCACGGAACCGTCACAGTGCTCATTGGTGAGACCGCAACATCCTGCGATGCATGCTGGAAAAATACTGCTGCAAGTCGAGGTACCGTCGTCACGACTGCAGTTTGGATTGCTCGGATCCATTTTTCCTTGTCCATTGCCGTGTCTGCATAGGCATAAAATACCTTATTCTGCGTTGTAGCAAACAAGAATCCATGCTGGTATATGTGCATGTTACCTTTACCGTCCCATTCCTGAACTCCTAGCACGTCCACCTCGCCCTTGATCCGTAGCATGTGATATGCATCCTCCTGTGTGCTGTAAATACAATACCACATATCCACAGCATTAATTCCACATTATTCTCAACATAGTGTCACTATTATATATAAATTACCTATAATAATGAAAGGAAGTGCCAATAAGGAAGCAATAACGACGTAACATTGGTGGAGGTGACGACGGACTCGTGCGAAAGGTGAGGTAGCCCTCACAGCTCGTGCGCGCGGCTTTCATGACGCTCCACGAGATCAAACGTGGTCTAATACGGCTACGACGTCGTTTCGTGGTGATATTCAGCGTCAATTAGCGCTTAAAACAGAATGTTTATGCGTTACTTGACACAGCCTTGGACGTTGTGGGCAATACGCAATTACTCGTCTCCAACAGGGACAATAGAGACGTTGAATAGCTCTATTAGATATACAAGATGACAGAGAATATGATTATGTTAGTGTGTGCGATCGAAAGATACTTGGAGGGAAAGTACAGTGAGAGAAAGATGCAGGAGACCTACGGCGTAAGCCTTCTCTCTTCAAGTCGCGTTAAAATGTTTAAGGTGGCTTTATAATAGGGAGGGGGTCCAGTTTTGGTGACATCTGTAAGGTATTCGCTAGAGAACCCAAACAATGGGTTAATTTAACTTATTGATTCACCCATATATATGGCCGTGGGTTTTTTATCACAGCAAGTACATAACCGATCCATGTAAGTTTTGCTGGTTGCGAGGCTTCCAGTGTCAATAGTGACGTCCAGACTTGGAGGATTATATGGGTCGTGGAAAGAAGACAGCAATACCAATGAAGGCGTCTACGCCCATTACCAATCGCAATAACAAAGGAACAAACAAAAGGACGTCAGGTGTTTCACTGAAGAAGCAGAACAAACAGCAGGCACAAAAGCAGACTCCGATCAAGAGCTTGAAAAAGCCCGTAGAGGTTGTGAAGCAGCTCGTGAAGAGTGAATATGAGAAAGAGAAAGATGAACAAGTAGAATATGAAGAGAATAGTGAGACGGAGGATAGTGATGAGGCAGAAGATGAGAAGGAGGATGACGAGTTTGAAGACCAGGGATCGTCGTCCGAGGATGACAGTGATGGTGAAGAAGACGATGATGCAGAGCTCACGGAGTTGGAAAAGAAGACGCGTCATTTTGTTGTAGATCGGGAAAAAGAGATACAAAACATGCGTGTAGACGGGTCTCTTGCAGTGGCATCGCAGCTGCATGTTGACGACCTATCGTCGGATGATGAGGTAAGGTGGAGGAGGAAATTGCACGGATGGCTTTGAACTGATGTTGACAATGGTTTTTTGCTGCAATTAGGAAAATATCAACACGATTGGCAACGTTCCGCTGCGGTGGTATGAAGACTATGACCATATTGGTTACAATGTGGAGGGTAAGAAGATAATGAAGTCGAACAATGGCGATGGCATTGACAATGCAATTGCTGCGAAAGATGATCCCAACTACGAGTAAGCTGACCTAAGTATGCCCAAGCTAATAAGGTGCTACATAACTGACATTGCATACTTTTCCTTAACAGCCGCACAGTGTACGATGCATACAACGACCGCAAGATCGTTGTTTCAGACCGCGACATGGAAATTATCCGTCGTATGCAGGCTGGCGCATTTGCACATCCAGAGTTTGAAGCTTACCCGGACTATGTTGACATCTACTCGTCAAACAAAATGATTCATTCTATGGGCAACGATATTGAGCCAAAGAGTCGATTCTTGCCTTCAAAGTGGGAACGTATGAAAGTGATGAAGATCATGAAGGGTATCAAGGAAGGTCGCATCAAACTTGACAAGGATCCTGAGAAAAAAACCGAGGTTTACCAGATGTGGTTTGACGATGACCAAGCGCAAACCCGTAAAGGTCCAGCAAACGTGCAGGCTCCAAAGATGCCGCTTCCTGGGCATATTGAATCATACAATCCTCCAGACGAGTACTTGTTCACTAAGGAAGAGCGTCGTGCTTGGGAAGAAGCCGAGCCGGAGGACCGTGAGACTAATTTCATACCAAAGAAGTTCAAGTCGCTTCGTGAGGTGTGCGGCTACAACGGTTTTGTGCGTGAGCGCTTTGAACGGTGTTTGGACCTGTACTTGGCGCCTCGTGTTAACAAGCGCAAGCTTAACATTGACCCAGAGTCACTCGTACCAGAGCTGCCAAAACCGCAAGATCTACGTCCGTTCCCCAACACGTTGGCTCTTATCTTCACTGGACATACCGGCCGTATTCGCTCGCTCGCTGTGGATTCATACGGCCAATATGTGGCTTCTGGCTCGGATGACTCTACTGTGCGTATCTGGGAGCTGGAGACTTCACGCTGTTTACAAGTGTACAACGTTGGTGCCGTGGTGCACAAGCTGACGTGGAACCCAAACAAGGATCACCAGGTGCTTGCTGTCGCGGCTGCCAAGAAGGTGTTTATTATTGCTACTGGAACGGGTAGCGCTGACCAAACAGAACTTACTAATGCTCTCGTTGGCGATGCTGACGATAGCATTCAAACGACTGCTTCGAAGGATAGTACGGTAGATACCATGGATGGTGATGTCCAGTTTGTGGACGAAGATGAGGCCTCTGTGGAGGCTGAAGCGCTGAAGAAGAAGGTACCTGTAACTTGGCGGTTTTATAGTGGAACGAAGGACAAGCACAAGTCGAAAAATGCTGCTGAACGGCCGTGGCTTGAGCGTCGTGTAGGCACTGGCGTTCGTGTTGTGCTGCATCACACGAGTGACGTGAAGGACATAGCGTGGCATTACAAAGGGGATTACCTTTCCACAGTCTCCCCTGGCGCTGGATCAGGAGCAGTGCTGATCCATCAGCTCTCAAAACGGAAGACTCAAAACCCATTCCAGAAGAGTGTAGGCCAAGTGCAGTGCGTTCTGTTTCACCCGTCCAAGCCTTTCTTCTTCCATGCTACTCAGCGCCATGTGCGCGTGTACAACCTAGTAAAGCAGTCAATCGTTAAGAAATTGTCATCAGGTGTCAAGTGGATCTCGAGTATGGCCGTACACCCGAACGGTGACCACTTGCTTGTGGGTAGTTACGACCGAAGATTGTGCTGGTTTGACCTGGATCTGTCCTCGACGCCTTTCAAGACACTCAAGTATCATGAGAAGGCTGTGCGTGATGTGTCATTTCACGCCAAGTACCCGCTCATGGCTTCTGCATCGGATGACGGCACTATCCACATCTTCCATGCTATGGTCTACTCGTACGTATGCAGTTTACTTGTATTATTGACATCGTACATCATTTTACTGAGACGAGACGGTTGAGTTGACTCACGACTAAATTTCTGATCTTTGCAGGGATCTAATGAAGAACCCACTGATCGTGCCGCTAAAGATCTTGCGCGGTCATGAAGTTTCTGGTGGTCTTGGTGTCATGGCCCTGGCTTTTCACCCTGTTTTGGTACGTCTTCTGTCTCCTTTACCTGAAATGTTCCCGCTTCGACACTAACCTCTATTCTGTCGTTCTGCATTCTCTTTTTGATTCATTCAGCCGTGGATTGTTACTGGCGGCGCTGATGGGACTATTCACCTATTTCAGAATATTCATTAAGGTGCCCGTCTCCGAGTAATGGCCGCTCACATAACAGTTTCTGAAAAAGTTAGGGTTTCAAATGCAGGAATTAGACAAGGTGCGCTAATATTTTCTGTACCCGCTAAAAATTTAGACGTGCATAGTACTGATTCTGAGACTCTAGCGTGCTAAATCTGAGAACTTGAAATCGACATACAGGTCCAAAAAGATGAATTTGCGTTTCAATTTGGGCTATTTCACGTAATTTGAAGCCGTTTCAGACAAAGAGTCGACACAATTTTTCGGACGGACAGGCGCACAGATGTAAGTGCTCTGATTGGCCTGAATGCTAACCTCTTTGATGGACGAGAAAGATGAGTCACATGTCGCTTCGATTCAAGACAAGATTCAGGGTAGGGACTGGCAATTCTTTCTCCTTAAATGCATGTTCAATCTTCTTCTACGCAATAAGCTTGCTTTACTCCACTTCACTCTGCCAACATTAACTCTTGCCATTCGCTGGTCTCATTTTACCAAGCGCTGGGTACAGCGAGTAAAATAAACAGGACATGATCCTGGGTTAGTCCATTTTTGTTTGCTGCATAAACAAGCCTTTTGCTCAGCTGCAAAAGATGTGGCTTCATACTTTTAGTCAAATTACGTACGCACACTACGACGTATTCATCGCAGCGGCTGAACGTGGCGCATAAATTATTCCTTTCTGTCATGTTTTGAATCATTCCAGCACATTTCAAGTGATGGAATGACCTTTTCACTACACATGCGCTCGCAACTTGCAGTGATATACAAGCACGTTTGTCTACACCCACCTCAGTTGACTTGCTTGATGGTCGCTCCAAGAGGGGGTGTCGGTGACAAGAGTTCCTGCAAAGTCTTTACGTTTACTTATACTTGGGACGTGGTTTGAATTGCCAAACAATTGACTGCTTGGCAAATATTCCCAAGGGCGACGTTTGCGACTATGGGAGAGTTGGACGGTTGTATTACCTCGTTCAATTCTCTGATGAATGATTGTCCTCAAGAATCAGCTAGCTGGTAGATAGTTATTTTGGTGTAAAATAGTGAATGACAAAACGCTCGATTGTTCTGACATTTACCTCGAGTTAACCTCATGCAACGGTGACTTGTAACGAACACAGTTAGGCATATTGCCTTTCTACGACCATCATACGGAGAGCCAGCGATGACAAATGACTCTAACGTCGTCTTATATTGTAGCTTACTCCTAGCTAGTTTAGAAACATGATACATTAGCGTACCCAAGTGGAGGAAGAAGAGACGATAACGATGACATGTAAAGTCCTTAATTTATTTAGCTATGAAAAGAAAGAAGAAGGTTACAGCTACATCAAGTCGAAAGCTAACACGACTCAGTCCAAACGGACGGATCAGGGTCTACCCACTACCAGGACGCAATAAGAATACACCACGGAGGCTCTATTCACCGCGACGGAATGAGACCGCAATACGTGTATCTATGACACCCACCCACATGGCCCTTTTCTCGGCGAGTGCGCACGCAACTTTTATCGAACCACGCGTCAACATCTCAGTTCTTCTTGCCCATACCAGGAAGACGGAACCGTGAACGCTTTGGTGCAGCCGTTGGCATCGGAGGAGGCATCTGGCCGTATCGTACTGGGTACTGATACTGTCCACCCAGCGTCGTGGGAGGGTACTGTTGCTGCTGACCGAAGCCGTTAGACTGGCCGTACTGCGACTGCTGTGGCTGTCCATATTGCTGTGGTTGATGCTGTCCATATTGCTGTGGTTGAGACTGACCGTACTGCTGCTGCAATGGCTGCTGTCCAAATGGCTGTGGTTGAGGCTGACCGTACTGCTGCTGTAGAGGCTGCTGGCCGAATGGCTGTTGTAAAGTTTGCTGTACGAATGGCTGTTGAGGCTGCTGTCCGTACTGATGCTGAGACTGACTGTTGCCGTAGCCATACACGCCCGATTGCTGCTGCTGGTTGCCGTAGCTAGAATGATGCGGAGGATTCATACCCGTAGCCAGCACTGGTGGGTATCCAGCGTTTTTCACGAGATTAGGGCGATTTTCCTCGTCCGAATTGCGTTGAGTGTGGCTCACGCGTTTCCCGTTAATATCGTAAAGCGAGCCCTCCGTGGGCTCTCCATCACCATTTAGTAGGCTGGTGTTGTCAACCTTACCCTTACGATCAAGTACCGTGTCACCCGAAAGAACTGCACGGTCCGATTTTTTCTTACGAAGAAACCCTACCATTATGTAGAGTAAAGGTGTGGCTAAGAAGGACTAAAGAAAATGACGCTTTGTTATTCTCTCTTCTTAGTACTGTGGACTGCGAGGATGATTTGAGTATGACGCGCGGAAACTGGTTCTAACCGTGCCCCCCCCTCCCAGCTCCTGCCGCTCCTCTTCTATGCGGGCAAGATTTGTCGCGTTTTTTCTGAAACCTAAGCACTCAGTTTTAATAAGCTGCACTTGGAGTTTGTATGACGCAAACCCTGACCCAAATCCACGTGCCAATTGGAGGATGATTGACTGAGGTTGACTATGCCGAAATATTGTCGTAAATTGTGTCAAAGGTTTACATAATGCCTTCTCCAGCACCATACAAAGCAGCAGCATCTGTAAACGCAGTACGGCTACGAGAATTCCAACGTCACCTTGTCAATGCAAATATATGTAAACAATTTCATTTCTTGGCGTTGAAAATGAAACACAAATTATTACAATACCAGCCGATTTAAAGTCGTTTTTCTTCGTCAAAATCGCGCGAGGGAGAGCAAATTACTAGCTACGATTATCTGTTTCGGTACTGGCAGCTTGTTTGGAAAGCTAACAACAGTAAACTGGGTATGGACAGATACCATATGGTACATGGTGCCTAAAGGCATATATTGAAACCACAGCTTAGCTTTGAAACCTTGCAAGGTATTTCATGTTCCAGATGCATCCAACGTGTCCAATTGAGACTGACACATTTTGCTACCAACCCAAGCAATCGTTGAAGCCCAGGCCATTCAATTCCACGCTCACGCACAAGCTAAGAAGCTATTCGCAATGGCAACAAGAAGCGAATCATTATTATTTTCTATTAGATTCCACCGCACGAAGCGGCGAGAGTACGACTGACGATGTCTCCTTGCCTCATCAGTGTGAGGAATAGTGATGAGCGGAGACAATTTCAATCGCGCATAGTTTTTGCCTTAATTTGCACACTTGCATGCATCAGTCAAGTGCCAGTGCTTGGAACGAAGCTTCCAAATTTCTAGGATCTCGCCAATAAACTCTCAATGATGTTCAACAATCAATGCTCTTGATGTGTTAAACGATAGCAGGCGAAGACTCAATGGAGAAAACATAAGTAGCTGCTACTATTAGACGCTTCGAGCCCACGAGCATTGCATTCAACAGGGCATGTGTCCTGCAATAATGAATTACGATACTCTGCATATTGCGTATCATGGTCTACGCTATGCAATAGCAGGCTACTGTAGCCGCTGCATTAACATGAAGAATGCCATTGACTATGCTAGCCTTGAGAGATATCAGACTGATCTCTTGCCGTTCACTGCGACCTTGAGGACAATGACGACAATCTAGCACGTGAACCATGCACACAACAATACTGGCATTGCTTTTATTGCATCTGTTGTTTGTGTCTGCTGAACGACCTCTGATAGCAAGCACCGTGCGCCTGTCTTCACCATGTTACGTGCGTATCGAGAAACTCCCGTGTCATCTCTTCGATCTGTGCTACAGTCTCCATGTAGGTATCGTAAGACATGTGCCATGGGTCCTGCACGTCTCGAGTAAAGACACATAGCACGCCATCCCGTTCTTTAATCCCTGGAAAATTTTCCGTCACTTTAAATGCTAAGCCGCTCGCCACACATACCACATAGTCTGCCTCCAGACACATTGTCTCGGTCAGGAGCTGCGAACGATGCTTCGACAAGTCCAATTGGTACTTTTTCATCACGTCTATCGCGTGCTTGGACGCCGGTGAGCCCTCATGTTCAAACATATCCGTTAATCTGCACGTCAGACAATATTAGACCCTCACATTGCTCAGTGTAAAAATAGTGTTCATGTTACGTACGCCGCGGACCGGATGACAATTCCTTTCTCTTCCTGTTGCTCGCGCGACATATTGAGCTTGCGTCGAAAGTATTCAACAGCAAAAAGCTCTGAGACCGGCGAGCGGCACGTGTTACTAGCGCATACAAATACAATGTTCATTACGTTCGGCTTGGCTGGAGCAGTCACAATTCTCGTCTGGAAGTCACCAACAGCCGCGATTGGCACAAAAATGACTCCATAATGTAAACGAAACAGGTTGAGCTTCTTTGACTTTAAGGCTTTTGAGGACCGTGATAGCCATCGCAGTGTGTAACAAAGATGTGCAGAAAGACAAACAAAGAACAGAAAATGATGCACTGATTAAAGAATTGGCACTGTTATCATCAAAATTCCATCCGCGCAATTGTCTTCTTGGTACTTTTGCTAATGATAAAAGATTTGATGTGTACAGTACCTTCTTCTGCCTTGCTGCTTACAACTGCTTTTTGTAACATTCCAATAGGGTAAATCACACTATGCTCTTTGGCGCTTTCGTCTTCATTGCAGATGTTTGCAGCCCAAAGTGAGTTCCAGCTGTTGCAGCTGAAGTGTATTGCTACATATGAATATTTAATCCGTGACGGATAAGCCATTCCCCCGCAGCCCCTGAAGTTAATCCTTACGGGAAAAGGCCAAAGAACTTGATACTTAATGCGATTCTGTCTCTACGTCAACAGTCTCCAACAGCAAGTCTGATGCCGGTCTTTGTTGGCACTGTACGTTTTGCGGGATGTCAAAACTGTTTTGCCAAAAAGCCCTGGCTGGGCAATCCACTCGCCTAGTGCCACGTATGGATAAGTAGAAACCACATTGCTCTGTATTGTTTTCTTCACCTCCTCCAGCTTAATTCAATGGCATTGGCGGGAGGCAGATCTCACGCACCGCATTTTCTCTCTCTAACGAGTAATCTTACAAGCACATGACAGTTACGCGGTCACACCGGTCTGTCAAGTCGCGAAACGAGTAAATATTCCCCCCGTACGTACGACAAAGGTCTAGGTCCTTGATCTATTCGACATTGGTGCTAGTGGAACAGCCAACATATTTAGAGCAAACCAAAGAGTACACCTCCTCACCTATGCCCACCCTCGCGCAATGATAATTCTACGTGCCTGTAGCTACTAGGACAAACGACCGCTACTAGTCGGACGCCTCCCATATTCAGTAGGCAAAAGAATGACTGTCCGATTGCTTCAGCGTTTCTCATAACTAGTCCACCCGTGAAGACTATTGCGCATTAGGAAAGCGTCGCAAGTTGACAAGAAGCTACATAGCAAACGAACACAATCATGTACATATTATTTCTCATGGAACGGCACATTGCCCGACAGTGTTCAATCAATATGCCCCAATGACTGAAATAATCACCTTCGAGGTTGTGGTTTCGACATTGTCTGGAAACACAGCACATGTTTCCTAGGCACAACGTGTACATTTCAGCTGGCAGTAATAGACGCAAACAAACACCATGGTGTAAGGATAGCAGTGGGTGATCATTGCAAATGGGTACAGGCATCACCTTTCGATTCTTGCAGCTGAAAACTTCTCGCACAGACATGTTTTTATAATTTATGCTCCGAAAACAATGCGCCTGCAGCGTTAGTTCATTACAGAAAGTTTGAGCTCGTGTGGGCGCTTGCGCAGCTTACTTTCTATATTTTTGTGGAGTATAGCCACGCCGCACAGTCCCAATTGTAAAACCTAGCCGAGTCTCCGCTTCATGCTTCATACAAAACAATGCTAAAGAACTGAGCGTCTTGTGAATAATATACATTGTATAGCGGTATCGTATACAAGTAGGAAGCGCGGACCCTATACGTACACCATGCAGACAGATTGTGATTCCAGACGACTGTAGGGTGGTGTATTGAAAAGTGCACTGCAAAAACAGCATGAAGAGCGCAATACGATAAACACATAGAAATGTCGTTTAGAATGAAAGTGGAGGTACTATGCGATGCTTTTGAGTGACGACTGACTGTAGATCGATGCGAGTGAACTAGCAGCTGATCACTGTTATTGTTTATTTGAATGCTTTTGCAATGCATTCAAACTGGATTCCAAATTCTACACTACAAGTCATCAAACCTGCAATTGTAACAGAACCTGTCGCACTTGGAGCCGTAGCGAAGCATTAGCCTGCGATTTCTTGCATCAGTGGACCGTGTCATATTTATCATGCTCTAAAAAGAGGAGCCGAAGAGATTTCGACCTGAAAGTGTTCATATCATGAAGTACGCATTAATCTCAGGATTACAAAAACGCAGTGTATCAATACTAAGACAACAAATAGATGGATACTACCCGTACAATTGCTTGACATCGAGTTAACTCTTACGAACAATATACAAGAGCATCTAATCCTTACAACCGTCACCACCAGCAATGACTAGGCACGCAGTGGATTCGTAGATACTCATGATATTCGTCGTAACCGACCAAATAAGCGCGAACACTAAATAGACTGTTGTGATGATACCCATGAAGTAGCTAGAACCACCCAAACGTTTCATGATCTGCGTCTGCTCCTTTTGACGAGGAAGCATTAGCAAGAATAATAGCGACGCCAAGTTGAACACCCACATGATCAAAACTGTGACGGTCACGTCGTATCTAACACCGTAGCTGTCATTCTGGATCCGCTCGGTCGACAAATCAAATTGACCTGCAACATTTCGTGTGATAGCAGCTGAGAAGGGAGTACAGACATTGTAGACCGTTGTGAGAAGGCCGTACATTGCACCCTCATGCCCTTCGGTGGACAGCTCAACGATAATGAAAGACCCTACAATGTAGATTATTCCCTGGGGAATTTGCTGAAGAAGAGGAATTCCGAGCCAAAACCAAGGCGAACGGGTAATATCCCAAATCGTCACTAGCTTCAGCACCATATCGAGCGCTACGTTGCACACCATGGTCACGACGGTCGTACGACGCCAGTCCCAATCGCGACCATAGTTTCCACCAAACCAGACAGATGACGCGAAGATGGCAGTAGTAAAGAAGCCGGCAATCTTCTCTGCAAGAGGCGAAACATTTATCCAGTTGGTCTGAATAGGATAGCTGGATACCCACGTGAACATTGCAAAGATGCCCGAAAAGGTTTGATACGCGATGTACTGGTATACGGCTCGAGTCTGCACAATATCCCATAACTCGTGCATGTAATGCTTAAAACTCTTGTGGTGGTTGGAACATTTTTCCTCGTAAATGAAAAGCCACGTGATCGGAACCATTGGACCGATAACAAATGCCACGACCAACATCAACATCGGGAACGGCAGCGAAAAATCAAAGTCACCACCATATTCGTCACCGTTGAAGCAAAAGCCAACCAGGATAAGAGCAATGATAGTGAATGTATAGCGCGTCGTGTAAATCACTGTCTGCGTTCTTCCTCGAACCTCGAGCGGTTCGCGCTGGGCCAGTTCCACCACGATGCCGTCGGCACACACATCAGCCATTAGATAGCCAAAGACACATCCCATCATTGGGACGATGTACATGCTGCCCTGACTAGCAGCATCATAATTGATCGTCTCGATGATTTCGGACGTGTAGTCCTCTGGCTTTACGTTTCGGTACTGTGTGTCTGTAAAGTAAGGCCTGCCCTCAGGTGTCAGCGCCATTTCCAAGAGCATGACTAGCGAAATCATCCAACCGATGACCATATAAGGCCGGCGACGGTAGCCCCATAGTGGAAAACAGTCCGATACAATGCCATAAAAAACTTTAAAACTCCATGGTAATTGAACTAGCACGCTGGCTGTGGTGGTTTGTGATCCTGGAATGTTGAGATAGTTCTGCAAGAACGGGTAGATAACACTCGGTAGCACACCGTCAATTAATCCAATCGCGGCGTATTGTCCGATGAGGCCAATGTACTTTCGCGAGAAAAGATCTGGTGCACCTCCAGTACGAAGTGCACCACCTTCAATGTAGTCATCGTACACGTAACGCAATTTATCAAAGTCTTGCTGTGATTCTGCTGGTGAAAAGCTGCATCGCGAAGAGCCTAACATAGCCGTAGTATCTGGATTGTATAGCTCTCCGAGTTTAGTATCAGAAACTGGCATTTCGGCCTCGTTGGACTGAACAAAAGGTTTCAAAACGTTCATGTGCAAGTAAACGCAAATTGAAGACTTAGCAAATTGTTTATACAAGTGCTAGAAAAACATAGAGAAAAGTTACAGTGGGAGAGATTCGTACAGCCGAAAGACTGTTCTCCTGTTGCAGAGGAATACAGACGTTGAACATTACTCCTTACGATGGGTATACATTCTATCCAACCATAAAACAACACTTTGTTTACTTTCACTTCAAACATTTTAGGAAACAAAAGAGCGAGTACGTGAGCTTACGCGTTTTAGCATACCACCACTGCGGCTAATGAAGAGCCGAAGAGGCAAGTATTCGCGATTGAGATGGACTGCACCTGGTATTAGGAGGAATACTAATTTCCAGTCGCTTTTATTGTCAGCCGCAAGTCTTCTTCGACATTACTTCGTTTTGTCAAAGAAGCATCACAACTAAAGAGAGCAACTCTTGCCAATTTACAAAGAAATACGAGAAGTTAGCTAATGGCTGTGAGCGTCTCACTTTATTGCAAGCTCATTTACAAATTCAGCACAAACGTAGAACTTGATTCTTGAACGAATTTAGATGAACAAGGTCTCGATTCAAACAGGTCTGAATTTTTCGTATTTATTTTGACAGTAAGCCAAGACTTCGGACTTGGTTACATAAGCTCATACCATTTAATTTACGCGCCTTTGTTAAGGGAACAAGAAAGGAACGTCGATAGAGACAGCTGCGTGGTGCATCAGGCTATAATACGTACAAGAAGCCCACAATCTTGCGTGGTTACTCTCAGGCGTCATGCAAAAAAATGAGCTTTGGAGACGTGGATGCAAAGCGTGAATAGAGCGATTTCTCGAATTGCTTTGCAAGTAGTGAATTGTATATAATGCTGCATACGCGAATGTCTCGCATAGAAAAAAGCCGTTTGACAACACGTGCCTCAAAGGTTTTCTTGATAGCGCTTTGTCTGTAAGAATGGCGATCTATTCGTACAACGTAGTCGCAACAGTGTTGTGCGGTAGTGATAACGATTCAATTGTCGTTGTTTCGTCTCCTTTTCGCCAATCATGGCGTGCTGACCACTGTACTGCAAGATTTGGTATGATTGCTGAGTTTATGTGTTTGACGTCCGCATACCCTCCACTTAATATCGATGTCATCTGTAGTATGTCGTCACTCCAAATTATAATGACTCTCATTCATACCCCTCTTATACAAGTGCATGAAGGAGAGGAAAAATATATGTGAAGTGTCCGTTTCAAACTGCACGAAAAATATACATGACACGAAAGATGCTCAAGGTCTCTTTTTCTCTCTTTCGAAAACTAAACAGCAACACTACGAAAATAGGACGACAGATGGCAGCGTCGTCAGTGCTGTGAGTTCCTATTTGATTTGATCGTTTCTGTTCGTCCTTCAAAGAAAGACGAACATGATTTTAGACGACGAGCAAAAAGCAGCCTACATGCGACTTGTTGTTTAGAACGTTTGTATGGGCGTGCGGCTATATACGTCTCAGGTTGGACAGAACCTAGTTTCATGTTGCAACAACGTAGTATTGCATTCGTCAATTTACGTGCACCCCTTGTTGTCTTATAGGAATTGCTTGAGCTGTATCCCGTCTGAATAGCAGATACCTTCCCAATCCTTCCTCCCTCCCTCTCTTCCTCGCTCCCCCCCTCCCCACGATGAAGACAGAACGGACGGACACTTTAACATTTCAGCAGGCACCCATTGAGCTGTGCAGCATGGATTCTGGCTCGTGGATGATTACAGATTCACCAGTTAATGAATCTCCTTTTCCCATGATGCACGAAGACAATAATAAAACGGGGCGCTATGTATTTGATGACTGTCTAGAAGGTGGTGCGCTTCGGAGTGGAAATCTACCAAATCTATTTTCGCGATATTATATTGGACTCGTTGCTCAATACGCTGGCGTAGGATTTATTGATGGGGTGCTTCCCAATGTCATCTACCCTTTTTTGCAAAACTATCTGAATTTACCTGGATCGCAGACTACCACAGCGTTCGCGCTCGTACAGATGCCATGGAGTTTTAAGGTTTTTTACGGTATCATTTCTGACTGCTATCCGATCTGGGGCTATCGCCGGCGGCCATACATTCTCGCTGGTTGGGTGTTTGCGTTAGTCATGCTCGTCATACTGTCGCTCACACCCGAGGGTAAGCCTTACTTTACGGATCCTGAGTACCGAAATGTAAAGCCCGAAAACTACACGCCCGAGATTATTGCAACAATCAACTATGATTCGGTAAACCACGGAAGTATTTACATTATCTCAATGATGGCATGCGCGTTTGGGTACATGCTTTCAGACGTGTGCGCTGATGGTCTCGTTGTTGAGTTGGCCCAGAGAGAGCCTCTTGAAGTGAGAGGCCATACGCAGACGGTAGTATATACTACGCGGACAGTGTTCAATGTGTTGGCCTACTTTCTTTTAGGTTTTTGCTTTAATGGCGAGGAATACGGTGGCGATTTCGACTTTGCTCTATCATTTCCGATGCTCATGCTGATCGTGACTATTATGCTAGCACCGATAGTCCCAATCACCTGGTTTTTCCTTCACGAGGAAAAAAGTATCTATGCATCTACAAGTTTCGGCCACTACATGCACACTTTTTGGGAAGTCATTAAGACTCGAGCTGTGTACCAATACATCGGTTACCAGTTCTTCGCGGGTATTTGTTCGTATTTCACGTATCTTTACAAGAATCCAATTATGAGGAGCTGGGTCAACGTCTCACCTCTTGCCGAAAAGGTTGGAGCACTCTTAGCCACCTCCGTCTACGCTACATCAATTTGGTTCGCAGGCAATTATGGACGTAGTTGGGACTGGAGGCGCACGGCAATAATCACTATGGTCTGCTATGTAGCGCTGGATGCTCTTTGCAAACTGCTGACCATTTGGGATATCATCCGCTCGCAATATTTCTGGCTCGGCATTCCCATCGTTGAACAAATCCCGCTAGGTGTAGCATTTATCGTGAGCTCGTTTATTATTGTGGAGCTTGCCACTGTGGGGCACGAAGGTGCGATGTATGGCCTACTTACAACAGCCTACAACCTCACAATTCCTTTTGCAACCGCCATCACTCGTAACGTGGATAGTATGTTTGACCTGACAACGGAGCGGATTCAAAACGACAGCACTGATGTGCGCACTGATGTGACCATGACGGTATTAATCATGTGGGCGGTCAACTTGTGCTCGCTTCTGTTTTTAGTAATGTTGCCTCGACAAAAGGAACAAACTTGGGCTATAAAGCATTCAGGTGGCTCCAGCTCTTTCATGGGTGCCGTGACGGTGTTGTATCTGCTGTTTGCTTTTCTGTGGACATTCACCACGAGTCTATTGTGTATCTTCGAGGCCACGTCTTGTCTTGTCATCGCTGGTGGCAACGGCTGCGACGAACCATCAGGTTCGTAAGAAGTGAAAGAGTTGGTCATTCATTATAACGAAGTGTAAAATGAAAGCAGCGCTTGGCTTTCTTGACTAAATTCATGGTCGATCTCGCGCCTTCATAGGCATCACAAAGCTATGCATCGATAGCCGTCTTACGATGACTCATCGATCAAAGATATTACAACAACACAGGCAGCAAGCATCCGGCGCGTCTTCATGTTTTATTGGAAAAGTGACCAGTCCAAGACCACAAAGGACTGCAGTGCCTGCGTGAATATCGCGGCAGCAACTTCCGCATTGCTCTCGGACTGAAAGGCATTGCAACTGCTACTGGCTGGATTGATACGCATAGGTGCTGACACTGACAAGACGACATCCGTTGTCACTCCAGGTAGACGGATATTCCCCAAGTACACACGCACCACATTTCTGGCGTGATCACCTTCCTTGAACTTGGCCACGCACTGGTCACCTACAATGAGCTGCGTCGTATGCGGTACTTTAATCGCAGTAGGTGCGACGTTGTCAATATAATCTGCCTTCTCTTCGAGCAACACTGTCACTTCATCTGGACCACAGCCATTGGATTGTGCAATCTCATTAAAGAAATAACGTGCGCTATGTGCGTCCTCAACATTCTCTTCATACTGCAATAGCTCGATGATAATACATTGATCGGTGACAGCATTTGCAAACACTTCTTGGTTATCGGGTACTTGACGAAATGAGCTCACGTCCGCAAAGTCTTGGGGAATCTCACACATTAAGGCACCACCAAACAATGGACGCAACATGTTAATAAGCTGTCTTTTTTGAGATTGTAAGTAGCTCTTAATTATGGCTAGCTGATTTTTAGTACACGCTAAATTTTCAAGAACCTCGTTTTATACAAAGTATGATCATGGACGTTTTTATCTCGTATAAATGTACTCTTTTTGTGTAAAATAGAAAAAAGCTCATTTTAAGCATTTCAAGGCACAGCAAATCTAGTTTGCTCTAAAATTGTAAAAAAGCTTTGGTTATAAATAGGATTCAAAGTATCTAATATGATGCTATCTCGTTTTTGATTGGTTATATATAAATCCAGGCCATGACCATTCGATAAACATCAATTAACAAACATTCACGGCATGAAGATTGAGGAAGTGCGGTCTACGGCAAAAGCTCAACGCATTGCGTCGCATACGCATGTAAAAGGTCTAGGATTAGAAGCAAATGGTACAGCATTACCCATTGGATCGGGTCTTGTTGGCCAAGAAAAGGCTCGAGAAGCTGCAGGTCTGACCGTGGAACTTATTAAATCTAAGAAAATGGCAGGTCGTGCATTGTTACTTGCTGGAGCTCCTGGAACTGGAAAGACTGCATTAGCATTGGGTATTTCTCAGGAATTGGGACCTAAAGTACCATTTTGTCCCATGGTTGGATCCGAAGTCTATTCGTCCGAGGTGAAAAAGACGGAAATTCTAATGGAAAACTTTCGTCGTGCTATTGGACTTCGAATCAAAGAAACAAAGGAAGTTTATGAAGGTGAAGTCACGGAAATGAACCCAGAGGAGACTGAAAATCCACTTGGAGGATATGGAAAGACCATTTCTCATGTTATTGTAGGACTGAAGACCACAAAAGGCTTGAAACAGCTGAGACTTGATCCGAGTATCTATGAATCACTACAGAAAGAAAGAGTATCAGTTGGAGACGTTATTTATATTGAAGCCAATAATGGTAGTGTCAAGCGGGTTGGTCGCTCGGATGCCTATGCCACGGAATATGATCTAGAAGCGGAAGAGTATGTGCCTATTCCCAAGGGTGATGTTCATAAGAAAAAGGAAATGATTCAGGACGTGACACTACATGATCTTGATATTGCAAATGCACGTCCGCAAGGTGGACAGGATATTATGTCCATGATGGGACAGATGATGAAACCCAAGAAGACAGAGATTACTGAGAAATTGCGGACAGAGATTAACAAGGTCGTCAACAGATATATTGACCAAGGCGTGGCAGAACTTGTACCGGGTGTGCTGTTTGTAGATGAGGTGCGTGATGTATATTGGAATGATGAGTTGGGATATCTTGATGATTCAAATTACATTTGTGATATCCTGGATTAGGTTCACATGCTGGACATCGAATGCTTCACGTACCTGAATCGCGCGCTTGAGTCAACTCTGGCTCCGATCGTTGTGTTTGCCACCAACCGTGGTGTCTGTCAGATCCGTGGCACTAATATTTCGTCTCCTCACGGCGTGCCACTTGATTTGCTGGACCGTATGCTCATTATTCGCACGATGCCCTACTCTGTGGAGGAAATGGTGCAGATCATAAAGATTCGTGCTGAAGCTGAAGGGATCAAACTCGTGGACGACGCTATTGTGAGACTGGGCGAGATCGGCTCAGAAACATCACTGCGATACAGTGTCCAATTGCTAACACCTTCTCGAATTCTTGCGGAGACACAAGGACGCTCGGAAGTGTCGGTGGACGACATTGAGGAAACGAATGGACTTTTCAACGACGCCAAGCGCTCGGCGCTGGCGCTCGCACAGACCGAAGGATACCTTATGTAACGACAAAGACACCTGCATCTCAACGCGTCTGTCCGCTACAATAATATGTGAAGGGTCACGTGCTCACCCACCATAACCTCTTTGCTATATGCTGTTCTCTTGCTTCCAGCTGCTACGGAACCTGAAAACGGTGAAGTTGTACGAGTGTCAGCAATATCCACGGCTCGACCACCGCGAATTTACTCACGACAACATCGTGCACTGGATGCCGTCATTTTACTGCAGCCAGTTCTGGCTCCTTTCCAACAGAGTTGACGCGGTGCGAGCAGAGAATCCAGAGTCCGGATTCTCTGCTCGCACCGTCGTCAGCTCTGTCTACCGATCGTCGTGATGTCATATCGACCACGACGGCAAGCCACCTCGCGTGACAATCCTTGTACGACTGGGTCAAGATGCCCATATGCCATGGTTATGACCCAACGTCCACAATGGCATGCATAATACAAGCTAATCGGTGACTTGTTGTAGCTTGCGACGGAAGCCCCGGCGTCGATCTCATATCGAGGCATTTCAATGTAGCAGGTCATACTATATATTGTAAGCCGCACACTGAATGATTTTGCATTTGCCACTGGAACGAACGACTGAACGTGGCCAGTCACATATTGATAATGACAAACGAACGGTTGTCGCAAAGTACGTGAGACATAACCTTGAAGCAAATATGGTAGGATTGTTCTTTCATACAGCTTTGACAGAGGACTATTCGTGACTCTATTTACCATCTATCGAATTGTTTTCGCTCACTCAGCACAGATTGAATGTACACTAGCTTTCTATCGTAGTAAACTTCTTATCCTGGTAAAATCAGCTCGTAAAAATAATGAATCTGCCATGCTTATTACAGTCTTGTTTGGTCATGAAAAAAGCTCGAGTACCTCATATTTACTTAAACTTAATTCAATCTTATACCTAATTTTATATTAATTATTGCAGTCAATTCAATCTAGCAACCGCTTTTCGCTGCACGAAACCCTTTTTAGCTGCGAAATACCGCGACCATGGATACTCAAGCCGCGACGACGTCTACGCTCGTAAAAACTCAATCGTTAAACAATATTAACGATCATGAGACTATGATTTCATCAGGAAAACCATCACTCTCGATACCTCATTCTGCACCGGTAAAGTCTTTCTCCACTAGTGCAATTGACGACCACGAAAGCTATGATCTCTTTGGGAGCGGTCCAGAGATCGCTGCAGCCATAAAAGAAGCACCGCCTATGGCTAGCACAGCTCCAGTGGAAGAAGGGGGTATTGGAGAGATGCCCTTGTCATGTGATAAAGCAGCGTCTCCCATGAACTATGACCTTTTTCCAGCATTGGCATTAACGGACAAATCCGATAAAGTTGAAACAGTAGAGGACAAGTCAAAGATGCGGCCGTTATCAAAAGAATATATTCGTAGTGATAGCAATAGCAGTACTGCTACTGGTACGAGTACGAGTGTTTTGAGCAGTAATGGATGGTTCCAAGGAAATGTATCAAGTGCCAATAGTGACGCTTTGCAGGTGGCTTCAGTGAAAAATCAAGAGACTGCATCACCAGCGTACAAGATGTCAGGAAATGCAGTTGATATTGTAGCGGTGAAAAACATCGACGGAAAGTACCTGACAACGTCGTGGCATGTGTCGTTCTCATGGTCACGCTTTCGAACGAGTTATGTTACTGGTGTGGGTGATATGGTGAGGATTCTAGTGAATGGTAAAGAGCTGCCTACTAAGATGGTGCTACTAGAGCGTGGGAGGTGTATGTTTGTTACAGGTGGTTTAGTAATTCCACCTGAAGACCTGCTTTTTGCTGATATATCGGAAGAACATCCGAATCATGTGCGATTCGAACACTTTCAAAAGTACACAAATACTGTTCGCTATGTAGACGCGAAACTGCATTTGTGGGGACCAAATGAATCGGTTGCTGTGGTTGACTTGGATGGCACACTGACTATCAGTGACGTAGAGGGACACATCCGTACCCTGCGCCTCGGTCAGTACGACTTCCTGCATGCAGGAGCCTGTGACTTCTTTACCAAGTTGCACGAGCTAGAGGTGCGAATTGTGTACCTTACTGCACGTCCACTTGACTGGGCTTCCGCGTCACGGACACATTTGGAGAATGCGGTGCAACAATCAATCTCGCTGCCCCCAGGAGTTCTCATCACAAACTCGACTGGTCTTACTGGCGCACTGTTCACGGAAGTTGTGAATAAGACACCGCACCTTTTCAAGATTCAAGTGTTGAACGAGCTGCAGCTTACGCTGATTCATGCTGGCCGAGTGGTTGAACATCCAGTGTTTGTTGCAGGCTTCGGCAATCGCCCCACCGATATCGTAGCTTACCAAGAGGTGGGTATGGACCCTAATCTAATTTTCATGTTAGACCCGTACTCGAACGTGAAGGCCGTGTCCGATCCACGTCTTTACGAATCGTATAGTGATCCTAACGTATTACTGTGGCTGCTGCCTAAGCTTAAGCACCGTGTACCTATCGAAAAGGTTGGTCGCATCGACGATTATACAGTGCGCGAGCTCCTTTTGGCCGAAGATCGAGAACAATTACGCATAGCCGAGATGCAGGCTCGTCAACTGCAGCAAGAAGAATTCGAGCATGCTCGTCAAGAGGCAAATCAAGCTCGATATGCTTCAAAAAACGCTCTTCGTGCCAGCAGCAGTCAGAATTTCTCACGATAACTCTTTACGCGAAAGTGGTTAACCATTTCGTATTATATATTCCACGTACAGCTAACGGCGAGAGCTGCATGTACATGCATGTGCTTTTTATACCGTGTTCAACATCGCTCTACGCATTCACAAGTACTACTCGATGTCGTTCCGTCTCTCTTTACGTGACCACCACACCACTCCAAGTTGAAGCGCTGGACAAACAATAATGATACCTGCGCTGCAGAACATCAGCGTTATTACGGCATGAAATGAAGCTGGTCTACAAAACTGAATGCTCGAAGTTGAAGAAAGCGGTGTTGTTACGAGTTAGAAGGGAGACGAGCAATCAAGCACTTCAATGTATGCCAAAAGTCAAAACAAAAAAGCTCGGGAGTTGTTGCCCAATTCGTGGTTGATTCAGTTATAAAATAGCAACATCTCACATCAACATGACGTCCCACCACTCAGCATCCTACACTCAACTTGCTCAGTCAGCTCGTCCTTCGTATGGAGAATGCGTTTTGTAGCGATGAGACGTTAGCTTCAGATGCTCGAGGCAAGCTCCACAATGTGCGGGTAGCACGGCAGCGTGAGGAAGTCAACCATGTCGTCTCCCGTCAGCACCTTACTCATAATCTCACCACCTAGTACCCACTTATTGTCTGGAGTGGCCTTCATCGAACGCTTGCTTACGCACTCTTTCAAAATATCCAGAACCAGCGCCTTCGACACCGTCTTTCCCTCAACAGTCTTGCAGCTGTAGCGGATCCACTGCCATACCTGAGCGCGCGAGATCTCAGCCGTAGCAGCATCCTCCATTTTATTGTGAAGCGGGATGCAGCCACTGCCCCGCAGCCACGCCTCCGTATACACCAATGAGACATCAATGTTCTCCACCAAACCGTTGTAAGTAATACCACCCTTCGGAGGCTCAAGAAGTTGAATTGCAGTGATATCCTTTCCTGCCTCGGGGATGAACGAAATCTGGTTGGGACCCGACATCTTACTAAACGCATCCATAGCAATCTTGACAAGGCCAGGGTGTGCTACCCACGTACCGTCGTGACCCGCAGCCACCTCGCGTGACTTGTCTTCGGTCACAGCAGCCATAAACTTGTTATTCAGCTCCGGGTCGTTCTTGACGGGGATCTGAGCTGCCATGCCGCCCATAGCGTGGGCACCACGTCGGTGACAAGTGCGGACAAGCAATTTGACGTAGGCAGCCATGAAGGGTGTAGTCATACCAACAGACGAACGATCAGGCACTACAAACTTGGCATGATTGCGGAGCTTTTTAATGTACGAGAAGATATAGTCCCAGCGACCACAATTAAGACCTGCCGAGTGATCACGCAGCTCGTACAAGATTTCGTCCATCTGAAAGACAGCCATGATAGTCTCCACTAGAACTGTAGCTCGGATCGATCCGTGTGGAACTTTCACGTATGCCTGTGCAGCTACAAAGACGTCGTTCCAAAGTTTTGCTTCCAAATGATGTTCGAGCTTAGGCAAATAAAAGTATATACCAGACCCACGTGACAGCAATTCATGAGCATTGTGAAAGAAATAAAGACCAAAATCAAAAAGTGAACCAGACATAATCTGATTATTCACAAGCACGTGTCCCTCATCCAAGTGCCAGCCACGTGGACGCACCATCAAAGTAGCGACTTTTTCGTTCAATGCGTACTTTTTGCCTGTTTGCGGGTGTGTGTACGTAATAGTCTTACGCACAGCGTCAATAAGATTCACTTGACCGTCCACCTGGTTGAACCACGTGGGAGCTGTCGAGTCTTCAAAGTCAGCCATGTAGCACTTGGCGCCCGAATTAAGCGCATTGATTACCATCTTGCGGTCCACAGGGCCCGTGATCTCGACACGACGATCTGTCAAGTCAGTAGGAATCGATGCTACTTTCCAGTTACTCTCACGAATGTATTTAGTCTCTGGCAGGAAATCTGGAAGCAAGCCAGCATCGATTTCCTTCTGACGCTTTACACGGGCGGCCAGTAACGCCTGGCGGCGCGGTTCAAATTCCTCGTGAAGAAAGTAAAGGAAGCGGAGCGCGTCTGGTGTCAACACGCGGCGAAAGGAATCCGAGCAGTGGCCCAACACGCGAATGCTGCCAGGGTTGATGTGAAGCTCCGACATGATGTCTAAATGGGGTTTCGAGAATGATCGTCAATGATGAGGATGTTTGCGATATGAGGCAAATTGGAAAGTGAGCGGAAATGGAAATGCCAACGTGGGCGTGTTAAAGATACAGTTATAGTGGCACGGAGGGCTCATTGAAAGCACGGCAATCGACATTCTCTGTTCCAAATTTAATTCTCAGATAGAAGACATACGTCGCCTGCGTCACGAAATCAGCTCGTGCCGAAAAAAAAACAAGTCAAACGGACGAATCGACCATCACTCTGATCGTGCGTTTTAGCTTTTTCCAAAAAAGGTGTATAATTAATCAAATAAACACTTTTTTCTGTCCAAGCTGTGACGCTAGAAAGACAAAAGCTTCAATTTGTCTTTCTTCTCACATGAAGCAGGAGACTCTCAGTGCTTTTTGACAGTGTCACGGCAAATAGCAGACCGTGAGCACGTACTTCTTCGCACACTAGAAAAATCCCGTATTTCGTTTCCAGCCTCGTTTGCGAGGTTGCTGCGATGACTAATAGGAAGACGTCTTCAACGCTTCATGTCAACAAATTTCAGCACTCGTCATTGAAACGCTCGTGATAGAGGTCGATTGCCATCTGAACACATCAGCCTTGCAATGGATAGTTCTCATATCATCCTTGCTTTTTCACTGTTTGCTGCGTGATAGGTGTTAATTGTCATATAGTACAATGTCGATAACATTAACACATAGCCATTACAGCTACAAACCATTCAATTTTGACAGACTTGAAGATACCTGAGCTTAAAAGCATGGCCTTCAGCAGACACACATTTGCCTAATGCTGACCGATAATTAGTACTATCTGCATGGCCCAGACTCTCGACTGAGGTTGGTAGTGCCAAGCGAGAGAGTGCTCGGCAGATATATAATATACCACGTCTGCAATTTACGACTGCGCAGTAGTCCAGATATTCAGACACTATTGGTGGGGATCTCGTGCAATATTGGCAAGCTGCATCGCCAACACAACCGAAGTGATGAATTTTTGAAAGCAGTAGATATGTCAAAGACAAACAGCTGCACGACCTGTTGCCTGGCCATCAGCTAAGGACACGTTCGAGCAGGATTCGTCTGATTCTGACGTACACTTTGTGCAAAAATGTAGGTGTGTATCATCACGACAAACCCATCAAGTTTTCTTCCAGTACAAATTCACTCATAGCCGTGAACAGAACGACACACTGGCTATACCGCTGAAGCGGACGCGCAATTAGAAACTTTCAGGTAGCAGTGCCGCAGTCGGACCAATATTGCGCCGACAATAGCTGCCATAGAGTTTTGACCAAGTGTGTTGATTGTGTCGAGTCACCACTACAACGCATACATTGATCTTTTGTCGAGTGCACCACGGCATATACTTACCGACTACCACTGCTCCTCGGGTTGTAATCTAGTGAGTTATTCAGACCTGTTTGGATGATGGTGTGAAACGAATGGTCTATCTGCAGCCTTTGCCACGCAAAGTCAACCCTGTAGTCGGCTTACTTACAGAATGCTTTGACGTTAGTTTGTCTGCCGATGACACAAGCATATACAGGTCAAGTTGCTTAGAAAGAGTTGCTACCGGTGGTACATGACTATACTTTTCACAGATCGACATGTGTACAGGGATGCTAGGGTGGGTCGACAACGTCTATTGTTTCTGGCACGTCTTCAAAACGAATTGCTTACTCCCACCAAAAAAAACAATCACCAAAGTAACAAACTTTTGCGCCATTGTGCGGCGTCTCGAATGGTTGCGGAAGCGACAGGTTCTATGCACACAGCCAATGACTCCGTCGACACATCAGATATCGGCGACTTCAATCCTCTACTACGTGCATATGTCCACATTGATGCAAAAGTCGATGGTGGTGTCACCTCAAAGCCATTTTACAGCATTGTCCAAACTGATGGCTAAATACATGCAGGACGCCTTTCATCTTCAATACTAGCAAAGAAACGTGTCATTGCATCCGGTCCCGCGTGTTTTGCTAATATTAATACCAACAGGAGCGTCACCAGTCGAACTGGCCATCGGGGACAGACGTTGGCACCCATATCAATCAAAGAGGTAAGCCTTCTCGTTGGTGCAATTCAAGCGTCTATGTCGGGCGTAAGCTGGAACTTAATGTCATCCCAACATTTGCCGACGAAAATGCCGAGCAGCTCGAGTACAACTGCGAATGGACCGTGTCGAAAGTGCAAAATATATACAGACTTCTTGATTCTGTGACGTAGTACTCGGCCACCCACTGGCATTTGTAGAGTTCCTATGCCGTCCATGGCAGACTTCGTCAACAACAGCATCGATTTTTGCTTCACGGCGGTTAGTTACAAACATCAACTCAATAGAATCGTCCAGTTTTAATCGAGGCAAACACTCGAGTTATACTGCATAATAAATGGCTCAACAGCATTATTAAGAACACTTAGTGGTAAAATGACAAAATTGTCAATCGAGCAGTGTCCAAACATTTGGTCGATTGCCAGAAGTTGAACGTGTGACATGAGATTCAATCTATGAAAACACAGTATTGCTCGAAGAAGAGTGTAGCAAACCGGCCAATTAGCAAAGCTATATGTTGTACCGGCCATTAGCAAAGCTATATGTTGTAATCTTTGGTCTAGTAAGATGCTTACAGCAGATCCTAGTAGATATACCTTTTCATTAAAGCAAGACCCACGTGGCAATTTTCAACGAGAATAGTCCGTAAAACAAAGTCGTAACAGGTTGTTTGCAACTGCTAATAAACACCATTCGTATACGGTAGCAACAGTAACGACATTAAACATGTGGCATGTGCCACTGATTGAACACTTCACACTGATAGCATACACAATCTCCATCCACCCGCAACCCATTTGCTATCCATGCAGAAACGGAGAACATGACGCTGAGAAACGACGGAACTTTTGCTACATACGCGAATGTCTCATACATCTCATACGCAGGAATGAAAGCAAAAGTCCTCAAGATGTCGAAGTTTAGCCGTCTAAAAGTCAACTATAGCAAGCATAGGAAAACTTTTCATCTCTACGGCCCTATACGCAAAATGTACTGCTTTTTCTTCGTCGGAGCTGATACTTCTTGACTCCAAAAAAACGGCACGTATCGAATCTCGGTCTGCGTTTCGTGTGTCCAGTTTATACTTGGTTTTAGTATTGGGCAAACATCCTGCGAATCTCGAATCTCGATGCCCTTTTTTTAAAATAGTTTCACACGACTAAATCGCCTTAAAAGGAGTCTAAATAGGCTTCATACCTTCATGCAGTCCCCTATTTAAGCTTCACTCCGATGAGCATGGGTTCGATAAAGTTCTAGCGTGCTGTCGCATGTGTCTTTGGTGAATCTTCGTTACAGACGTGAAGCTAAGAGTGTTGACACTTGGCTAGCGGGCGACGTTGCACCTTAGCAAAAGAGTCTTGACAATTTAACATGAGTATACACCCTTGAGTCATTCAACGTTTCAGAATCTCTCATCGTCCTATCGCCAGGCCAACACGATGGTATTCTTCATCACTTCTCAATCGTAGCCGTGTACGAAAGATAGAAAGACCTCGGATCTTTTGCAAGACGCCGTTCAGCTATGAAGTTTGGAAAAGGTTTATTGCATGAGATTCTTCAGAGCAATCCGGAATGGGCACCATTCTGGCTCAATTACAAAGCGCTCAAAAAACGCATCAAGGCCGTGACCCGCGCAGCCCATCACGCTGCAAACCAACGTGATATCTGTATGTTTTTGTAATGATATTGAAGTTTGTATCGGTTCATGCTGACTTGATATCTCTTCAGCTGAATCCAAATTAGAGGTGGCTTTTTTCCGCGATCTCCAGACCGAACTCAAGAAGATTTCGCTCTTTTACGCGGCAGAGGAGAAGCGCTGTTCCTTTCGCTACCAGCAGTTGCAGTCTGTGCTCCAGACTCTGAAGGTCCGTTTGTGTTCAGCTATGCTACTTAGTTTCGTGTTCTCTTACTCATTGCTGGTGTATATCATTGTATAATGTACAGAGAAAAGAGAACATTGATGCATTTGAAGCGCAACGACTCATGTATGCCTCTGTGCATTTCTATCGCGAATGCATTCGCCTTGAAAACTTTGCTGTGATAAATTATCAGGGATTTTCCAAGGTAAAACAATCATTGTGGGCTGCTTTCAGAAGACAAGACGTAACGAATTGTCTTATGTTTTTGTGTTGTAGATTCTTAAAAAGCACGACAAAATAACGGGCTACAATACACGCTCCAAGTACATGCGCCGTAAGGTGAACTTGTTGTCGTTCTCAAGTTATCCAAATTTGCTCCAAATCTTGTCGAGCACTGAAAAAATGTTCCATGAAGTAGAGCGTGACACTAGTATGGTCATGTCCAGCATGAAGTATAACATGAAGTCGAAGGGAATAAATACCGAGAATGGCCGTGTACCGATTCCAATGGTGCATCTTTGGGCTGGAACGAGTAGATCGTCGACGCCCATTGCCTCATCACTGGCTTCCAATTGTTCATCTCCTCACGTCACACGGTCCAACATTTCTACCAATGGTGCGTCATTTTCTGGATCGATGCTAGAAAAAACACGAGACAGTCAAGACTTGGACAATGTCTAACTACATTCTATCGTAATAGTTTGACTATGAGAAGAAACATTGGGCTTAATTATCACTCTAATCTTTTTTGTTATTCTGTCTAAAGCCAAAACAATACAATAGGTCAATCCAAATATCACCATAACCTCGCTTTGTCTATTATAATCTCAATTCAATTGTCATTTTTGACATTATGGCAAAGTTACTTCGAGCTGCAGGTATTATTTTCTCTGTCTCCCTGCTTCGTGTATTCATCCGTATCGTGGATTTTTATACACTGTTCTATTTGCATTCTAATAGCAAATGGTAACCTTGGGAAAGTGATCGAGTTACGCAGCGATTGGGCCTTTCAGAACAAGAAGGGCGAATCTGGTACGTTGTTGTTACAGAAATTACACTATTATTATTCCTGTGGAACGAAATGTCCCACTGATTTTTCTACTATGTTTATATACTGGAAGTTTTGCACGTGGCTGTAGCTGAAGATCAATTGGAGATTGTGCAGTATCTTGTGGCCAATGGTGCAATGCTCAATTTACAGGAGAAGAAGCACCGCTTTACACCGCTGATGCTAGCGTTAGCTCAGCAACCACCGAGATTTGAAGAAATTATTCAGGCTCTAGTCAAAGGCAAACCGGATTTGAGCTTGCAGGACTCTTCGGGTCATACTGTCATGCATCTGGCTGCAGGTTACATTGCCTGCTCTTGATGTTGAGTTTTTTTGGCTTCTGGGAGTTCTGTTTGGCTTCTAAACTGTGCTGTGGGTGATTTAGAGTATGAGGAAGTGGAGATGCTGAAGTTGATGCTGCAATCCAAAGCTAAAGTCAAGGTCGATGCAGCTGACAACAACAAGATGACGGCGCTCCATGTCGCTGCTGGAAAGGGAAATGTCGAAATTGTTCGGCTGTTGATTGAAACGGGCCAGGCCAACGTGAACGTCGTAGACAGCAAGGGCAACACACCACTGTAACGATCTTGCATTTTTTGTTCATTGTTGCGAATTTCAACTGGTGTGGTTCTGAGAGTGTGTCTGAATTGGCAGTCACTGGGTGTGTATCAAGAGTGGCGACAACCAGCTCGAGTTGATAAGCTATTTGATTTCAAAGGTTTGTATAGTTAGTGAGGCAGGGGACCTGGCACTCATGGCCATGTCTTGAGGGTCTTCTTACATCAGTCTTTACTGTTGTGTTTTCCAGGGTGCAAAGCCGGTCAAAAATGCTCACGGAAATACGCCTCTGCACTCGGAGGGGATGCACTGTGACCCTACTGCAAATTGGCCCACCGCGGCTGCAGAGATACTGACTACTGCATTCCCAGATTTGATTGCCGAGGTTAGCAATATTGGGTTGACTGCACAAGAAACGTTTGAGCAGGACATTGATTCAGAAGTGCCAGTGGAGTTATCTCCGGTTAAATCGTCAAAGAAGGGTGGAATCCGTCCAGTACGTTGCGGCAAGGGTGAAGATGATGAGCAGTATCAAGACAACATTGCCGCAGCACGTGCAGGTACATATTAAGATTGATTCTACTTGGATTGTGTTTTTCATCGATCTAATCTGTTGGCGGGATTGTATAAAAACTACGTAGCCGCTATTGCTCACTCTAGAAAACAGGTTTCCAAGAGTACCGAGGAAGGCAGTACCATGACTCCGTACATTTGGGTTGCCATAATTTTTGCCGTTTTAGCTGTCTTGAACGCCATGTTCTTGTCATAGTACTGAGCTATGTTTGTCGTGTTGGGGAACCCATGCGAGAAGCATTATAAGCGGTTACAAAGAGTTACCAGTTGTTTGAAAATCTAACACATTTTTTGCGCTCTTCAACATGTCATCAGTCGGTGTTAGTTGAAGACGACGCATCATCATCAAGGCGCTCTTCCTCATCTACGTCGTCGTCTTCGTCACCGACATCCGCCTCATCTTCAATAAACTGATTGCGGCCCCAAGATCGACCTGAGATCTCAACTTCTTCCTCTGAATCAGTCTCATCATCGTGCAAGTCCTCGTCGTCTTCACTGGCATCTGCGTCTATATCTTCTTTAAGCTCCCCCTCTTCGTCACAGTCACTATCGTCGTTGGCAAGAAATCCTTTCAGGTTTCCATTCTCATCGACGTCTTCCTGATCCAAACGGCTCGGAAAGTCCAGTCGCCCGGTAAGGTCAGGCAAGTCTAAAAGAATGTCATCCTGATTGCCGTCTAGATCATCAAATACGCTCGACAGTAACACTTGCTGCACCAGAGCAATTTTACGCTCTAATTGCCAGTGTTCACACAGCTGCTTTATCAAATAACTGACATCACGCACTGTGGACAAACTCTCTAACAGCGGATACAGTAACTCCATCACTTCAGCGTTCGACTCCATAAGCGCGACACGTTGCTCTAGCGCCGAGACAAAGGCTGGATCGCGCACGCTCAAATCGCCGTTTTCCACAGCAGACGCCAGTTTGTTCATCAGCACTCTAGAATTTCCCGACCCAGCTTCAAAAACTTGGACAAGCTGCTTTGCGGACAAGCTCACACCCAAGCCTTCTACAAAATCGACGTTAACCAGTTCAGGGCAAGTCTTACACAAGAATCGTGCTGTCTTGCTTCCTTTAAAATCCCATTCCGCAGCAAAGAGCCGAACTAGTCGACCAACTTCCACAAGCTGCCATTGCTCTCGTGCAGCTGAATCGATGAGACGTGAAAATAATGACATCTTATCCCCATCGGAATGGTCAGAATCAGATTTACCGTCGTCTTCGCTTTCTGACGAAACTTCATCCGCAACTTGGAGTATTGCAGCTTTCTCTATGCGTTTCGAGGAAACTGGAGATTGACGTGACGTTTCTTCTTGTTTGGACAAAAACATGTCATTCTTCTTCTTCTTTGCTGCCTTAACGAGAGAAGCCGCAATCGGCGTTAAGGATGTTGGCGATTCTGCAGTATTCTTTTCGTCATTCGAGCCTGCCTTCGTAGAACGTGCTGCAGCAGACTTGCTACCAGTTTTGGCTTTCTTTTCTCGCACTTTTTCAGTAATCTTGGGCACAACTTTGTTTACGCACTTTGCTGCATCGCTCCCGAGTTGCTTTTCTGGGATACTAGAAACAGTGAGTGCCGTGTCTTCACTAGGCTGCACAGAAGCATGTACCGTGGGTAATACGCTGCTCGTCGTCGTAGCCACTTTCGAACGATTTTTTCGCTTTGCGGAAGATTTTGATGACGGTGTGGTGGATATAGCAGCTGTCAAGGAGCCGTTCTCTCTCAGCGCTGCACCCGTGTTTTTGCTACCCGACAAATTAGTTTCATCTTTATCGACATGCATTACCCGATCGTCAACATGTTTCTTGTCTTTAGCCTCTTCAGTAGCTTGTTTCCGCAATTTTTTCTTTCTTTTTTTCGGCTTTGTCATAAGCTTTTTCGGTAATTCATTGCCACCATTATCACTTACCACTGCTTGTGTCACAAGACCCTCCTTTTCAGCAGCTTCCACATTCTTTTTCAGCTTTTCCACCTTTGGACCAGCAACTGTCTTACCAGTCACCGTCTTGTGCTTGTTATGCAACGACGTGTCCACCTGACACGTCGCAATCTCGTCCATAATTTTCACTGCCTCTACTCCATCATCATGCTGTGCGTCATCCGTTTGCATTGAATGCAATTGCAAGACCTGCTCTCCACCTGTCTGCACTTGTTTCGTCTTCTTTATCATCAAACCTGTAGCATTCTGCTGCTTATTCTTCTTTGTCGTCAAATGCTCATTCGTACTCGCCTGTGTCATCCTTTTCTCGGTCTTTTTCTCCTTACTCTTGGACATCTCTCGAGTCTTTACAATTGCTACATCCATCATCATCCTCTTCTCCTCCTTCTTCTTCTTCTTTTCATTATCCTTGACAGTATTCTTCACTTTATTTTGCTGCTTCTTCATTACATTAAACTTCACAATTGGTACAACTTCTCCATCGTCTATGGCGTCTCGTTTACCTGTAACATTCTTCTTGTGTTTCGTCTTAAGCACTACGCAAGGTGTTTCATGAGACATTTCAGGCATAGTCTCAAGTGGTAACTCAAATACCTTTGCATGAAAAGCTTTTAATCGTTTACGCGCATTCTTCTCGTCATTCTCTTTACCTTGGAAACTCTCAGACCGCTGACGCTTCTTCTTCCCCATTGATAAGTGAGCTAGTATGATTGATTGGCTGGCTGGAGGCTGTCGAAAAATTTGACAAGCAATAGCGTTATTGGCGTGGATAAAAACCTTTATCTATCGGTTAGCGTACTATAACTAAAAAGAGCCTCTAACTGCGCTTGAAACACGACGTTAAACAAACGTACTGTAACCTTAATTGCTTCCTACGTTTCTATTTGTAATTCCACCCTGAAAACAAAAATATACTGTTTTTAGGGAATTGCCACCACCACGAAATGAGACCGTCAATTGTAGCCATAAGTATCGTGATCATCACGACATGTTGTATCTTCAGTATCTATCGTTATGATCATGATCCACCATGTACAAATAACAAGCAGCAATATCGTCGTCATGTATTGCATACCAAGCGCCGTAATAGCAAAAACAAGCAGCTGAAAAGACTTCAGAAAATTACTTTGAGTCAAATGCGATCGATTGAATCGGTCGAAATGATGACGCATGAAGAGAAAAAGGAACAACGAGAACGAATTTGTATGCAACGTGTCGAACAATATGTGCGTGTCCATCGGAGTAACGGAGTAAAGGAGATAGGGGTTCCTATTGTTGGATTGATGTCGAGCTGTTTTCATAATATGTATCATTTGTAGCAAAAATTGGCGTATGCTCAGATAAAAGGCGTTCAAGTGGTCGTGGACTTGGCATTTGTAGCTGAGCAAACAACACGAGTTTGTCTTGTCTTGTCTTGTTAAAGGTAATTAATTCTGACGGATGGGAATGATATGTGGGTGTATTGTGTTTTGTTTGGTGGAAAAAAAGGAGCGTCATAGTGTTTTCAAACAGCTTGGATGTGTGTATGGATACTTGAAAACGTGTCCGCTGGACAAACTCTTGTCCCTGCATCTTACGTCTTGTACCCATGAACTTGCACCAATTTGTGCTCAGCGTGGTGTGTTGAGCTGGAAGGTATGGACCACGATGTGGAGTCAACTTATATAGTTTTGCTGCTGCTGAACACCATTTGGGACTTGTGCTGGTATACTTGGATAGATACAAAGGCATGAGGAACCACTTGAACAGCTCTATGACACCCTTGATCTTGTCTACTTATCACCAGACTCGGAAAATGTCCTCACGCAACTTGATCCAGCCTGCATTTATGTCGTAGGTGGCATTGTTGATCGCTCCGTGCGCAAGGTGACGGTGTTTTGTCCAATGTAATGATGGACTTCGTTCACGTTCCAACTTATGTGTTTGTATCTGATGACTGAAAAATAGGGAGAAACAATGGCAAAAGCAGCTTCACATGGCATTCAAACTGCACGCTTACCACTTCAAGAGTATTATCAACAGTCGGGAGTACGCGTTCGAACTCATGTCATGAATATAGATTCTGTCATCATTGCGCTGAATGAAATGGCAAATCATGGAGATTGGGTACGTGCATTCAAGCGAGCAGTTCCCCCACGTATTATTCGCAGTAAGCGATGGCAGACAAAGTAGACCTGCTTGGATGTACATCATTGTCGAATAAAACCAAAGCTACGGAGGTCAAGTCAAAACAATCGTTCAAACACTAGAAAGTGCATTGCATGTGTATTTTCGTACTGACCCAATCGTAGATGGTCACTCTCCAGTAATGCTTGATATGTTGACACTAGCATTCGAGACTGTAGCGGCTGCCGTAGATGAAGCTGCAGTGGTCCAGTTAACACCTTGGCCGGCTCGTTGAGCTACAGTCGTGTTGTCCGCATCAATCGACTGGCAATGTGTGATGGCATACACAAGTTTGTCATGCATAACTTGACGGCACGAGTAAGCAGGCAGGTCGATCGAAAAGAAGCCTAGATACAAAGCACCAGAGAGTCAATCACCAGCTAACAGTGGCAGGCACACTTTATAAAACCTTACAGGTATGCGCAATCGGCAGATACATATCAGCGCGGCCCTGAGATTTCGGCAGCCCTGAGATTTTGAAATTCTGTGTGAAGTCTACAGCATGCGTAGGTAAACGAGATCGTCCCCTGCAAAAAGTTCACAACAGCGTATTAGAATGTGTATCCGTCAGTCACAAAGTTGCGTTTTGTGCCGGCTTACCAGACAAAGCGGAGAAAAGATGATTTTTGCTCATTACTGAACTCGGTGAGGACGTCCCAAAAGTAGGCAATATGTTGGTCGGTTGCCTGACAGCCATCACCGTATATCGTACGCCGACGTAGAATATCTATATCGACTGTTGCCTTACCGCATACAAGAGTCCGCAGTTCATGCCACGAGAAAAGGCCCAGCGTAGGCGCCGGTAGGATAGTCGCTAACCCTCGAATCATATCCCCACACACTGGTGCAAACTCCGTGAAGCGATAAGTTTCAACAGCGCGCGCGTATTCCTCACGATCATCCCATGTGACGTGTAAGTGGCGCCCACCAGGAACTAATTCAACTGTTTCTCGCGCGCTTGATAACACGGTGAAACTTGCGTCTACAATCTCTTCAAACATCGCGTCCGTGACACCATAGACATCAAGGTTAGCGATGGTATCTACGACCTGAAAGCATCCTTCATTGATTGCTTCAATGTCGCAACGTGTCACTTGTTGTCCGACCAGCAACTTCCATACTGCCGGTGGAAGGTTTAAATCTAGCGGTGTTTTAGTCCGTACAGCTACACCCGCGAGCTTTCCAAGAAATTCTGCCATCTCTATCCGTCGTGACTTTGTGCGAAGATGCGGGTTTGGTACGAAAAGCTCACGGTTTTTGCCAGCGCTCATTAAGGCGTTGGGGCAAGGTCGTAACACAGGCAGTAACGGTGTAAACGTCTGCAGCTCGGAGCTTAGTTGCGCCAAACATTCCCGGTATAAGCCACCAAAGTCATCACCAAATTCACCCATAAATTGGCACTTAAATGCACGGTCAGCTCCTCGCAACAATGCTGGTTGCAGGCCATGTAGCTGCTTGAACGTTTGTGCAAATACACTGTCTCGCTCTCCAGCTTCACTTGCTAGTGAATCACCACGTTCTGAGAGCTCAAGTGCATCATGAGCGCGGCGACGGTCAACCTCGATTTCTGGACGAGCCGCAGCTGGTGCTTGCTGCTCTTTAAGAACGCCTAACCACCATGCAAGTTTGACGTGCTGGAATATCACGCCTCGGAGTTTACGCGCACCACGAGCTAGAAGGGAATGCTCATCGTGGGCCGAAAAGTCAATGAAAGCAAGGGTGGTCTGCAAGCGGCAATTGAAGTTGCGCAACAACAAAAAGCGGCGTTGGAGTGCTTTGAGAGGAATACCTCGTAGTATCGGAAACGCGTGAATCTGGTCTTCTGTTGGAATAAACTCCTGTGGGCTCATGCGGAGAGGGTCGCAGCTCAACAACTTCTCGGCACGTGACTCGCATATCTCGTTCACAAGTTGGACAAGAGCACAATCACGTTCGAAAGTAAACAGACGTTGTGATGCGTGCAGCTGACGCAGTCTGGAACCGAACTTGTTTGCTAGTAGACGGCGTCCGGTAATTGAGAGCTCTGGCACGGCAGTAAATGCAATACCCCATTCATTGCTTCGGGGTGACTGGTGTGACTGGTTTTGGGAAAGCGTCGATACTTTAACACTAGTCACGTCCTCTACATTTTGGACGACGGTTACGTCTCCTTCAACAGGAGACAGAGAGGGCGCAGGCGTTGAGTTGAGCAAGTCTTCATCTAGGTTTTCGGAACGAGATAGAGCTCGTTCTTGTAGTAGTTGGCGATAGCGTGCGCAACATGCTACCACTTCAGTTTCTTCGCGAGCAAGTGCGTCTATAGTATGCATATTGGCGAGAATGTAGTCTGTAGCCTGCTCAGCATCGTCTTCGCAGTGGCGCAAAGCGTAAAGACACGATTCCATAGGAAATCCCATTTGACTCAACGTGATAGCCAAATCCATGCGGAAGTTCGGAATAGCCCCGTCACCAAGTCTCACATCATCCTCACTGAAACTCTGTAGGTCGAGGTCTTCCTCTTCTTCGCTGTAGTACGAGTCGTCTTCACTCGCAAGCCCACTACCTGTTCGCGGTAGTTCCGGCTCTGGTCCTCCATCTTCGACCCGGTGTCCACCGATGAGATCAATCAAGTCCCGTTGATTGTATAATGCAAATCCAGGGTAGAACGTGCCCTCGAGCTTAGGACCTGTGCCACCGGGACCAAAGGCAACACCTAAATCCTTGCCATTAAGCGCATAACTGAGCGTGCCACGACGCAGATTCAGTGTGAGTCGAACGATGTCTCCTGTCTTAAACTTGTCACCATAAGCACCCCTTTGTTTGCTTCCATTGTGCCAGAGCGCACGATTGCCAATCCAGCCCCATCCTCGATTATCTTTTCCTAAATAGGAGTCCATGCGAACGTCTCGGCGAGCAATACCCAGAAAGATATTAGAGCTTGCAGTCACAAAACTAATCCGCACCTCCCAGATATACACACCACTATCACAACGCGCGACACCTATAGCTACTTGCCAGCCTTTATCGCGCACAAGCGACAATCGTTTGTCTCGAGAATCAAGTTTGAGGTATGGTCCTTTGTGCATGCGGTCCACACGGCATTGAAAGTTCGACTGCACCGGGAACCGCCAAACGAAACTGTTCCCAGCAATGGTGACCTCCTGCCCTCCACAAGCACCTGTAAATGCTTGCACTTCGGCTTCGCCACTTCCACCCATGACGCCATCAGCTCTGCCTCCACTGGCCGAGGTGCTTCCGCCTTGTAATATTTGCAGGCAATGAGAACTTGCCGTCTTGCTTTGTACGGCCAAGCGCAGACAAATACTAGTAGCTAATGGAAAGCTAACGAGAGACTCTTGCAGGTTGAGATCATAGGGGTGTGCGCTCTCTATGCGGGTGCACACATCCTCTGAGATATCCGACAAGAAATTGTCGGCCGAAAGTAAGAACTCATCCGGCAGCTGAGCCGTTTCGCTCGATTCCTCTGTTGGCGCAGTATCAACATCCACCTTGTCAGGCCTGCATGGGTCTATTAGAGACTTCATCACGCCATAAACTTGACTAAGTGGTTCAAACCATTTAAAGGCACTCATTAAGTTGTCACAATCAAGCGAGTGGAAACTGAAGCTGAAATTGGCGTCTTTTGCTGATGTTGTTGAGAGAGATCCCAGGTTAGTCAGCAATTTACACTTCGTATCAAAAGAAATAGTGGGATGTAGCTGCTGAGGACTCGAAATGCTTGAGAAAGCAGTACCTAGCATTTGACCATTTTTGCAAAAGAACATTTCTTGAGTGTCCAGGCGTAAGCCACAGCCGAAAACATCACCAGATGTCACACCACCTGCGGGCTCAACCCATCGCCAGGAATCTACCTCAGTATCTCCCGTACAAAGCACTTGGCCATTTTCTGGCGTGAATGAGTAAGACCGCAGGCCGTCCGCACTACCACCAACAAGTACTCGTTCCAACGGGAATGATGGCAGCGCAAACCCCAGACTGAACAAGCCCCCTACACTGGCACAAGTTCTCCACTCCACAATAGTGACCTCAAAATACACAATTTCAGCCTTTATTTCGTCCCGCATCGTCATCACAAGAGCAGGGGTATGCTCAAAACGGCAAGAATACACACCTCCGGTGGAAACACCAAGTCTTTCTACAGCAATTGCTTCTCGTGCAGCAGCACTCTTTCCATCTTCAGCTTGATAATCAAGCAAGAACTTTTGCTCTTCACCTGATGACAGGTCTCGACTCACTGTTATCTTTGACGAGTGACTCGCCACCGTCTCCACGAACGGTTGCTTCGAAAAGTGGAAGCGATAAGGCAAACTCAGCGAGTTACCATCGTCGCGTTCTAGGCAGGCGGCTAGCTCTTGCACCCGCGAGCTACGCTGCTGATCTTCTACAGCCAGCATTAACTCCACAAAGGCTTGTAATAGGGCGTGCAACGTAAATCCACTGTCCTGGTCTTGGCTTAGGGTTATGATCTTAGAACGGCAATAGAGCAGAGATTGCTTGTCATACCAGTGTGCACCACGCTGAACCACGGTAATTAGCGCTCGCACAACTGATACGGCAGCTTTTTCACTTGACACACGGTTTTCACGTAGCAGTTGCTGTACCAGCGCAAACAAAGCGGCCGGCAACTCAGGACGTAGCTCTACCGAGCTCATGTCCGTCTTTGACTGCTTGCTCAACATCTGGTGGTGCAACAATACCTCGAGAAAGGCAAGCGCATTTTCTACGCTAACTGGCGCGCACATAACGATATCGTCATCTGAGATATTGAGCGCAAACGGTGTGCTAGCCTCTTCAGCATGGTTCAGTGTAACCACGGGTATGAGGAGACCATTGCAAAAGTCCGAAGTTACTGTCCAAAGAGACGTATTTACGACTACATCGTCGGCAGAAGGCAACAACAAGTGCATTTGGGATGAGTCAGCTGGCAGGGTCTTCGTACATCGAGCCTGTAATGTTTGCTTCGAACTGTCGTTTTCTCCGAGGATTTCATCCTGAGCCCCAATGTTAACCTCAACGGTGGAGGTGAGTTCTGTACCTCTTCCACTGGTGGACGCAGGAGATGATGTGCGCCACACGCAATGTAAAGCCTCAACACGTTTCACAATACCTTTACGAAAGCAGCGTACGCTCGAGACTTTTGGAGCCTTAAATGGGTCTTCCTTAGTTCCAGCCACGATTCCGAGCGCAACGTACCCAGGCGGCGCAACAGGCCACCAAACTGACCTTAGTTGCTTGTATTGAAAATCTGAATCGCTTTTGGAATTTCTTGGCAATCCTTTCCCAGTAACATCTACTCGTTCAAAACGTACAGGAGGTGCCAACAATCCTTGATCATATCTGTCGCTAACAAGTAGCATTGGGGCATCCGGAGCGCCATTACCGCATTTGACGACGTCACCAAGGCAAAACCATTTGACACCTGAAGTTGCACATTCGAGTGCTTGGGGTACTATTGGACGCCAAAGAGTCACAGCATAATCCGCTGTTGACTTCATCCACCTGTTGTCGCTCGTAGCAAACCGTTTTCGCCATTTATGACGGTGCTTCAGCAGTGGGTCAGGTGACGGTATATTCCACAACCTCTCGTACGTGTCCACTACAACAACTTCTAGGCCGCATGAAAGCACCATCGGCCCTTTAAAAAAACAACCATCACTATCGCGAAAATGCAGCGGAGAGCTCTCCCGGGTCAGTGGTGCGGCCGGCACAACGTACGTGCGGGAAAATATGTGCAAAATCGTTTCAAACGTGAGATTATCCAATGTACTGCGTTGATCCTCAAAACTGACTTCTTTTCCAGCGTTGCTTTCTCTAGTTTGTTCACTTTCAACGAGAGATTCAACAAGCTGAGTGACACCAGTCCACCCTCCCATAGTTGGATGTTCTGTCACTTGGTCAATTGATCGCTGCAGACTGACAAGGTTCTGGAATGAGCTCAAATTTTCAGACAACGTCAGAGAGGTAGAGTGCGACACCACGTTCCGCATCATGCGTAGCAGTATCAGCTGGATCTTTCCGCTCTTTTGGACACCTAATTGCCCGTGTATCTGGTACTCTGACTTACACCATAATTTGCTTTTGCTAGCTTGTCCGGGTGCCTTCAGAAGCGAAATCAACGGACGAAGCAGTAGAGGGTCACTGAGTTCACTGAGAAGCAACTTGTCGCTTTGTAACGTATTTTCGAATAGCCTCACGATCTCGTTAAGGCTCTTTCGTGCGTGTATGGCAGCAAGACGCTTACAGAGAATCCTCTCCTCGATGTCGATCTCGACTGCATTCATTTTTCGAATCCCATCGTCAAAGCTACTATTGCTCTCGCTCCAAAGCGTTAGATCTGGCTTTGTTTGCAGCTTACCCAGACCCCCGCTGCCACTGTTTACCATCTTCTTCGTTTTAGCAGGACTGCCATACGCTCTGGCTGCAACTGGTTGAGTTGCAGGAGGACACATTGAGCTCGACTCCATTAGAGTATAACTTGGGTTTTCGTCACCGATACCTTGCAAGCTAACCAGAGGTGCGCTTACTCTAGATCTCATCATATCATCCCTTGGTGTCTTGCGTTCACAACTCTTGGATGACAACACCAAGCGTTCGAGCTCATTGCTTGCACTTGACAAAAGTAAGCGCAGTGCATCCGCATAATTATTATCAGTTTGGCGTAATGCCTCCGCGCATACTGGCTCCGCCCTTCCTAAAACCATTGCCAAGTGACGCACACTTAAAGGATATTTGCACTGCATTGCATCAACCAAGTGGTGCACAAGTAAGCGTTAGACTTGGTGATCTTCACATTATATATAGTTCACGCTATCACTTACCGTGTCAAATCCGGCCTTCCCTTGAATCAACCTCAATGCCTCATCCATATTATTCGATGTCATCCAAAGCGCTTCCTCGCAGTCAGCAGGACTCACAGATAAGTTTGCTTCTTGGGCGCGCGCAAGAAGGCGTAGCGCAAGTAATTTCATCTCTTGAAGGCTTGGCGATACATTCTGTGTCGGTTGTAATCGATAAAAAAAAACTTTAGAATCCTGCTATCTCAATGTACAAATAAAACAATAAGCAAGCACAGAAGAAAACGTACCGAAAAGGAGGACAAGCTGATGTCACTGCTCGAACGTCGCACGTTTGTCTTCATAACTTCGTTCGGTATCCTACTGGATCGCTGCGCAGATGATTCACGATTTACGCTGTCGCGACCTAATGCAATACGAAGCATTGACCCAAAGCTCCTGTCCTGTGTGCGAGGCGATGCTATGCCCGCAGCTTCGTTTGGCGAAAAGCTTTCTCGCTGTTGGTACGATGCAGGAGAAAGGGTGGAATCTGGAATCAGAGTAGAAAACGTGTTTGCAGCTGGAGACCTGATAGCAGGAGTACCTGGAGTCTGAAGCATAGAGGAGCGAGGAGTATTATATCCGCCAGCTCGAGGCGAGTCGACCGCAGGATTCGGTGAGAGCAATGCTTGAGCTTCATTTTCTGGTACAGATGCTATTACTCGCAAGCCTTGTGTTAAGGTGTGACGGCTGCGACTTTCAATGGGACCCCCTAATAAGGCAGAACCACCATGAGTTCCGCAATTCTGCAGCTCTGCTGGACTCCTTGGTACAGCTTGAGAAGTAATGTTGTAAGGTTGCGGATACTCCTGCCCGGGAATCAAAATATTTAGATCGCCACGGCTTTGCTGCGCCGTGGTGATAGCAGGCGGTACATGGCGATTTCCCACAATAGACACCCGACTTTGAAATTCATAGGTTATCAAACCTCCTCGGGACAATATTAGCGAGATACGAGATCCCGTAGATACGCGTGTTGTTGACCCATGAATCCTCACACCGTCAACAATAGTTCCGTTCTTACTGAAGTCCTGAAGCTCAAATTCTTCTTCCTGTCCCTCAGCCTCGCGCCTTAATCGCCGCAAATGGAAGTGAGAGCCACTGACACTTCGGTCGTTTACAATGAGATCGCATGCGTCTGCGGCGCGACCAACCCGAACGATAGGTGCAGTGAGCGGAAAAGGTGCGTAGCTGACGGCTGAGCGCGCAGAAGACCCAGCTGCCTGCCCTTGATCATTTTCGTCTAGCGGTGGAAGCGGGAGTAAAATCCCCCAAGCACCAAACGGTACGTCTCCTTCACTCAATTGCTCTGATTGCTCTCCAGCTATGCGTAAACCGTTTGAGGCAAAATCCACAGAGCCAGCACCTGCAAACGAACGATGGCTCGCGTTAAGGCGAGGCGACTGCATGTCATTTCTCTCCCAGCTCAAAGCATTTTCACTTCCCAACTTTTGAATGACTTCATCGCGCGTTTCGGCTTCCAAATGGTCCAAGGCAGAATCGATCACTTCCTCAGTATCCAGGAATATTTGTCTTTGTTTCACACAAAGCCATCGCTTCTGAAAAATGTTTGCATTTTCAAGTTCCAGCAATTCGGACTTGCTTACCGACGACAGCAAATTTTCCGACGACAGAAGCGTAACCAGACTTGATACGAGTTGTGAATCCATCGTCAGAAACTTTGAGCTGAGATTTGGGATCTGTTTCAACAAGGACGATAACGCCTTTGATGATCGCCATCGTAATTGCTGTTTGAGCATTTTAAGCCGGTTCCGCAATACTTCTTGTACAGCGCTATTCTGAGGCAGATCGAGGTCATTGTACGTGGCACACTCTTCCTCCACAGAAGAGATTGCAGAAATCATCGACAATAGTGTCACAATTATGTCTTCAACATCATTGAACATATCGATAGTAGCAGGTATCCGCTCCACACCCTCTAGCTTTGCCAGCGCAAATGTCTGAGATCGTGCGTTCTCGTCGACAAATGGTACGACGGGTGCTTCTGAGCTGGACTCTAAGACTACTTGGGCCAATAAATCACCTGTGCGTGGATCCCTTGTTATTCCTGTGAGCATGCCCAATCGACTCGAGCCCTCAGTCCCATCCTTTTCAATCGTAACATACCCGCCCTCTCTGAAAGCTTCAACGTGTCCGCCAACGATACTTACTGATGCTAGTACCGTTGCTAACCCGTCAAGAGCAACCCTTGCTTTTCGCCAAAGCATCAGGGAGTGCTTATCTCGCGTCTTTGCTTCCAAGTCATCAGTGCGGGTATTGCAATTGGATGTGTTGCTGATCAATTCGTCCGTTTCTGACAATGCAGTGGTTGGCTCGGGTTTTCTCAGCGATGAGGCATCATTTTCCCCACTAAATTCTTCGAATACCGCAGTTTGCAACTCCATGCCATCAATCTTTTGAACGCTACTATAGTATGCGCAGACAGTATCCAGCAACACATGGACCTTATTTGACTGGCTAAAAGCTCGATTAAGCGCACCATTGACTGCTACTTTCCAGGCAGGATAAAGCGTTAGGTACCGTAGCAATGCCACAACCTCAGCTGCCTTTGCCTCGGCAACATGAGCTTTCTCGAGCACAACTTCTTGGAGGTGAGCGATCTCGGCGTCATTGGTCATAGTTACCCCTTTTCGACACTGTGCTGAATGGCATAGAACAGTGCTCGTGCATTCCAAGCCTAATTCGTGTGAGCAAAGTCGCGGACGCAGGAGGAGAGGAATACCTACCAGTTTCATCAGCATATTGAGAACATCTCCAGAGAAAAATGGAGTTGACTGTTGAGATCGGTAAATTTTGTTCAGCGCGGACACCGAATGATGCGGGAATATCACCATAGCAAGACGAATGGATATAGTTGCTAATGCCAAATCAGAAGAGCTCATTTCACTGATAATGAGGGCCGTCACCACCGAGTTCGATGCAATGATGGAGCCTACACAAGTGTTTGCAGAGGCGCACGCTAAAAGAACGCTTAGAATCTGATTCTTGTAGAAGTATCCATGTATCGAGTCAAGAGTAATGCCTTCAAGTGTTCCGGAAATTGGTGCGGGTAAAGTATACTTTATACCAAAATATTGCAGAAGGCCAACGCAGACCCGCTTCCACGAAACGATGGCATTTAACTCGTGGATTGCTTTTGAGGTCATCGTCGCTCTGATGTTACTAGAAGAATTCACTTGCAATAACTCCAAATTCTCCAACAAAAAGCTAAGAAACAAGGATAGCACTGGATTCACAGGGCTCTTTGAAACCGCAGAGCGATTCGTAGTACGATTGTTAGCATCTTGTAGAGATCGGTACATAAGAGCGCGGGTCATTGCCCATCCGGTAGCATACAACTTGACCAGCAGCAAATTGGGTTGGGCGTGCTTGATTTGGAGTGGTTCACGCTTTGTCGCTAGGGAATTGATGCGCTTGGAGTCAATCTCCTTCATCATTAGCTTGATAAAGGCATCCGAATTAACAACACAACTAGTTTTTGGACGATCTTTCGCCTGAATGGTGTCACCAAGTCTATGGCTCTCACTTGTACTCCCTGTCAAGATGTACGAGCTGTAAAATCCAGCAGCTATACAAACCACCTCATCGTTTGTCAGTGAGTTTGGAAGAATCGATAAAGGTAGGTCTGCTGACGAAAGCGTTCTTGATCCTACCCCGAGCTGACCCTTGTTATTTCGCCCAAAGGCCATTACCCTTCCGTTCGACAATAGAATGAGTGTATGATAACAACCGCATGATACAGATTTAACTCTGGATGACAAAGGAAGTGGCACATACTGAGCACTATACTTGTGATCCTTGCTTCCAATTCCCAGTTGCCCATAGTCATTCCGCCCCCATGTGATAAGTTTGCCTTGCTCGCTGATTGAAACGGTGTGATAGTAGCCACAACTTACAGCTACAATTTTTTCGTCACTCTCCCCAGGTGACATCTTCACCCGATTTGGTACTTTCGTATCGCGAGCATGCCCTAGACCCAACTGACCATAGTCATTTTTTCCAAACGAATATACTGCTCCGCCAACAGTAATCGCAACAGTGTGATAGAGCCCGCACGCAACCTTCGTAATGACTTGATTTGACAGTGAGAGTACCAATTGTGGTGTGTGTTGATGTTGCGCGTGGTCTAGACCCAGTTGCCCAGAATCATTCATACCAAACGTTAGCAGCTCACCCGCGCTCGTTACTACTGCACTGTGATGGTAACTAACTGCTGCCGTTGTTACGTGGTACTTTTCGCGCAAACTGTCAATCATGCGCGGTGTATGACTCTTTACAACCGTCAAGCCAAGTCCTAGTTGACCACAATCGTTGTATCCCCATGAGTATACAGCACCATCGGACGAAACTGCTAACATGTGCTCGCAACCATTTGCTGCAGCAATCATACTAATGGCGAATCCTCTTAGTGCATGCACAGGAGTAGCTATAACAACCCGCTCTTCAAATGTACCATTGCCACATTGGCCACTCTTGTTAAGGCCACATGTGTAAACAGCTCCGTCCTTCATCACTACAGCAAGAACCTCATTTCCTCCGGCAACATCGTGAATTGCCTTCGTAGAGAATAAGGGTACACGCTCCAGCTTGCCTGTCGAGTTACAGTGTCCCAGACAAAGTTCTCCGTAATTGTTTTGCCCGCAGGAGAACAATTCACAATTACCGTAACTGACCACAATAGATGGCCTTTCGGGAATCCGTGTTTGTAATCGTGCGGTTGCTAACGTGTTTTCATCGCTGACAGTACTCGGCAGTTTCAACCTCTGAGAGACGTTGCATAAGGCGGCAACCTTGTCATTCCATGACCTTCGTCGAGGGCACAACAATGAACTTGCTTCCAAATGGCCATCGTGAGACTCATCAGACGTGTATACATAATATGCAGAGCTCAGGTCACCTCGGTTGTTATCGTAACACGCGGCACACATTTTAATGCTGCTATCGTCACTGCGTGCGTAAAATACTCCACGTATTGATGCTTTCTTACATTCTTCGCAAGTATAAAAGCCTACCATGGTCTCGTTGTACGCAGGCCCATTGTCACGATCGAAGATACCAGAAAAACCTATGTATCCAATATCAATGTTTGTTCCAGCCGACGGGCATACTGCTTTAACAAGAATGTACCGACCAGTAATTGGATAGGCAATCTGCTTTGAAATCTGAGCGCAGCTATCGTTTAGTACAAAAAATGCGACTGGAACAGTTTCATCGCGAGAGCAGCACCCATTGCTGGGAGGAAATGGTAGAGCGGCAAATTCCTCCGCAGTCATGCCGTCATATTCCTTGAAGCACGATACATCAGGAGGAGTGCTGGTGATAAAAATGATGGCGCAACGAAGAGGACTCGAGTAACTTAACCCAGGACCTCTTACCTGGATGGAGCTTACGCACATAGGAGTATCGATCTCATGCTTTAGCACTAGGTTAACATTTGCTCCTTTGGAAGAGCTATAAACTGTTGCATCATCCACGAGACAATGACGCATGACACGTGAACTGCTAAGCTCTCCGCCATCGCAGGAATGTACTTGAAGCTGCAAGCTCTTCCCCAGTTGTGAATCGTTGAATGAAGACATGTGATGATTCAAGGGCTTTGTTGCGGGGTAGAATACTCGCGAAGGTAATTTAAGACGAGGTCGAGGGTGGAAATTTACGTCAAACACAGTACCGTTGCATAGTACTGACACTGCAGGAAACAGAGGCTTGTTTAGTCTTGCAATATTTAAATGGCATACCTCCAGGTTTGAGCGGTCAGAATACAAAGATATGGTCGCCGCTGTAAAATCAAACAAGAGTCCAATCGTTCCCCACTGTAGAACCTCCTCCGCGCTCGTCCACGTGACATCTAGCTTTTCCCGCAGCGGCCCTTCGAAGTCTAAGAAATCATCGCTAACTATACCAAAACTGAGTGCTGATCGTCCGTGTTTTCCCGCCGCAATAACACGGATCTCGATAAAGATACTTTCATTCTCGAAACCCTGGCTTGCAGCAATAGTCTCGAATTGATCTTGAGATAAACTGCAGTCACCGGCACACACCGTCATTCCATTTGGCAAAACTTGTAGGTGACTTCCTTTACGATTAACATTCCAACTGATCGATGCTCCATCAAAAGGAACTGCTATAAGCCCTCCAGAAACAACTGCTTGGGGCAGTCGAAAGTTAGAGGCAGCACACCACAACTTTGGCGGGATAGAAGGCACGAGATGCCAGTGCACATCAGCATCCTTGAGACCAATTGAAGGAAAAAGACTGCTTTCAACTGGATTGCTTGAAGCTATAGAGACCACATGACACCTATTCCCGTTGTTGTAAAATTCCAATTGCTCTTGCTCACAATCTAGTAAAACACCAAGAATATTCAAATTATTCCAACGGATTCCTGTTGTAATATCTCCCATAAAGCGTTCGTGATAAAGAAGCACGCCATAAAGACTGCAATCTCCCGAGACATACGTATTAACATCTGCTGTGCCAGGTGTGATGCCAACAAATACAGGAGTATCACCAAGTAGACGCACTGAAACCTCCCAATACCAACGACCCCTGTAGAAACTTCTGTCAAACACCGCAAGGCCACCTCGGTTTTGGGATTTACCCAATGCCTGCAGATTTTCATCGCTTCCGTCAAAGCTCTTATGAGTTATAGACAGTTTGCGCAGATCAGATCCAATCGTCACATACCGTGAACAAAGAATTTTTGGACATTTTAATCCCGTCCCGGCTGGAAGTATGGTATATGTGTCGGTACATCTACGATCCATCGGTGAGTACCTGGATACATTGTACTGGATAAAGCTTTGCCATCCTTTCCAACTTGTTAAGTCTGTCACCAGAGATACTAAATTGGTAGACTGAAGATGGTTCCAATCTTGCCCCCTATACGGTAAACAGCAAGTCTCCAGCACAAGTAACATATCATGTACGGCAAGATGAATAGATGATGGAGATGGTCTTGTCTTATTCTTTTCATCGTCCACCCTGGTATCAATCAGCTTCTGGACTTGCTGGAAGTGGCTTGCTGTTGTTTTGAGGAGCAATGTCAGCAATTGAAAAAATTCTCGTCGAATGGCATCCAACAGCTGCGGCCCAGCAAATTCAAGATCCGTCAGATAGTGCACTTTAACGATTGACATTTGTTCTGCTGCTATTTTCTCCACGCGTTTATCTCCGGTTATACAAACGCGCTTAAAAGCAGAAGACAACATGGGAATGACGTGGAACCGCGACATTGGGAGATTATCAATATTCTGTAGTAGACGGACAAACGTCGTAAGCCCTCGTAAGCGATATTTTGCTCGATTCTGATGTAACATCAATATGTCTCGCATTTGGTCATCAAAATGGCGAGTCGATGCTTTGTTATCTGGACTGGAAAGTAGCATAGGTTTTTCTGAATGCTGCAGGAATGAAAAGATATCAGCATGTATCTGTTCGTCTTCTTCTTCCATCACCTCTACCGACTTTGTTTCCATCAGCTTCTCAAACTGGCGTGCAAAACGCTTTTGCTTGTGCTCTTCGAAAGTTGTTTCAGAAGGTTTGTCTTGAGAAGCATTTGAAAAATCTGTCACTTTATGTTGGTTAGTATAATAATACTGATCAAATGAAAGGAGGGAAAACAAGGGGTAACAAACCGTAATTTTTTGCCATCGAGATTCCGGGGAGAAGCTTTATAGGAGAGGAGGCCGATTGGGCATCTTGAATTGGCGCAGGTGCCAGCTGGAGAAGAAGGAATGCTCGGCGGATAATAGGCTCACATACTGCATTATATAATACCTGCTGTCGGTCCTTTGCCGTCATATTAGGAGAAAAGCCGCTAGGAGCTCCCGCCTCACTACAATAGCAAGTGCAATAAATTCATAAACTGTGTATATGGTTCCAACATAGAATGCGTTGTACTTTACCTGAAAGCTGCAGCTAGTTTTTGCTGCTCTCTCACAATCCTAGAAGCAATCAATACGAGTGTGTGAGCAATATAAGCAAAACAGGTAAAAATATCGCGTGGGACAATGTACCAACGACGTAGCTGTAGCGCAGCCTTCCAGGCATTAATCACTGATTCTGCTAGTGCACCTTTACTTGAAATTGGTTCATTTGTGTAGGAGACATGGGTATGCTTCAAAAGAGCAGCAAATGTGGCACGGACCGCACGGTTTACTGCCTCAATTCCATCACTTTTTTCGAGTATCGCCTCTACACTGTCTTTCCGTTTCAATCTTACAGCTCGAAACTGTAGATTTTCGTTCCCTCGACCCGATTCAGGATCTAACGCATTACGTACTTTATCCAAAAGCTTCTTGCCGTTGCCAACATTGTCTATCACTTGAAGCAGCAGCGCTTCATTTCGACCAACCTCATTATCTTTCAGCGCAGCTTCGGGCCATGCTTCTTCCAGCCCGCCCCGGAAAAGTGTCGACTGCAACCACCTCTCGCTCACAGCGACTCCGGTATTCAGCGAACCACCAATTACCAAATTCGTGGCGTAGTGACTTCCGACCCAAGCTATTATGTTTTGGAGGTCCTTAAGCCACTCGTGGCTCTTTGCAATGGTTTCTCCAGGGCACCATACGACTGAAGAATGAGTCATTGCCAAAGATTGAGGTGCTGAAGAAGGTCCCATATCAGTCTCGGCTTTTCCTGGAGTAGACAAACGGGGATATATATGCTGCGAGAGGATAGTCCGGCTGGGCGCAAATGAAATTTTCCCGGGTTCATAGTCCAATAAACCAGATTCTGTTCCGGCCTTTTGAACCTTAACAAGCAGTGTTTCAGTCCCAAAAAGTTTTGCTAGATCCACAGGAATAGCAATCCGACGGATCTCTGCATCCACCAAGTTCTTTACTTTCCAATGTGCGTATCCCTTAGACTTGATAATCTTATCCCATAAACGCTTAAGGATTTGATTATACGTGACGGAAGATCCACTAGTCTGCTGCAGATATGCTGAGAGCTCTATTGAAATAGATGCAAGCGCTGTATCTACGAAGTCAGTCTCAACCTTTAGGGTACTAAGTGTCTCAACACGCGGGTTGCATGAGTACGACACACTACGCTTGCTGAGGATCGCAAACGTTGTATGAAGTTTTGTCGAAAGAGCTTCCAATTGAGACCAAAACGGATCGAGTAAAGCGGGAAGTGCGTCATGAACGGAGGGTAGCGAAAACATGCTGAGCAGCACAAATGGCAGTAGCTTGCCTGAAAAACTGTGCTGAATAGCCACTAGAAGATGTTGACTCTTTTCAAATGGCATTGCATGGCATTGATCCAGATACTGTGATATGAATGCAACCAGTTTCATGCATGCTGATTCAATGATCACCCAGCCACGATTGGTGGAGCGCGAACACCAAAATATTGTTGCGCGCAGCAAGACATTGAAGCACTTGAATTCGTAATTTCGTTCAATATCGTCGAGGTCATCCACGAGCTTTGTGAAATCTTCTGGCGACAAATCTATCACATTTTTCGTCTTCTCCCACAGCCCATTCAACAATGTGTCCATACACGCGATCACAATTTCTGTAATTACCGTATCTGATGAGCTGTTTGCCTTGGCAAGCACGTCGGGGTCACCAATTAATTGAAAAAGCATCTTTGCTGACGTAAAGTAGGGGACAAGCATCGGAACTAATAGCTCCTGCGCTGGTGTCGACTTCGCTTCCAAATTCTGTTTTTTTACCATCAGCCGATTCATGACTTGTATCCTGTCCAAGAGGGACGGAAAAAGGGCTGAAAACCCGTGGCAGATTGCCGCTGCAGATTCGTTCTTCACTGCATCATAAAGCCACACCACTTCACCTGACATTGGTAGTTTCGGTTCATGATTCACTATCATGAACAGCAGCTTACAAATTAAATCAAAATGTCCTTCACATTGAGATGATGCAGATGTTAGTCCAATTGCTGAACCGTCCAAGCAACTCCGAGAAAACTATAGAAGAAGTACGTAGGTCAGTACATGCGCATAATAGAGCGCAAGATGTAAGTGAAATAAGCAATCATACCTCATAGAAATTTATCTTGAGCAGCCGTATCGTTACGAGCAACGGATACATCACGTGAACTGCCGATGATGTGGTGTTGGATTCGTCTTCAACGAACGTGGTCAAATCGATAAATCGAGACATTAATTTGTCCAACAGTGCATACAGTGCTGAAAACGTTGCCTCATTAGGATCTATGCAAAGCGATCGGTGCAAGCACCGTGACAGCTGCACAGAGTCTGCATCTTCTTCGGGAACGCTATTTCCAGCTAAACGGTCCAGATGAGAAAGCAAACAAATTGCAGTGTCCAAGGCTTCTGCCGCACAATGTTGAGTCGACCGGTTGCCAGCTTTCGTGCGAAGAGCGCTCACCACATGGACCGCATCACCAATCATCGACACATTTTTGGTCACGTGTAGTCTGTACATTCCTGTTGAGCTTGGAAAAGACATCTTGCGAACTTTGCTACAGCAAGACACTTTTCCTTGCAGGTTAATGCAGCCCCCGAAAAGAAACAAGTTCCCGGATTGAGGGGCAGGTAACTCGGAATTAGGGATGCTGGGCAGCGCCGTCACTGCACCTGTTCGTAAATGCAATGCCGCTGAGCAATATCCGTTGATTTCTTCCTGAAAAGTCGTTTCAAGGTCATTCCATTTTTGCGATGTCGTGGAAAAATACCAAATATCGCACAAGTAGGTGTTTGTCTGGTTGATACCCCCAAATATCCAAATGTTTCCAAGGTCAGCGCACATACTATAGCATATTCTACCTTCAGGTAGCATCAGCTGGGATTTATTGCTCGAGCCGCGTAAACAACTTTCTGCATCCTTTGAGCCTCCTCCAATATTGTCGTCATAACACAAGTGCCACACACGATCAAACGTACTATACTTCCAAAGGTCAGACCTGAATCTTCCAGCACGATCTTTTCCTCCAAATATGTATACACACTCCCCTATGGCAGCAGAAGAACACCCAGCTCGTGGACCAGGATCTAGAGATATCGAACCAGGCAATCGAGACCAAGCGTAACTATCAAGCGACAAATACCACGAGTCTCCAAGAATCTCGTTTTCAACCGATTTTCCACCATACATGAAAACGATCGTGTCAAGGCGAACGTGAATCTTTGAGACGGTATGGAATGCACGAGCCTGCGGCATAGATGTCGCTGCGCCAATAGAAGCTTGAATCAAGTTCCATGCTGGAAGTGAGCCGTCTACGTCTCTTAACGTTGAGCACTTATACAAGTCCATGTGCCGAGATGTCGCACAGGTACTCTCACCACCAAGGACTAGAATGTGGTAGTCATCGATTGCCACAACTTGATGGTTGCAAATTCCTATTGGAAAGTCAGCCCATCTCTCCCAAATTTTTGCATCAACATCGTACACCCACACTTGATTTGTTACTTCGGTACGTTGAGAAAAGGACGATCCTTCACTAAGCATTCCACCAACAACAAATAGTCGATTGCCAACTAAAGCTGATGCGGATCCTTCAGCTGGTAAGGGATGCGGTGATAAACCATCTAATTGATCCCCTGGTGAATGAATTACTACGCTAGTGGAGGGTACTGCGATGGCACGGGAAATACTTTTTAAGTCATAGCCAGTCGCTGGAGGATACGCAAAAGCTTGATGTCCCAGGTTAATGCGGATGATTTCGCCTCGTTCAAGACTAATGCCAGGCATCATACCTGAACGCCTGTCATCCGCTGAGTACTTAAGTTCAGAGTATGCCACGCCCAGGTTGACTCCGTTTCGAAAATATGTCATTGTTTGTGTAGTCAGGTCCAGCAGGCAACCGATGATATCACCAACTCTCCATTTCTCTCCATACGAAGATGATTCACTATTCCAGCGCCGCTGACGATGACCATCATAAGACCATGAGTGAGCATGATCGCCAACTCCTTTTCCCTTGTCTGAGTTTCCCTGGAAGTAGCCATCGATCCATCCAACTTGGATTAAACCGCTAGTGACGACCTCAACCTCGTAAAACCATGTACCTTCGAAAAGAGACACGCCTACCGTGGAAATCGATCCAAAATTACTAAGCCCCTCAATCTCTCCCGAGCGGTCAATATCAACACGACCGCAAATGACCACGACACCAGATTGGTCCAACATAAAGAGATCGCCATCATCGTTCTCGCGATTTCGTTCCACGATTAACGACGTAGTGTAAAACCCAGCAGCAATATCCACACAGCGACGGGGATTTTTCTCCGGGCGAACTTTTAGAGGAACAGGCAACAACGCATCAGCGCTACCTCGATTCCCAAGCTGCCCTTTGTTGTTTCGTCCAAAAACAAATACCTGTCCTTGATCTGAAAGCAGCACAGTGTGGTAGCAACCGCACGTTGCCCGTACCATTCGTGTGCCAGCAGAAAAGGCCACAACATTTGGCACATTCTGGTGCACCTTGCTTCCGATTCCTAGCTGTCCATAGTCGTTACGACCAACTGAAAAAGTTTGACCATCGGTGGTAACAACCACAGAGTGGTAGTACCCACACGCAACAAAACATACGGTTTCATTTGTAAGAGCGACCGGGGAGAATACGTTGACCTGACGATTGTGGGCTAGACCCAATTGCCCGTAATCATTTTTTCCGCAGGCAAACAAGTCGCCTGTAGCTGTGCAGACTAGTGTATGGTACAATCCACAAGCTGCCATCGATACTTCAATGCCTTTAAGGCTCTTAACGAGCTGCGGTATCGACTGAAGTTGTGTGTGTTCTAATCCAAGTTGTCCACAATCATTCATGCCAAACGTATAGAGCTTCCCGGAGTCCGTGACCACAGCACTGTGGTGATAACTTACTGAAGCGTACCCCAGTTTCGTATCTTTCAACGACTCAATAAGCTTTGGGAGATGTATCTTGGTTGCCAAGTTTCCATGTCCCAATTGTCCACGGTTATTGCATCCCCACGAATAGGCAAGTCCTAAATCGGTCAGTGCGATTATATGCTCGCATCCATTGCTCGCAGCAATAAACTTCACTTGTTGTGAGCGCAGGGTCTGTACAGGGCGGAGCATCATCACTCGCTTATCAAAGTGTCCATGGCCGCATTGACCGTTTTTATTCAATCCACACGTTAGCACTGAGCCATCATTTGTAAGAACCGCCATTGTTTCGTTGCCGCTAGCTACCTGGCAAATATCGTCCCATCCACAAAGTGCAACACTGGTAAGCTGATGTCGCTCAGTATCGTCTCCTGTTCCTAGTTCTCCATACGAATTTTGACCGCAACTGTACAGTTCTCCAGAAGCGTCACACTTTCCGTACATAGGCTGTTCTTTGAGTTCGGCAAGTTTTGCTATCGTAGTTTCTAAATTTATCGAGCTCTTTGGTGGCTGCTTTATTAACCAAAGTACTACGGAGAGCATAGTTGCAAGCGACCCCCGGGCCAGTCCCACTTCGGCCAATGTTTCGATCGTGAGAGCTTCAGCGCGCATTTCTCCTTCCGACGCTCTATTTGTCACAAGATGAGCAAGGTCACCCAGGCACTTACTCAGCAAATTGAAGGCGGATGATGCGGATGGTGCCAAATACATACTGTCCGAGTAGGCGGTGGGCTTTATTGGTTTCAAATTTTCCTTGACCATCTGCAGTGCGTTTTCATATTGTGTTGGGTTGCTTTTTCTTGTAGCTTTTAGTAGCATTACGACCATGTCCCAGCCAATGGTCATACAATTTTGTGTTGGTAATGGAAGCGGTGGCGGCGAAACTTTGCACATGGTCATTGACCGTGCTCTTGCAGCCAGCAATCGCTGCTCGTACCGGTATTTTTCCTTCTTTGTCAGATGATACAATATCTGCAAGTTCTTCACGTAGCACGCGACTCGAGCGTTAAATGCTCCAGGTATTGCTTTCCCGACAATGTCATCTCGAATAGAATCATGTCCAACTTGTATTGGTAGACCAGCGAGCTGGGAAATGTGCTGGAATAACTCATCCACGGAGTCCACGGAGCTCATAATTTCCTTCATTTGCTGCTCTGGACTACACGTTTGTAATTGCTTAACCACTTGAGTCTCTGTATCAATCCATTACCAATACAATTGACCCCATTAGTCATTGTCTTTCTTAATCCTGTTGATGACGTTTGTATCTCACCTTTTGGCAAATTGCACAATGACGCACTAAACTCGATGATTTTATCCATAGCATCTTTTGAATCTTCAACACTACTAGGAGTCACCACTATCCCGCTTGAATCACCGACCTTGCTAACATCATAGAGCGGTACATAGGAAGCCTGGACTGGGCGTAGCAACGTGCGTTCACCCGGTGATTGCTTCACTCCGACTGGTAGCGTGATTGGTTGTCCCATTGTCTGCTCACGTCTGCGCTCTATCTCTTTCTCTAGCAGCTTAATATGATTAGTGCGGGTAAGAGAGAGAGAGAGAGTGAACCTGTCAAAAGACGCGACTTTTCGGCCGCATTAGATCTTGTGTGTGGTCTACTCAATGGGTAACAAACAATGAAACTTGCTCTACAAAGCGATGAAGCCATTTCACATGCCACTAGACGATTTGAATCAAACGTTTTATTGAAACGTTTCAAAAAAACTATGTCTTTGGTTATTATTTTTTTATGTGACGAACTTCACAACATATGCTATTCGTGCATGAGACTGTACTTACTGACTGGCCTTTAAATCGGAACCGCTCCGTTCTAGAAAGAAGACGCTTGATTCCCGACGTGAGACAACTCTGTTTATCGCGTCTTCATCTGATCCTATTATATGATGTAAACTCGAATCTTTTTGCCAAGTCATGGGAAATATATAAATTGCTTCAACTTCATCGTTTCTATATGCCACCTACGTTCCCAGTCAAGTCTCGCGTGTGCAATATAATTGAGCCCAAAGTACATCCTCTCAGGATATCGCCAGACATTTTCCCTTTGGCTATTTGTCTGACCATCTTATCAGTCATACGACTATATCCTTCTTCCATCTAACATTGTGGCGACGGTCTGAAATTTTGTAATCATCAAACATTCCTCAGGCTTCGTAGCGGCTTGATTTAATGCGATATAGCACCGTAAAAGTCTGAGATCGAATTTCTTGTGGGTTCCTAATAGCGAGTGTTTCTCGAGCACCCTTCTATCTACTGTCACTGTTGTCTGAAATGTCGAGACATGGTGGATTTTCCAGCTGGTTGGGATGAGACCTGTTGAGTTTTCAGACTACACTCAGCATTGACACCCCGAGCCGCAACAGCAACCGTCTCTCTGCCGCATATACCAACATATTTTCATTCTTCAATCCGCTTTCAACTCGCAGTAACGATTGTGGAGACAGGTTAGTGGCTGCACATGTTTTCCTTTGACAAGTCTGTTGGCGCCGTTCTTACTGTATTTTTTCTCATTAGTGTGTCAACGTCCATCTGTCAGCACCAAGAGATCTTGTCATATAACTAGACACGAATATTGACGACTCGGAGACGACGTTTGTAAAGCAACACAACGACATCTAGTTCTATCTATCAAGTGAAGAACGAAGGGAGAGAAACAGGGACTAAGAAAGGGATGAAAGTCATGCGAGCACAAGTGCAAAGCGACTTGCCTGGTAGAGAGCGCTTGCCTCAAAAGGTTGCTCACCGAAACGATCCGGTGCTGCTTCCACGAAGCCGGGCCATCAAGCCTGTCAGTGCTCCCAGACGCAAACCGCTCGTGAAAAGTCGATTGGCAATGGTAACAACAAGCAAACGCGTCGAGAAGCCGAGACGCCTTCTGGGCGATGAAACTGTCTTCTATCCGAATATCTGGTCGCCACCCGAGACTGCCGGAGACGTGTCCGCTACCAAGAAGCTAAAGCAGCTAGTGGACATTAGCCAGATTGCGCACGTGTTGACGACACTGGACTACAAGAGCGGCTATGAGGCTCCTACGAACGCCGAGTCAGTTAATATCTGGGCATCACTGGAATCACAGCAGAATGCCAAACGTGCTGCAATGATGAACAAGACGCAGCAACTTGCCAGCAACGTATCGGCCTCGATTTCCGAGCACAGTAGTGAGGAAAGCTCGTCACTGGTCATTTCGTCTAGCGTGCTGAGCCTGGGTCCTTTAAGAATGGGTGCCAGCACGCTCCGAAAAGAGCTATGGTCAGGTGAGTTTCCAAGTGTAATGAAAACGCCAATCTCGGCTCCGCGTCGGAAAGGTGTAAACGTAGTATTCTCGAACGTGCTAACGCGCAATGATGAAGTAAATATGAGCTGGAACTCACAGTTGCTACTGGGGATGCATGAGCCGATTCGTCATGCCCTTTTCGTGATCGATCGGTTCTTGGAGCGCAGTCGTGACTTGAAAAAGTCACCCATGAATCGGAACGTGCGCGAGTTTTTTAGCTGGTTCAAACGTTACTTTGTTGAATTTGTGCGAAACCAGCACAATGTGAAAACGACGGTTCTCCTCCCACTCGTGGTCATCAAGGTTGTGGAAAAACGAGATATTGCGACGTTCTATCAAACGATTTTTGCGCTGGTGGATGTGATTATTTCGCATGAAGCCCAGCTGTTATTGGCTGTATCGACAGCTGGTTCGTGGCAAATTCGCCTAACCATTCTGCAGGATGATATTCGGCGTCTCAACTACTTACTTCTAAATGTACTAGCACTAGAGGAAGTAGCATTTCTGCCTGCTATTGAACACGCATTTTCAGAGAAAGCTTTTTATCGATACGTCATGCCACGGATTTTTCGTGCGACTCGACCAAAGCGTATTATGGTCCCATGGATTGTCGAGAGGAGCCGTATCTGGGGTGGCAACAAAGTTGCTAAAGCGTACAAGGATGACATATCATTTACGGCACGGTTCCTGTACGACCATGTGTGGCACCCTTATTTCGAAAACAATATTGCATCTACCATGAAGCATCTCGATAATGATGTGGAAGGCGTAGCTGCAAAGGGTTCGGACGCTTCATGGTTAGGGTGTAGTATCATGTAGTTAAAGAGAGCTTTGTATTGAATGAAGCCTCGTGACACTCTTGAATACATTATCGGATTATGAAAACTATTAGTATTTGGTAAAATGGGCTCTTATTACTACATCAATTATAATAGCAGGACCCACTGATGCCCTTGATCAGCACTAAATAGCTTTTGCGATGAGGTGGAGCTACCGAATATCTATATATTGGACAAAACACGGGACGAAATATTCAAGCTAGCTCGTATATGCAACTTGAAGCTGTTTCGTTTGACATCTAACAGCTCCAAGCATTCAAATGCCACAACTCTGTTCAAAACGTGCTTGCTTTGTCTGTGTTAGTGTGTCAAAATTGAAGGTCTTTCTTATCTCCGAGAAAAAAATGCCACAACATTTTCCGTAGACTCTGTAATTGTCAAGCTTGCCGTCCTTCTAGAATCTACTGTTGCATCTGTTGTGACGCATTAGTGCAGAGAATGAGATATATCGCTAGATTTTATATTCTTCATGAGTTGGTGTGTCCTACGTCAAATGGCGTACAGCACATCACGTCTGCGACATGGTCTGCTGTGACTTGCGCAAAAACCATAAAGTGTACGAGTGGCGGCGCAATGAGCGAGGTGGCTGAGGATCAGTCGGCTAAGCAGAATGCGCTAGTATTACAACTTCCAATGGATGGTGAAGGAAAACCTGTTTGCGAGTGGATTGACACGCTGCTTCAAGCGGCCGTGATTGCCAAGGGCACGCAGAAGAAACCAGAACAGGACGAAGCATTAACGACTACAATGGCTTCTTCGACAAGTGTTGACGTTTCTACTACGACCACAGCTTCCGTCATTGCATCCTCAAAAATGGGCGACAAAGCTACAGTAGATGCAACAACTTATGAATCGACCAAGATTCTAACTGAGGAGAAGCAGAAAGATGAATCACCAACGTGCCCAGTAGTATCTAACCTAGACGCCGTCAAGACTGAAGAGAGAGCATCTGCACCAGCTTCTAAGCGCTACAGTCGTCGGCGTTGTGAAGTGGAAGGCTGCACCAAGTTTTCACGCTTCAACAATGCTTGCTCGGGGCATGGTGGCAGACGTCTTTGCGCGGAGACTGGGTGCAAGCGAGTGGCGCAGTTTGGGCATAAGTGCAGCGCGCACGGAGGTGTCAAGCTGTGTCGGGTGGAGGGTTGCCATCGTGCTGTACAGTCTCGCGGATGCTGCAAGACACACGGTGGTGGTGTTCGGTGTCAGTATCCAGACTGTACGAAGGGTGCCATTTCCAAGGGATTTTGTCGTTCACATGGTGGTGGGTCGCGCTGTGCTGAACAAGAGTGTCAAAAGTGGGCTCAGCGTCACGGATACTGCGTGCGCCACTCAAAGTCTACTTTTAGTCCAAATCCGGTGCCAATCTTGGAGTACATGATTGACTTGCCAACGGCACACAACATTTAGGACCACATGCGAGTAGCTCTTCAAATTAGCATACACACAATAAAGCGCTGACTTTGTAAACAGAATGTGTGCACCACATTACGAAAGCATTTTTGATTAGATCGAAACAATGGACTTGTCTTGTCCGATCGACCCAATCTACCTCGCTGGGTTTGCTACCAAGTGTATAATGCCCAGTCAAGTATCAAAATTTACTCCAGAGTCTTTCCACCTATTGGATTCGTATGCGTCACACCGAGATACTCGTGAGAACAGACAATATTTTGTCCATTTGCAAGGTTCTTTTTTGCTAATGGAGCGTGTACATAGTGGTGGAAATTGCATGTAAGGAGCGATCAAGTCCGTGTTATTACGGTAATGAAGAGGACAGACAGAGCGTTGAGTTAAAGTTTGGTGACTTTGTGGACTACTATCAAGCCACATTCAATAAACAGACACATTGGCTGCAGACGGTAGACGATCTGGAATTTTATCTGGCCCAGTGCCCCATAGCTATGCCACAATCTGATGATACATGCACCAAAGCGATCTTGCCCGCCATTATGCATGATATCTGCGTGTAAGTGTACAGCAATATCTGGGGTTTTCATTCATTGTTGTAACACTCGTGTGCCATTCCAGACCCGAGTGTCTTCATAAAAAGCCTGTCACCCAAGTGAATCTCTGGATGACTGTGCTACCTGGCCGAACGACGCTGCACTATGATGCGTATCACAACATTGTGGTCGTTTTGTACGGAAGAAAAACTATTACACTATATCCCCCATCCGACACTGCAAAAGTATATCCGTATCCGGTTCATACCAAGTCCGTGAATCACAGCCAAGTGAACACCTCTCAACCGGACCTCGAAAAACACGCACGCTTTGTAAATGCATCGGCTCAGCAATTCGCAGTCGTAGCTGGTGGTACAGTACTCTATACGTAGTATCCATGATCCTATCTTGTGTCTCAAGTAACGTATATGTGATTGTTTCGTTGAACAGACGCACTTGTGATTCCGGAAGGGTGGTGGCACATGGTGGACTCGGACAAGTTTACTATTGCTATCAACTACTGGTGGAATGGCGTGCGAGAACAACTCGTAGCAGATAAACGCATGGTGCCTTACTACGCCCGTGTGATGCTGGAAGAACTGGTCAAGCAGCAATGCGAGGCGCGTCTTCTTGCCTTTCGGTCTTCATCTCGGGTAGGTATCGTTGCAAACTTTGAAGATGCAGATCAAGTAGCAGCTGCGTATTTGGCGTCAAAGGATCAAGGCTATCGTGAACAGGTGTTGTTGTCACTGGAACGCAATATTTTTGTGAAAACACAACGGTTTCTAGCAGTGAACAACGTTATAGAGTGGCGAAAACTACTTGTAAATGCAAGTGTGGACTTGGCTGCTGCCTTAGTTGAGTGTTGGGAAAGTGTGGATATTGAACCTGATACTTTAGGCGAGCTATTTGGCGCTCTTGAAGATGAGGAGGTAGAGTCGTTGAAAAAGCTAATAGCTGCCAAACAAGCCCAGTTCCGCCGGGAATGTGCTGCCGACATGTATCAATCACTGTTTGGCTAGTTCTAGTAGCTTTGAATTAGAACCTGCGGATTGGCAGTTTTTCTAATTCGTATGAAATGCTTTCGTTTGATTTTACAGCAATCTAAATATTAAAAAACACCTTGGTGACGGTTGTAAGCGACGATTACATGCTGTCATAGCTAAGCAGTTTTGATCTCAGGTTGAAAGGTTAGGTTGGGTGTCATACAAGCCGTCAGCAGATCCGAGACCTACTTATCCTAAGTCTTGATCTGCAATAACGTCTAATTGTCTGTCTACCCCATCCCTAAGGCTATGAGATCCTATAATTTCAACATTTACGAAAAGTCGACTCTCTTCTTTCTATAAACCTATCCTTCAGAATAATCACAATAACAGCGTACCGTCTGGAAAAATATCCACTATAATGTTCTTCTCTCCACAAAAAACGAAAAAAAACCGGCAGTCAGTCAGTCAGTCAGTCGCCCCCACAAACAAAAAGAACAAAGCTAAAGACGTGAAGTGTCTCTATGACTGGACAAAACTACGTATTGCTGGCTTTGCTGGCAGTCTTTGCCGTACTGCAGCACATGACGGCTGCTGCTGCCGTTGACGGTGTGATTATCGTGCGCGGTAACAAACTCTATAACGCCAATACAGGCGAACGTTTCTTCATTAAAGGGGTGCGTACGTGCGTGCACGTTAGAATGGCTAAAGGATAGAGCAATGTACTAATCAAAACAATCGATGATATGGTAGTATAGAGATCTCATTTATATTGTGTATGTACACTTAATGCTACGGAATAGTTGACATACGAGTACGCAGTGAGCGACGAGTACTATGACAAGTATTCAAAGGCTACTATCGAAGAATGCTTGGCTGGTCTTCAGTACAACACATTGCGTCTATACAATATCAATCCAGAGGCATCTTACAAGAAGTTTATGGCCGACATGGCCAAGCTTGGCGTGTACGTAATGGTTTCAGCCTCGCCTGATAATGATGTCTACTATGGCAAATACCGCTACTCGACTATTACTAAGAAACTAAGTTGCTCGGGCAAAGTATCGTCAGATGGTGGTGCTAAGACTGTGGACCAGACGGAGACTTGCTACCCGGCATTGCTACTTGAGTATGGCAAGAAGATTATTCAAAACTTTGCACAGTACGATAACACTCTTGGTGTTGTCGTAGCCAATGAAATCATGCAGGAGGACCTGACGGCTGCCTCATGTGTAAAGGCTTACGTGGCTGATTTGAAGCGATGGATGGCGGCTAACGGCAAGAAATTGCGCATTTTGCCGCTTGCTTACGCCGCTGCTGACAGTAGTAACAACGAGGTCTCGAACGCTGATGACTATCACGTGATTAAGGTTCAGGGTCTTTTATGTGGAGACAAAATGATAAATGGCATGATGGCAGAGAGTATTGATATCTACTTGATTAACGAGTATCGTTGGTGCGCGGGCTCAACGTTTGCAGAGGCATACGAACGCTACATTAATATGGCGCAGGGTATCCCTATAGTCGTTGCCTTCGGAGAATACGGATGCAAGACTTCTGCCTCGACTTCTCGTGATTGGGGAATGGTTCCTTACTTGTACCAAGAGCCTGCCAAGACTCAGAAGTTTACTGCGGTCTGGTCCGGTGGTTTGGCCTATTCGTTTGGTGAAGCAAAACTTGGCAAAGATTCGCTGTTCCCAATGTTCACAGGTAAATTTGCTTAGTAGGCATAAGTCTGTCATGTTTGTGTGCGTTTGATGATTGATTATTTGTCGTTTCTTTGCAGGTGGAAGCACGGACTTTTTGTCGACGCCTAGTTCGAAGCCCTCGAAGGACTACACTAATTTGAAGGCCCAGTTTGCCAAGTATCTGGGCTACACAGATGATGCAAAATGGACTGATAGCTCTAAGTGTTCGTGGACACCACCGTTGGAAACGAAAACACAGTCCTCGAACAAGGCGGCAACTGAGCACGGCTGGATCGTGAGCAGCTGTTCAGCGAGCTACTTGAAGCTCGCCAGTACAGACTCATGGGTTTGTTCTAGTCGTGAAGGCGTGGTTTGCACGGACGATGGCGATACGTGTGATGTTAGCCTAAGTGGTGCGATTGGTACGACTCAGGAAGACATTTGTGGCACTTATGAAGTCAAGAGTGGTGGTGGTACCTGCGAGACCGCGTCCGATTGCGGTGGTAACGGCCAGTGCAAGGAGTCAGACGGCACAAAGTCATGCAGCTGCTTGCCCTGCTACACTGGCACCGACTGCAGTGTGAAGGACATTAGCTCGTGCGCGACGCTAAGCAACTCCGACTCGGCCCCTCGGACCATTTTCGTTGGTGTGGGTGTATTTCTGGGTGTCATGGCAGTGGTGTTTATTGCTCTGGGTGTTGCAGCGGCGAAAAAGAATGCTGGTACGTGTGATGATGCATTTGTGTCACTACATGTTGTTTCTCTTCTCAATGTCTACCTATTGATGTCTGTTGTCTTATTCATAGAAACGACGAGGCTGGCAAGGCAGATAAAGGCTGGAAACAACGACGAAGCGAGTGCTGGTGCTTTGTAAAGGCAGTAGATGCCGTATGCAAAGAAGAATAAACCCAGGGTGAAGCTTTTGATGGTGTTGTTGACAGTGCAAAATGTTTGGTTTCATTCTAGTATGAATGAGTAGAAAACATTGATCATATACCGGTATGATACCGACTGCTTTCACCGCTTTGATAATAAAAAGGAATAAAGTCTCATTATTCGCTTCCGTGTCAAAAGCTCACGAGCACCATTCGTCTAATTAAACCAAGTAAGAGATTAATTTAACGATATAATGCCACCAAAGGGAAAGAAGACGGAAGAGGTAAAGATCAAGTAAAATCTCTACTTTGTCTTTTGTATCTCGTCCTCTTTGATCGACGCTTTTTCTCTCTCTATATATATAGTCTACTCGCACGTATTTGGGACGTCCTGGTAACAACGTCAAGATTGGTATCGTCGGTGTCCCGAACGTGGGCAAGAGCACGTTTTTCAATTGTTTATCAAAACTTCACATTCCAGCTGAGAACTTTCCATTCTGTACTATTGACCCTAATGATGCCGTCGTACCACTGCCCGACCAGCGTTTTAACTGGCTTGTAGACAAGTATAAGCCCACCAGTGTCGTGCCACCCGTGATCTCCATCACAGACATTGCTGGCCTTGTACGTGGTGCAGCTGATGGTGCGGGTCTAGGTAATGCCTTTTTGTCACATATCCAGGCCGTGGACGCTATTTATCACATGGTGCGTGCCTTTGACTCGACTGAAGTGACCCACGTAGAAGGAAATGTGGACCCCGTTCGTGATATGAAGATTATTCAGGAGGAGCTGCGTCTTAAGGATATTGAACGCGTTAAGAAGGAGTCATTGGGTGTCAAGAAGCTTGCGGAGCGTGGCATTGGTGGCAAGGAGAAGAAGCTCGAGTATGAGGCTTTGTGCAAAATTCAGGAGTGGCTCGAGTCTGGCAAGGACGTTTCTTTTGGCACGTGGACCGCCCATGAGGTTAATATCCTAAATGCTATGCAGTTGTTGACGGCCAAACCAGTTGTCTATCTCATCAACGTGAGCAAGCGTGATTACCTGCGCAAGGGAAACAAATACCTGCCCAAGATAGCTGAATACATTAAGGAACGTGGTGGAAACGAGCCGGTGATTCCTCTCAGTTGCGAGTTTGAACTTGAGCTGCTAGACCTTGAGGATGCTGGCCAGGTTGAGACATACTTTAAGGAAAATCCTACGCACAAGTCGATTCTTAACCGCGTGCTCCGTATGGGATACCAGGCTCTTGGTCTGATCCACTTTTTCACGGCTGGTAAGGACGAGGTGCGGGGGTGGACCATTCGTAAGGGACGAATGGCACCCCAGGCTGCTGGTGTGATTCACACAGATTTTGAAAAGGGCTTCATCATGGCGGAAGTCCAGGCGTTTGCTGATCTGAAAGAGTGTACGTGTAATGAATTGTATATTGGTATGTGGGGTTCAAATAGGCTAACGATTGATGCAACTTCTTCATTCAGTGGGCTCCGAAGAGGCTGTTAAAAAAGCTGGCAAGCTCAAGCAGCAGGGCAAGAAGTACGAGGTGCAGGACGGCGACATTATTTTTTTCAAGTTTAACAACTAGGTGAACTATAGCTGGTCACCTGTGATGATTGGGTTGATTAACCGTGCAAGTTAAGGCACTACCCTTTCACAGATTCATTGTCGGTGTGTTGTTTGTTGTCCTTGCGGGTGCGCTTGATGCCTGCAAATATTCGACTGTGATGCTGAAGAGCCTACAATGAGTTAGCATAGATGCCTTGAACATAAAGGTATACGCGTTATTGCTGGAAGCAGTCGTATTGCTTGTACTGAGCAAACAAATAACGTACTGCGATGAACCGATAGCGATTTGTTGCCTGCATTTGACTTGCTATGCCACCTTTGACTATGTAGATTGAATATCTTTTGACTTCTGTTTGGCATTCGCTTCGTCTTCGTCAAGAAACTTGATGTCGTAGCAATTGCGTTCGGTCGGATCTTTGTATTCAAGTCCCAGCGCAATGAACACGTCCACTTCAGATTCGCAGATGACGCTATCACCAAGCCGCACTGTGGTTCCATTCGCTCGCATCACCCGAGTGAGTGAACGATCCGAGAGACTCCAGCCATTTTTGTTAGCAAAAAGCCGCATACTTCGATTGAAGTGATCACTTCCAGTAAAATATACCATCGCGTAGCCGAAGAAATGTCGAGGGTAAACTTTGATGTCAAGCCGACGATATGGGAGATCCTATCAACATCAGTACATGCACGTTAGCGTACAATAGGATATGATAACGAGGTGACAGCAATCGTGGTGCACCTTGGAGACGCGGCAGACACCCATGTAGGTGTCGCAACCGCCGTGTTTTTGCTTGCGAAAGTGCGTCAGATCATCTACATGCGTTGAAAGAAACCACATAGTCATCAGCTTTGTATTGCATGTGATACCCTGACACATGATCAAGCTCCCTTCCCGGAAATTGCGTTACCAGTCAAAAAATTCGATGCATGGAGACGCTTCAGTAGTTCCGGTAAAATATTGCATGAGTTAGCATCCGGATCGGTGACAAGAATGTCGCAATCACCAGAAGCAAGCCTCCCTCGACGATACGAGCCGCAAGCCAGTGCAATAGCGTTAGGTATCATCTTGTGGACTTCATCCACGACAATTTGTTCTATCTGCTGCACTTCAGCTCTTATAAGCGATGGAACGGCCGACATCAAGCATAATTGTATGAGTTTCTAAGACTGTGACCAAACTTGACAAAGCGACGTACCTGGGAATCCTGGTCATAAAATCTTCGTAATGCTTCACTCCAATCTTTTGCTGTACTGTCAAAATTCCCGTAGCTTCAGGCTTTCTTAAATCTGCTACTGACTTATACCCCATGTTATAAAACTTTGCTGCTGTAACTGGACCAACTCCCCAGATTCGAGCAATTTCAACCAAGGCACGTAGTCGGGAGTTGTTCTTCTTTGCATCAAGCTTAGCCAGTCGACCTGTCTCCAGGATTTCGATAACTTTATCTCGTAGACGGCCGTTTGCCCACTGCATGGCCATAAAATCTTTCACACTGCAAACACGATAGCGCGTAGCTTTCAAGCTAGATACAACTTTCTGCGATAGAAAGCATAGGAGGCGGATTAGCACAAGATATCGCGTAGTGGTTCCCAACCCGTTCTTACTTTGTACATATACTGCCGCCACACATCCTGTTCGACATCGAGATACTCCATCATCTCCTCCAATGGGTCCGTCAAATGAGCATTGAAGTTTTGATGAAACGCTATGCACACAACATATCGACAGCGATCAGTGCGTTTCCATGAAAAGGTGACAAAATTTGACGCAAAACCTACCTGACGACCGTTGGCAAATAAAGCCTTCACCTGTGATCTTTTTGGAACTTGGTGTTGCTCCCTCGTTTATCGGACGAAAGCCTGGGTTGTTCTTGTAAAACACAGGTATTCGTTCCTCAACTAGTCGCTTGTTCTTCTCAAATAATGCAACTTGCTGCATACACAAATCTTGATTGTTAAATGTCACTGAAGATACACGCACACTTTCTTGAGTTTCCGAGTTTCCCGAATTTGAATCTTCGTCACTGTCACTCTCGTCAGTTTTGCCTTTCTGAGCTCGTTTTTCTTCCAGCTGCTTTGCTACTTCAGCACAATGCTGTTCGTGTTTTGCCACTTCGTCTTGAACTTGCTGCTGCTCCGCCCATGTCAGCAACAATCCTGAAGTTGGAAGCTTTTTCTTTTGCAACAAGTACACGAGCCAATCGGGTGTGTAGACCTCAATGTTGGGTGGAGGAAACGTTTCAATGTGCAAGAATTTTGCTGCCTTGTCATGCTTGAGTTGAGCACTCACAATAATTATGTCAACATCTTTCCAATTCACTGTCGTCGCCCCACCTGATCTTGCACCTGTCTTCACTTGCGATTCCACCACACTTCCACCTAATTTGTAAATCATGCCTCGCAAAATTTCCAAACGTTTGCGACCCATATCGGGTCCAAGTGAGATCAAAACGATGCGCTTCCCATCCAGCAACAGCGTCTTAGGATCAGCGGATGCAGATGTTGTTGCAGACCTTAACCTTTTAGATTGACCTTTGGTCTGACAGTCTGCAGGACGTTTGTCATGTTGTAGAGTCCCAAGCTTCTTCAAGTCGCGCATTTCCACTGGCAATTGTTTCCACCTTTTCGTGTGTGCCGCTTTTCTTGAGAAAGTATGGACGTAGAAAAGAAAAAGGATTTTGAAGCTTTGTGCCCCGTCCCGTTTAAACTCTTCCGTTAACGTCTTGATGGCCACAATTTGGTCTACAAAAATGCGCTGCTGCTCCGCAGAGAAATGTTACCATACCGAAAAGTAGCATCACCATAAGGCTATATTGACAATTGATACCTGACAAAATATCGCCAATGACAATCATCCATCATGTAGATCACTGAGGCTTCAAGATCCCGATTAATATGTAAAGCTTCTGTCTGGATATTTATGCTCTTCAACTGCAGTGTCTTCATTCTTGTTGGTGTCAAAACCATCTAATAATATACAAGAGCAGGTACAACCAGACAAAGAAAGTAGAGCACAGCACTTTTACCAGGATAAATTGCTCCAATACCGCTAGAGGCACTTCAGTCGTGAATGACAACAAGTCCAAGTACATAGCCCTTTAGTCATAGCTAGCCGCATAATCACACTTGAATGAACAGGGCATGACCGGTAAGAAGCTCATGGTGCTAATGATATTAACTACAAATGCCAAGCATGTTAATAAACTGAAAGACATGATCCTGCGCCAGATCAATCTTGATCCGTAAAAAAACAAGTCGTACGTGTGGATGCAGAGAAAGCAATCGAGGTTTTGCTAATTCTAGACATAATCATTGACAAAATCCAATTATTAGGAGTGCGAACTCTAAGCTGAATGTGGTCGGCCCCACGGCGACATTGTCGACAGTACCCCAGAATGCCCAAATGGAGGTTGACGCACAAAATGCTAGACACTAGCCACCAAAACTTCCATTTCTACAGTAGACACAAGACTTTCCAATCTATAGTAGAACCAAATAAGCTCTTTCATCAGGCTACTTAATACCGAGACTGTACGATACTTTTTCTTCCAAAACAAGATCTTGTTGAGTAAAACCTTGTTGAACTTGTCGACGTAAGCAAGTCAAGCTTTTACAGTCCAAATTGTATAGCCAGCTGCTTCCAAGCCCTTTTGACGACGACGGAAGAGCTGTAGAAGAGAGGAAAAGCACGGTTAAAGACTTCGATACGAAAGCGCGGCCCCGCCGGCTTTTTTTTTATCTAAAAGTGAGATCTTGCTGTATCCTGCGCTAATCAAACTAAGAATCTTCTAAAACCTTTTAGAACTTCGTGTAACGACATTATAACTAAAGTCCGTCGACCGGAAGGGAGTGTCCGCTATGACAACTTCGCTTCCACTTAATGTATGTATGTGAACGCTTTACGCAAGCCGTCTTGCCACCGAAGTGGCTCAACTTCCGCATGCGTCAGGTTATCTCTCCTTCTCTACATTTCTCTCTACTCTCGCCAGGGTCCATTAAGCGGCGCGCGCTATAAGCGTTGCGCTGAAGGCCGTCCAGACTGCACGATCCTGTGTACATTGGTGAAGGAAGTACAGGCCTGGGGCCAGTTGACGGCGGTGTCCAGCGTGGTTACTTGCTTGATCCCTTGGATGTCTATCTTGTCAACAGGGCCCAGGGAGGGTACTCCGTAAACAAAGAATGACGTAAGCGTACCTAAGCGGAGATGCCAGGACTTCGGGGCTTCCGGCGTGGCGGCGTACAGGCTGGCGGCTGGGGGGAGAGCGGCAAGAGAGAGGTGTGTAAAGGAAGAGGAAACCCGTCCAAACAGACCGATGCCGCGAAGCACCCGTCGGAGGCATGAGCTAGCATCAGCTAGACCAAGCCTTCTGGGAGGACCTGTGTATATAATCCATTCCGACCAGGAACCTATCCCTACTTTATTCGCAATACGAATTCGAATAGCAACATACGGTGTTTCATGTGTTGTGCTTGTGCAACCATCGATATTAATTCCGAGTCGGTATAACGCATTTTAAGGATCTCGAACATCTCTTCGTATGACTATCGTGTCGTCATCGTGCAATAGTATTAGGTATGAGTTCCATAGGATCATACCTGGATGGTCGAGAAGGTGATCTTTACCCTCCTGATTTAGTTGAAGAACCTCAAGGTAAACATATTTCGCTTTGAATCTACGCTCCTTCCATTGATTTAGCAGCTTGCATCGTAATCGTTTGGTAATAAATGATGCTCCGCATTAATAATCGCAAGTGCCACTAAGTGTTCGGATTGCAAGCGGTTTCGCAGCCTTTCCATAAGAAACGAAACTGGATCCTGTTCACTACTAGTCATGAAGGCCAGCCAGGTGTCCAATACGGAGCTATCTAAAGGCTTCTCTGCCCATTCAAGCCCCAATAATCTGTAAACATCTTGTGGCCTCCTGACTGGATCACAACCCTTCCAAGCCTTGAGCAGCGCTTCTTTCAGCCAAATGGCGAACCGTGGAATTGAATCGTGACTTGAACTTTCCTCCAAGATCTTCATTACCACAAAAAGCGCTGCTATAGGCCCATCATGAAGGTCATTTTTCAAAACGTATGAAATTGACTCTTCGGTCTTTTTGGGGTTTTCTTGATAGCTACGAAATACCGCCGCTGCCCACGTTTCAAAATCGCCAAATTGTATAGGCTCTACCGACTTGACCAAGTATTGTCCCGTCAACATATCTTTTGGTCCTAAGTGGTCATACAAAGTGACCATGGTGGTCTGGGGGTCAGCTGGCAAGGGGTCAGGTGGCTTAAAGTACCTTAATTAATTTCACAATCATCCGGACGACTATACCTTTGCCTTCATACCCTGCAAAAAAGGGCTCTCTCCTCGATGCTTGTGCCATTGTGCTCCGTTGGTGACGTGTCTATCGTTCTGACGTGTTGTGGTATGACCTCACTCCCATCGGAATCAGCAGTTTCAAGATGCTGAAAGTTGATGGCCTTCGTAGCCAAACTACGAGATGCTAGTAGTACGACAGCACACAACAATTCAGTCCAATTCATTTTTGGGGAGTAGCGTCGAATCTGGATTGTTCTTTTAAAAAAACGTTCGGCCACTTCTACTGCTTGTAGCTGGTGCAGAAAGAAAATTGTATAATGACAGGTTTAGCAAATTGAAGGTTTCTCAAACTTTTTGTCCTAGTCCTGCCCATCACATCATCTGAGCGATCACTTCTGAGCGGCAACTGTCCAAACCGACTCACCAACATAATAGTAGTACCACTATCAGAATTTCTGGGCGGGATATCCGCGGACCAGGAAACTGACAGCCTAAGAATTTTAATGGCATCAACTCTGCGTGACATATCTGATGCCAAAGAAACAAATTAGACGATCGATGGCAACTACGCCACCTGACAGTGTTGTCTTTGTCCTCTATATACGCTATATCAAGGATAAAAGATTCAAGTGCTGCATGACATCTCATCTGATGCCAAAGAAACAAATTAGAAGATCGATGGCAATTACGCACCTGACAGTGTTGTCTTTGTCCTCTATCTCGAGGATATAAAATTCAAGTGCTGCCTGCCATCTTGTAACGGGGTTACACGAAGGTGTGCATTGTACATACACACCTGCCACACTAATGTGGTGTGGCTGTACCTTGGGTATAAAAGTAGGTGATGTGACCGTACTACCTGAAGTACGAAGGGTCGCATCGTGGCAGAGAGCCACGTGGTCACTATGCTTATTTAAAGTATAGTGACTATGCATGTTTGCATAATAATAACAGGCTATAGAGCCAGTAAATAGTGACTAGCACTAAGTATAGGATAGGTGCTTCTATATTTAGTCTTAGAAGATAAACATAAATATAAATCAGTTTCAAACCTGCTCTATAAGCATCACTGCTTGAGCTTTCTATTCCTTCTAAGGAATCAGTATCTTTGATACTAGTCTCTTTAAGACTAGGTTGTCAATACCGATAGGCACAAGCTTACGAGCTAGTCTAGGAAGGGTTAAGCACCCTAAGACGTAGAAGCTCTCTGAGCTTGTCTTTCTCTGCACATAGTGCAAAAGCAGCTTGGCTGCAGTAGCTCGGCTACAGTCGCCGCATTTTTTTCCGTTAAAAGTCTCGCCGTGAGGTATTTTGATAACTCGCCCATTATCACGAGTATTGCAGTGAATTGAATACCATTGTCTTGACTGGAAACATCAAATCCGCGTACACTACTTGATTCGGTGCAAAAAATTTTACGATCTGTCTTTTTCTAGCGCTGTATGCGACGCCTTTTGCCAATATGACATGCGTCACATCTCGGCTTTTGACGTGCGGGTACAACCCTACCATAGGTATGCCCTTGATCAGCCATAATCTTGAGGTATGATCACACGTGTGCCCCAATCTCTCATTCCAAGGCTTAATTGATGCCTGTCCATCGGCCGATGAGTAGCTAGCCAACCCGAGATTCTCCGCTTGCTTTGTCACCGTGCCAGCATTTCTATCGTATCCAAGTTTTCTTGATGAAGTAAAGCCCCACGTTTCATCGTGGAGCGTGGCTTTCACTAGCGCAGACCCTCGACGTGAGATTACAAACTCCATGTTCGATGTTAAATCAACGGCTAGGCCGTTCTCAATCGTTTTACCAGGCAAAAAAAAACATGATTCGCATCCGGTACGCAAAGTACATTATTCAAAAGAAAGAAATGGTCTTCTCGACCTTCGTACCTATAAGTATTGTACCGATACCCGCCACTGTAAAGTTTGACCTCGCAGAAAATCCGGACAAAACCTACTTGAGAGTCAACAGGAGCACAATCATACTTCACAAAATCCACTTGGACACTTGAAACATGTACGCTTGATCCAGTATCAAAGCAACAATAATTGGTATCCGATGTACGAGCTCACTTTCATGTGGTGACTCGTCTTTCTGGGTACGAGTCTTTCCAGCAACACTTGTCGGCAGTTTCACTGAAGACTCTACCACCACATCGGCCTTATCACTACTACGATCAGTGGCATCGTGTATCATATTTTTATGCGACATGTACTTGCATAATCAACATAGACGTATCCTAGCAAAGATGATCAGATCATCATTTTTAATAGAATACAAAATGTCAATTCATACATAGACAGCATTTTTTATGTGTTTGACATAATATTGGTGCAATAATTACCAGACCTATTGTAAAAGTTCCAAAAATCCGGTGCTGACGTCATGCAGTGCGGCTCTGGTGTAAAAGGTCTGTGTGTGTCTCTATATATAAGTCATTCTTGGTCTTTCTCTTCTGTCGTTAATCTGTTTGTATTCCTCTATGTTTTCCATCTATAGATTCTATATTATTATCTAGTAGACGAGTACCTTCAGGTGGCAACCATTGCGGTCGCAATGGCGGTCTTTTCTCTTCTTCCTCGTCTTCTGCTGAGAATTCTGATGCCTCCGATGAAGATAATGAAAAGTATCAGAGATTGGATGCAATACCTCCATTATTAGGGGCTATGGTACGCAGCCGTTCAGCTAGTTCGCACCCAAATGTGCTTCCGGCGGCCGATTATAAACGTCGCACCATGTTTTCGACGTCTCTAACGACGCTAAGTTCTTCAAATGGTATGGGGGATAATGGAGGACATATGATTGAGAGAAAGGGTCTTTTTGAGAAAGACGATGATACAGGGGACTCGTTGGAAACGCTCCAGGAACGGGTGAAGCTTCGCCAAAGCAAGAAACAGTCAGAGATGAAGGCGCTGCGAGCGCAACTGGAGACGGCACAGCAGCGTGCAAACGATCTTGAGATTCGACTTAGTGAAGCCAATAAGTTGAAGGAGGAGCTATTGATTCGCACGAAAGAGTGCCAACATGTTATTGAAAAACGCAACAAGCAGCTGATAAAGGCGAGTGAAAGGATGGTGCGACATTCTGATCAGTATGAGCTGCGAACGGCTGAGTTGCAGACGCGATTAAAAACTGTAACTGTACAGTGTGATCAGGTGCGCGCTGAGGCCGCTACGATGAAAGAAGATAACATGAGAGAGTGGGAGATGAAGGAGCAGGAGTTTCGAAAGGAGATGGAAATGTGGAGTAAAAAGCATGAGAAGCTCTTACATGCAGCGGAGTCACGATTACGTGAACAACAAGCTGAAAATACCGTACTGGCGAAGAAACTGCGTGAAGTGGAGCAACAGCTTGCGACTGCTGGCAAACAAAAGCCAACTGCCGTGCAAGTGATGGCAAGCGAAGAGTACCAGAGGTTGGTAAAGCGATGCGAGGACACAGAGGCAGTCAGCCGAGGACTTAGATTTCAGCTGGAAAAAGAGCAGCAGGAGAAAGCATGCCTTTTCCAGCAGCTGGCAGCTCTTCAGGAAACGTTAGGTGCTAAAACTGCGGCGTCGACTGTTACTTTTCTAAATGCATCATCACCGGAGCCGATTGACGATACCGATAGCTGTAGGGACACCACCACGACTGTGGTTGCTGAGGCAGATGTTGCAAGTTTTGACATTACGGCAGGAAAAAGCTTGAATGCGTCCAGTCCTGGCGGAACAGAAGTGGTATTTCCGGTTGTAGTTGGTTCTCCCACTTCTGTGGCATCAAGCCCTAGTCGGAGGCGTGTACGTGGATTTTCTGCATCAAGTGTTACTGATGATGCTTGTAAGCCATTGCTAAGGGAAGGGAAACGCCGGACTGTTTCTGCACAAATGATTGAAATAGTTCAAGATCCCCCTGATAAGTCAACAGAAGACAAAGGGGGCAACGGCAAGTCCATTGCTGCATCAGCGACTTTTTTCGAGAAGCTTTCGTCTCGATTCAAGCGAGGGTCGTCTTTAGGAAACAACAGCCTGAACATTTACAAAGCTGAAGATGATGGTACAGATGACACAAAAGTGGCCGATGAAATTGGATTTGCGTCGTCTCTTCCTTTGCGCCAAGGATTTGTCCATAGCAAGGTGTTAAAGGATCGCCCTCGAATGTACGTGGCAAGGTCCCCATCTCACCACGAGGACGAGTCAAGCGATAGCATTTTTGGCAGTGAGTCATCTTTGAGTGACATATCAGACGATGACACGCCACCGCCTCCTCCACCAATCTTCGTGCATGAATCTCCTCCATCTTTTCCCCCTCCAGTTCATATGGAGTCTTCGTCGCAACTATTATTTTTGGACCAAAGCGCCGATGCAGACTTAAGTAGCTCAAGTAGCGATGAATTTGGACGGTATGAGCGGCGCAAGGCAGTTGAGTCACCGATTCGGTTGTCCAAAACTGCACCTACGTTGGAAACACGTGGGCACACAGGGAGCCTGAGCGCATCGCAGACGCCAGGTGGAACATCATTGCCATCATCGTCATCTTCGTCCTCTTCAGACGACGATTTTGACGAGCCAGATATTGAAAGAAGTCAACCTCTTCACGTGGATGTCAAGAAAGTCGAATGCTTGTCGGAATCGTTGTTATCAATGTCCTCTAGCTCGAGCGATGAGGCTAGTGGTGTGTGTCGTGCAAGCAAAATGAAGGCCCAGGGAAAGATTCAGAAAGACAGTCGCTCTGACCAGGACAATCACGGAAAGCGTTCATTACGTTCGTCTACTTTTTTAAAGTCTCGAGAGAATGGTAGGAGCTTAAGTGGTGATATACACAAGACGAGCAAAAGTCGTATGAACGAGTATATGGAGGCCCGTGCAAAAAAGCGAAACGAAAAGGTCAAACGTACCCAACAAAAGGAGCACGAAGAGACTATAAAGCAGGAGGAGTACGAAAAGGAATGGGAAAAGATGGCACAAGAGGAACGTGAGCGGAAGCGCAGGCAACAGCAAGCGCGACGCAACGGAAAGCGGCGGCCTGCAAGCATGAAAACAGTACGAGTATCGCAGATGCGTCAGCAGATGAATAACAAACTGCATCAAAAGGATCAGAAGGAAGCATCGGTGCCCTTGCCATTTCATCCAAACGACCAACCACGGCCTCACGTTGATGATGGCGTGGATGTTGACGGTCGTCATTGTCGCCGAAAAAGCGAGAGCAAGACATCAGAAAGCGAAGCAGAGGAAGAGCATTCACCCGTCTTGCATTCGTCATCTGCTGCGTCGCCACCATTACCTCCCGAGCCGACCACGGCTGACACCGAGCTGTATCTTCGCCAGCAAGCACGGCTGCGTGAACGCCACGAATTGCAGATGAAGCAAAAGGTCGAGGCTGACGAGGCTGATGCTGTCCGTGGAGATATCCATCGGCGAGTAGAGATGTGGGCGTTTGGCAAGACACTTTTGCACATGATTCTTACTTTGGATCAAATTTCCTCGAACGATGCGCTCAAAAAATGTCAATTGATGGTCGTGCAATCTCCTGATGATGATACCTTACGCAAGGCTTATCGGTACGTTCTCGAATTCTTGATTTACCGCGTTTGTGGGATAACAGTCGTCCGTCCTCTTACTCATGTCATTGTTTGTTTCTGCAGGAACATCATTAGAGTCGTTCATCCTGATAAACTGCGTGGCGCTACCATTCCTGAGCAACTGGAGGCCAAGGAGCTTTTTACTGTGCTTAACAAAGCCTTTGAAAAGTTTAAGCATCCGTGATCGTACAATTAAGCTCGTCGTTTTTATATATTGTGAGCCATTGTCTGATTCACTGATTGATTGCCATGAATAGCTTGAGTATCGATCGATCTCCAGACTTACTTGACAACTATAGTTATTCAAATAGCTCGGTATTTGATCGACCAACTTACCGGTATTTGTTTCGAAAGGTGACTGTTAATTGTTCAATACAATTTGATATTTACATTTTGTATTTCTTTAATTACAAAATCACATGGAAATATTACAATAAGTAATAAAGTTACAAGAACAATACGACTTTATGCGAGCAAGCTTACATGTCCATGATGATACTAACGACCGCTGTAGTGATAACAGATCATTGATATCGAAAGTAGCAGATCGATTACGTACAAGTATGGTAGAAACTGCTCGTTTACTAGTGGATTTTGAACGGGAACAAGAGCAGACGGTGGTTCCAGATTTAAAAATGTACGAGAGATGCTGCAAACAATTGATCACTTTCATGGCAAAGCACATGCAAACGTCTCAAGGATTTATACAACAAATGGATCAAGTGATACAAGAGAGTTACAAAAATTCAAGAAGATTGGAATTGGGATTGACACAAGTGGAAGATCTGTGGCTTTATTACGGCAAACACAATGCTCAAGCAAGGACAGCTCCATGGGATACGCAACCTTTAGTTATGCCACAAACTCCATCTAGTGGTCTAGAACCGACGGTAAAAGTGGACAACAGGACTTTGAAGATTGGGATGGATGTGACTTCACTTGTAGTTACAAATTCCAATGACATTGGATTGAGACCAACGTGCTCTCCAAACGTGGATTTATCTGAATCTACCCCTTCTACGGTGCGAAGAGGTGAAAAACGACAGGTCAAAAGAGGTAGATTAATGCCTCGAGCTGGTCACTCCGTTGCACGAAACTTGTACAGTGTAGGAAGCTTAGACTGCACAAATGAAGATGACATGGGGCTAGAATGCGCCAAGGATCTTGGGACTGAAATAGAAACGGGGTCAGAAGTGCTTGTAGAATCCTGTAAAGTTCCATCCGACCAGCATGTAGGAATATTGCATGCGCTTTCTGATCAAGTTGTGTGGCCTTGTGCTGGCGATAACCCATTGGATCGGAATCCTGCGTTCATAGAGCATTTGAAGCTGGCGGTAGCACTGGTCGATGCAAAAAATTGCTCTCCACCGCCGGGGACGAAGTGTATGCAGAGCTGCAAAAGTCTTCGTGATCGAATGTGCCAGAGTCATCGCATCCAAGGCGGTAACGCACGCGTATGTCACGATAAGATGTGCAGTGTATGGCGCAATATTGACACTCATTTGGTACGTTGCCAAAATAGTGACTGCGAGTTTAAGAATAGTGTTGGGTTGCGCCAAGCAATGCACGACATTCTACAGACCGAACTGAAACTCAAAGCGACAAGCGACAAGCTCCTGGTTGCTAAGTCGACCTTAAGCGCAACTGGCGGCATCCAAAACGATCGGCCAGGGACTTCAGCTTCTCATATTGAGAGTGAAATAACGCGACTGGAGGAAAAGTGTACCAAGCTAGAAGACATTGTCCTTTTCCACCAGGACCGACAACGCGCGTTTGAGCTTGACTTGAATGCTCTTCAAATCCCGCCAGCAAAGTGTGAGTCAGAAAATGTACCCAGCTTCCAGAGCCATTACGCGAGGAAGAGATCAAGAGAATAAGTGTGGATGTCGTGATGCGAAACATGTCCCTGAATCGGGTCGAGTTGTGGACAACTTTGATAGTGGCAAAAGAAAACTACTACGGATAATTCGTCAAAGTGTTTGCTATGTTATGGTTTGTTGGCTAATTGATGAAGTTTTTTGCCTCGCAAAGGAACACATTGTTGCTCAATTAGGCTCTGTGAAGTATAGTCACAAAGACGTTCGTTACGAAATCGTTTGAAACTTGGTTTGCTTCATTTTTGGGTCTTCAGCTACAATATCTGAGATGCTGACGTCGACGTCTCTTCCCTTGAGTTGCAAAATACATGGGTAAGCTTGTGAAGCTGACCCGGTGGTAATTTGCGGTTGAAGCGGGAGTGGACAGTAAAGCTCTGCATACCAAATGACGGAGCCCTACAAGTGCTCGATGCCGACAGTGCAAACACCGCTACAGCCAACTGGTGCAGGTGCGGGAACTGCTCCCGACGCTCCATCCAAAAGTCATGCAGTGATACGGCACCAGACTGCAGCAGCTGCCAGTACGCTTGATTGTTTTGTTTTAATTCGGTTACCGTCGTCTTAAGCTTTTCCAGCTGCGTCAGCGTCGTGTCCGCGGAAAGTCCCTCGTGTTCGCAAAACCGAGAAATAAAGCTCTTCACTTCCTGCTTTTTCGTCTCATCAAAAGACTCACCCATATAAAGCGGATCCAGCATGTACGCCACACCATGAGAATCGTCGTAAATAGCGTTCAAGCGTTCAGTCACGCAAGAAGTAATAAGTGCCTTCTCCTTTTTGCTCACCCACTCCTTTAACGAGTAGACCGTCAAGAGCTCGACAAAGCATGGGAATACATGCGACAATGGAGGTCGGTCATCCTGAAAATGCTTTAATTGCTGCTGCAGCGGACGAAGAATCGCCAGCGAATTGACCAGGTCTTGAGCAAATGATTCACTCAGCACAAAGTCCTGCACTCGCCTGAGCTTCTCCTGTTCCGTTGGAGTGCTAGCCTCTACAAAGTCTCGACGCGCTACAATCATATGCAGCGCCTTCTCATGCTTCAGCAAAGCTTCCAACGAAGCACAGATCGAACGAGAGTCTGGAAACTCCAGGGTCTCGCATTCTTCGGCGCCTGGAGCTAACATCTGCAGCTTGTAATTTCCGTGAAACACCTGTGCCATCTCGTTTACAGATATCTGAATCTTTTCTAACCACGGCAGCACACTGGTTACGTCGCTGAGCAGCAGTGTAAGCGCATTGGTTACACAGCCGTAAAAGAAGGCGCACCGCGGATGTTTCTTTTGTATCCTCTTGCGTGTGTACTTGGACAGAGTCGACGTAGTAGGTGTCACAATCCCATAAAATTCCGCCTTCTTCTCCTTACCCAGCACCGCTTCCACTTCGTCAGGCGTCAACTCGTCCCTACCATCCTGAGTCATGGCAGTCTTTGCCTCAAGATAATACGATACACCCTCACATATCACACCATAGGTGATAGCACTAAATCCTTCTGCATTCACCCAATTCTCGACCGTAAGACAGCACTTTTTGCCACTTATGGCCTTGGTTACTTTGCTCCTTGATGCTGTATATTCCAGATCCAGAAGTTCGTTCTCCAGCTCATGCTTTGTAGGAAAAACCACATCATTTCGTAGTACTCTCAGTGCATTTAAGAGCAATTCATTCTCTGCAATGTCAAATGATTGTCCTGTTGCATACAACCAGTAGGCAAATTTACGCTTAAAAGCACCGCTCTTGTTTCCATTGGTATTACTGCCACTAGACGTACTTTTCAGTACCTTTGAGCTTAGCTCAATCCCAACTAGTGTTTGTATCTCTGTAACGTCTTCTTGTCCATTTCTTAATGACTCCATATGATCATGTACACCAGGACACTTACGTTCAAAGTGATTGCGCACTCGCTCCACTTTGGCGACACCGTAACGATGAATGACTACACCACATCGGTTACAAACCACTCGCTTGTCTAGAAAGACGGTTGTATGATTCCATACTGGATCTCGTTTACGACCAGAGACACGTCGTTTCTTCGTAGATCGAGCTTCCGATTCAATTAATACTTTCGTCTCATCTTCTGCAAAACCCGTGCTGGGTGACTGTGGTATACTCGCCATTGGGTTTTCCACCGAGCGGTACAAAAAATCTATTGTGTTTTTATGGTAAAGCACACCTTTTTCGTGTCAAAAAACCAATGGGTTTTCCTATCAGGTCTTTTCTTGGTGAAACTCAAGTGTGACTAGACCGGTTCAATACGGCAATCATAGGACTAAAATACATTAGGAATGAATATTCTGGTATGAACATATCGCCGAGATGTAATATTGTATTGTATACTTCTAGCTGACGGCAGGAAGAATATGAGGGACGACAGATATTGAATCAACAAGAATTGGAAGATAAAGTCCGACTGAGGGCAGATCAGCAAGAGGAATGCGTAGTAACGTCTACAGAGTTGGAGCAGGGTCGGGTGTATCATGAAATGCGTGGGTGAAAATACTGTGCCGATTCATTCGTCACGTGCATGTAAAAGCAGCGACAGGAAGTGTTTGCATGGCATGATACTAACCTTATGATTCTCTCCGATTTACACATGACATGGAGGCTAGTAAGCTCTTAATTTACCATGCAAGACATCAGTATACTTGCTTGTTATACGCACGCTGCATTACTGACACTCGAGTTCGTTGACCCATAGAGTTTAATTACAAAAGGTTGTGGGTTAAATAACATCATCTACGTTGAATATCAGACTTTATTCAAGTAGTTTACTGATAACTCACCAGCAAGTCTACAATCCTCGAATTAGTGACATCAAATAAATGAATACATGCCGCAAACCGCGAGTGGTGCTGGGTGCAAGCGGGAGCGTGGCGACGATTAAAGTGCCAGAGATAGCAGTGCGGCTATCGGAAACTACAGAGGTAAGCGCTGTGTACATTGTATTATCAGTGCGAACATATGAATAATTGATATATGAGATCAGGTGTGCGTGGTGCTCACCAAGTCGGCAGATTTTTTCCTACAACGTGCCAAAGATTACAATGCAATTGCTTGGACTAGATTCATTGCAGCAACCCAATTGCCTGATCATGAGCATGGAAAGATTCGCATTATGCGTGACGAGGATGAGTGGAACGCGTGGAATGTCGTTGGGGACAGCGTGCGTCACATTGAGGTGCAGTGCGCGTGAACAAAAGCCAGTGCGTGGTGACTTTCATTGTTCTAATAACTGGTGACTCTCTTATGTATTGGCTAAGGGCAGCTGAAGGACTGGGCTGATGTGATGCTGCTGTCACCGATGTCGGCGAATACACTTGGCAAACTTGCAAACGGCTTGGCGAATAATCTTCTGGTATGCTGTTGCAATAGTAAGCGAAGATGTGAAAGCATTTTGTTGACGCTGGTAATGTTCTCCTTTGTCAGACTTGCATCGCTCGGGCGTGGATCATGACGAAGCCCTTTATTTTTGCACCTGCGATGAATACAGACATGTGGAACCATCCGCTCACCGCAAAACAACTTCGAGTGCTAAATGAGCTCGGCTACAAATTGATACCACCCGTGGAGAAGAAATTGGCTTGCGGTGTGACGGGTATGAAACATGTTTTTGTCGATATGTATGCTCTATTTCGGCTTATTGTGGCTTTCTTGGTCTGTTTTTATTGTCATACATGGAGGCTTTGGCGGTCTTGCAACTGTTGATAGCATCGTTGGGTTTACACTCAATGAGTTGAGTCACTTCTCTCTTCTTAATTAGATTGAAAAGATAACCAGTCTCAAATACACGTCAGCATGCACTAAAGTGGCGAGTTAGTTTCGATATCTTCCATATTGAGGTGGAAGACCTCGCTGATGGCCTCAATAGCAGCATCCTGTACATCTTTGATTGTTGCATCCGGACAAATTCGCTCCATACTCGTAACTGCGCGGTCGTGAATACCGCAAGGAATGATGCGGTCGAATTCACGCAAATCCGTTTTTACATTAAGTGCAAAGCCGTGCATAGTCACCCAGCGACTAGCATGCGTACCTACGGCACAAATTTTGCGCATATCTCGCTCGTAATGTCTCCTGCAGAGTCCTGTATTATGAGACTTTGATTGTTCTTCGACCCAAACGCCCGTGAGTCCGTCTACACGTTCACCCTGAATGTCAAAATTGGCTAACGTCCGGATGACGACCTCTTCAACTTGACGAAGATACCAGTGCAGATCTTTCTTATGGTGCGTTAAATCCAAGATCGGATACACTACAACTTGACCAGGTCCATGGTACGTCACTTCGCCTCCTCGATCGACTCGCACTAACTTGACACGCTCTTTGTCCGGATCAAATTGGATATTATCCATACTACCACCTCGACCTATTGTATACACACTTGGATGTTCAAGGATTAATACCACATCTTGCTCAATTACTTGACCAGCACGCATGGCCAGCACACGCTTTTGAATAAGCTGTTTCTGCCACTCCCACGCCGTCTCATACTCGACACATCCAAGACGATAGACAGCGCACTTACGCTGCAGCTGCATCTTCTCCGATACTAACATTCGTGTCGTGAAAGAACGAGTGGAAGGAGCTGCAGTAGACAAGTAACGATACTGTCTAGTAGCACTCGCCAATACATTACGGATACTCATTTTTGTAACTTGACTTTAATTTAAAAGATGTCATATTTCTGAATCTATGACAGTTAAGTACGTTTGTACACTTCCGTACTTATGAAAACAGGCATCATTTTCAAAACATGCAACAAGTAGTGGACACCAATGGCAGGAATCAGATTTTGATGCTTGTCCAGCAGCGTGGAACTGCGAAGAAAGCACTTGCTTGTTATATACCTCAAGCAAAAGCTTTGACGCACAATGTTAGTGTAAAAAAATCAACCAGTTTATCCTTGTTATACTTGTTAAATGCTGCTTTAGGACGTCGTCAATCAATGTGGATTCAAGGATTGACGATCGAGAGAGGGTCTAAGCGCCAAAGAACCAGCCAAGGAAGTCGTATTGATGTCGTGTGTGCTGCAAAGATAGCACAAAGCATTGTCAAGGTTTATGCGTCGATGGATGTTGCTAGTGCCAAGTCCGAAGGTCCGTACACAGCGCCGTCTTTTGGCTGATACTTAAATGATGATATTGAATTTTATTTTGGGTATGTGTTCATGCAGAACTAGAAGATCTAGTACTGGCGATGGATTTGGCATGTATGGCACTTTACGTTGTGTGTGTATTGGAGCATATTGTACGTCTTGGAGACCTTGTGATCGACAATCTGCTCTATCAAGTAGCCAAGAAATATGCAGAGATGCCCGAAGTAAGTGACGTGATCGATTATTGACTCGACATATGACAGTTCTGCTGGTGCTGTCTTTGTTCTAAGCTGTCATTGGGTTTTTGTTGCATAGATGCGTGAATCTGCAAGTTGCGTAGCTGCATGTGTCCACGTTCGTTTGTGGGACGAGCATACTAAGCTGTCCAAAGATTGTATTGGCGCGTATACGGAACAGTCAAAGCTGATGGCATGTTTCCAAGATGCGGTTAGCACCGACGTTGCCACTAGAGTTACGAAGAAACTAATACTGCTGGCGGAATTCCCAAGACCGGAACTTTTTCATTCAGCCCATTTCTCGCGCTTGCTTCTTAGTCACACTAACACATGTCTCACATTGTTATTTGCTGTACGAAACCACGAGGTACGGCTTGCGTTGAATACATTGAGTTGTTGCCTTTGGTTGTGCTTACGTAAAATGGGCTATGCTGTAGGCTATGAGGTTAGTAGCTGAAAGCACACTCTCACCATGGATTGACCATTTGAAAATGCTTCCTGGTCATACGAAGCTAGCTTCATCATTTAGTGACCGAGCTTTCCGGGTACTGTGGAAAGCTGCTGCAGCGATGGATAGTGAAGACCGGAACTCGTTTGAAGCAGTCAGTTACGCGCTTTCACTCCGCTCAACAGCATTGATATTTATGCTAAAAAGCTCCAAATATACCCCTATATATTTTATACAGCAGGTGGGTGCAGCAATGCTTATGTTGATCGAGAAATAGCATCGGCTCGACTGCGTTAATGACAAATATGTCTTTGCACTGTGACTCTCTAGGTGCACCGTGTTGGCGTCCAACATGAATGTGCATCCAAAAGATCACAACAAGGGCTCCAAGACATATGTGCGTTTTATGATCGATCAGCTGATGCTCTTTTCCAGACGCTGCCCAGTTCCAAGCAGGTGTACGAAGTACGTTCACCTTGCAGCTCTTATTTCTCTTGCTGGCTAACAACATTACAATCTGGCTGTGTTGTCTGCAGTCTGAGTCGCTTCAATGGGAATATATTCAATGGCTTGAACACTTTGCTGTCGTTTGCGAATCGCTTGAAATGCTCATGAAGAGTGCAATGATTTTGGAAAATGCGATGCGCTACGCTCGTACATTTGGAAGCTTGGGAAAGTCCATTCAGTCTTGTCTCTTGTTTTGTATCACAAGTGTTCTGTTAGGTATATCTAACTCCAAGAAACCACAAGAAAGCCTTTGCTTGCGCGATAGTGCTTTTGACAAAAGGCTGACAGCTGGAGCTGGTAAAACCATACGCGATCTCGTTTGCAGTACTACGCTCGACAAATTGGCTGATCAGTGTGAAAGTTCAGCACGACGGTACCTGAAAAAGTTTGAAATGGTGGTGGCATCTAGTTTTGGATCAACGGGCTGGCAGACTTCCCCTGGGCTCGGAAAGTTTGTGATACGTTGCCTGAAGAGAAGTTCAATTAAAGTGTTCAACTATACTATCAGTATCCAGCAGTGTGCACAATATCAACTGCTTCACCAAATTGTGACAAGGTAAACGATTCCATGCCCGATATAGTGTAATGGTCTGTTTATCTAACATACATCTATTGCAGTTTTGCTGAAATGTGTAAGGCAGTGAAGAAACTACGTTCATCAGCTGAATTGGATATGAAGATGATTGAATCGCTGATTCTAGAAGAATCACGACTTCACCGAATGGCTGTAATACTCTTGGCGCGGCGTTTTGGCGATGCATGTAGCTCGACGCCAACAACGCCTGCTCTACACGCGATTATTTGCCATGTAAATCTACTCCGTGAGCTTCTCGATGATGCAACGATGGGTGAAAAGCCCAATGTGGCGATTTTGCAGGGTATTTTTGGTGATTTAATGTCAATCGGACGAGAGTGTTACAGCTGCGCAATTCGATGCTATAAGATAGAAAATTATCAAGACACGGTTTTAGCATTGACTGGCGCATTTGAGCTTGCAGAAAAATACTTAGAGTACATAATGTGCAGTGACGCCACTGCCGATGATATAAACAGGGCACATGCTCAACTGAAAGTTGATGATATTGCTTCCTTGTTGGCATATTGCTTTCACAAAATGCGAGATGTAACGAGATCGCGTATATTCGCTGGCTATTCGCTTGTATATTGTGGAGACATTCAGCTGAAGAATCCGCAAGCAAATATCGAGAAGTACGTGTCGTGCGTTTTGGACGAGCTTAAACTCCTGAAAGGTGGTACAAAATGCTCCATCGCGTCGTTCAAAGCTTTCTTCGACAACACCACTCACGTTTTTACGTCTCGCCACGTATCCGAGGATCGTCTTGTGATGCTGTGGAGTACGTTTCAATATGCCTTTGAATGCTCGTCTGTTGGACTTATGGGCAGGATACGAGCTGATGATAATGTTGCATCAGCGCATGCAGTTGGGACATCATCTGAATGTGTGGAGCTTTGCGGTGCGCTTCAAAGTTATTTGGATCGTGAATTGATGAAAATGAAGCTTAAGGCGACAGACGGCGCTGTGTTTGGCGATACTTTACTAGATGTATCTCAGTCCCTGGCAAAGCGCAAACTCATCTACTGTTCTTATTATGCCAAACGTGACCTTAGCGTCGCAATGAAGGGACTGCTGTATGTGCACGACTCACTAACTGATGCTGCCGATCGTCTCCAGTCTTTTGTTGGTTCCGTTTCTGTTGATCTTGGTGGAGTTTATGGATGGCGTGGTGTAATTACGATGGAAATTACTCTCATGGCTAGCTACGCTGGCATTGCGAAAGGTGATGTTTGTCGTGGAAACATTCGCATCTGTGAAGGAAGCGCACTTGCAGATATCGAACAATGTTTAAAATACTGGAATGGAGAAGATGTTTCTGGTTTTCTGTTTAATGAAACCTACATGGTATGCTGCTTGAATTCCATCTGCAATACGCTGTCCCTAATTTCATACTCGCCACTGGAAAAATCTGCTAGAAAGTTGTTAAAGAAGCTTCAGGGGTCTGTGAACGTTCAAGGTGCCATTGCACCTCCAGCATTCTGGTTGTTTTGCTCTGGTTTTGAGGACAACGGATTCATTGCAAAATCCGAAGTTGTTGCACCAAATGCAGACATCAACATGCAGCTGTTCGAGCAAGTCGATCAAGAGTTGATTGCTGCTCAGACCTCTTGCTTTGGTTGTGCTAGAGGTAGAACATGTCAACATTTGCTTCGTGCGACTACCGTACTTGGCAATATAAAGCCAATGAGGCAGTGCGAAGTTGCATTGGTTGCGAAGGCTATTGGAATGCGTGAACTTTTTATTCACGCGATACTCTCGGATTTTTACTTTCATGAAGGGCAAAGCAAATGTGCCATTGAAGAAGCCAAAGCTGCGCTGCGGGTCTGTTGGAAAATGGCGAAAAAGTGCACCGTACTGCCGTCATCTGTCAATACTGAGCATTTTAAATTACCTCTTGAAATTTCAACGGCAGAGGGTCACCAGCGTAATCTCACCCATGTGTTGTATTTCATGGCGCTGGAAAGCTCGTCTTGGGACGTGCTGTTTGCTGCAAAGCTCATGCTTTGTCGAATAGCATCTCTCTATAGTTTATGTAATCAACCTCAAAGGTAAGCTTTTCGTGCTATTTGATTGCAATTTAGAAGCATGTGTCCCGATAAAACTCATACATTCTTGTGATTTAGAGCTACAACATGTTTGACGGAGGCAATGCGCCTTGTGGGCGGGTTGAACCTACATCTTTTTTGTCGGAGCCCGTTTTACAAGTATGCAGAATTAGAGCTTAATGCAAACCAGTTGGAGAAGGTGAAAATCGCTATATCGTTACTGTCGCTTTATCAAAAGTTGGACCCTCAGCGAAGTGTTGGTGCTATGGTGTGTGGACGTCATGACTACATTGAATTGAATGTGGCGTTCATTGAGCAAAAATGCAATGAAATTGTGCAGCAAGGTGATGTGCACAATAACCAAGGAAATCACCAAGAAGCTTTGGTATGTTTTGCGGAAGCAGTTAATACTTTGGAAGCTATCAAGGGTAGAGAGCCTACTTTACCTAAGAGTTTGAAGAGAGTCAAAGCTCGATGTTGGCGTAAGTATACACGGCTACAGAGCCAAGTCAGCGATTTTGCTGACACAAAAGCCGTGGAAGCGTTGTTAGTAACGATGAAAAGGCTCAAGCAATCGATGAAGACCTGTGATGTTCATTTGGAACGAGTGAAGTGCTTGCTGGAATTAGGGCGCATTAACCTGAGCTTGCTGCGCTCAGCATCACCTCAAGTATTTACTAGTCTACGTCAAACGCTTGCTTTTCTGGAAGAAGCGTATATGCTCGGAGATCATTTAGGTATCCCTCACTTAAGCCAAGAATTACGGGTAGCATTAGGACTGGCCTATTTTGCAGAAATCGAGGAAAATGCTCGCAGCGATGTTGACTGCACGAAGGACAGCAACAGGTGTCTTCCATGGATGAGTAGTGTGTTGCTGGCTAACCCTGGTAGTGCTAGTATAAAGGAGGCATTCGCTGAGGAAACAAACAGCTCTTCATCGACACGGACAGCTTTAACGATGCAGCTGGAGGCGCTGGCTGCACGTTCAACTGCAAGTCATGAGATGGTGACGCACACACACTTGATAAAAACGGCGGAAAGCATTGCCGAGCAGGTTCGGGAGTTACCAGATAATTGGGCCATCGTCTCTGTTATGATGACTTCGTCGTCTGAGCTTGTTATTACTCGTATATTGGTACGTTCTTTGTGGTTAATGAGTTTACAATAATGCACGCTAACTTTATGATACAATAGACAAACAACCCCACTCCAGTCTCGTTCTGTTTGCCTAAGGCTGCCTGGACTAAGCCCATTCGCGAGATGGATGCGATTATACAAGACTCAAGGTATGCTGCTGTCAATTGAGTTAACTTGCACCGCCTTGACGAGCTGATGTTTGGTATATGGGCATGTTTCTACAAGAGAGGGTTTATCAGGCTACACGGCTGAAGAAGCACGCTTTTGGGACTCGGAACAGAAGAATAGATGGTGGAGTACTCGCAAATTGCTAGACGAGCGGGTTGAGAAAGCATTGGCCTTGATGGAGGTACGAGCAATGTGGATGTGCTGGAAGCTTTTGTCATGCTGTTAACTTTTCATAGTAGAAAACGCTTGGGTTTTGGCGATGCTTGTTTGTTGGAGGAGCAGGGTCACTCAAGACGAACAGAGCTCAACGCTGTTGGGAATTGCTGGTCTCGAGCAAAACTGGCTCTGCCAAACTGGTGGAAAAGAACCAGACTCTGTTGTGTGCTATTGCTAATGCCCAGCAATACTTGTCAGACACTGAAGTGATCGATGCGCTGAATTATATAGCAGCAGAAATTGGGGTGTTTGCATCTGATTCGACAATACAAGAAGCTCTTCATGTGTTGCGAATGAAGCGAGAAGACTTAATGCCAAGTCTATCGAAAGCAGCTGTCTCAAATCTGGCCAAGCTGAGCAGGGAAAAAATTGCCCGGATGAAAATCAGTGAGTTAATGCAACTTCTTGCTGCTGAAGGCCTAAGTGCAGATGGATTGAAGAAGGCAATGGTTGAGCGACTACTCTCTGCCCGCAGCGCTGTCCTCGCCAACGGGCTTGAGTCTTCTGCAAAAATTTCTCACGATGACATTGACACCCATTTTTCTACCATACTGATCTTACATCACGAACTGCAACAATTTCCTTGGGAAGGAATGGATGTAATGCGGTGTTGCAGTGGTATTACACGCATGCCTTCGCTTGATTTGATTCTAGATAACGCTAAGCGTCTATCGTCAGTCCGACGAGACCGAGTGTGTTTTTTGCTGAATCCTGCTGGAGATCTAAAATCGACGCAACGTCAACTGAGTCCGATTGTAGAACGCGGGACGACAAAGTACAACTGGGAAGGTATTGTCGGCAAGATTCCAGACCCTGACGATCTGAGGTACGCTAGTCGTGACGCGCTTATGCTGGTATAATTTCATCGTGTAACTGTTCGTATGTCGTTGCTATGCAGATGCCGTCTAATGGCCGCTGATTTGTTTATTTACTGCGGTCACGGTTCCGGTGAGGTGTACTTGCATCGTGACAAGATCCTTAGTTTACAACCCGATTGTACCGCTGCTTTGTTGTTTGGTTGCAGCAGTGGGCGTCTCGAGCGGGAAGGAATCTTTGGACCGAGCGGTGCCGCGCTGGCTTATTTGCATGCTGGAAGTCCTGCCGTGCTGGCGATGCTCTGGGATGTCACCGACCGCGATATCGACCAGCTGAGTGTCAGGGTTTTGCAGAAATGGCTTTTAACAAACGACGGCGATGCAAATCCTTGTCTATCGCTGGCAGAGATACTGCAAGAATCTCGAAGTGTATGCAAGCTCAAGTATTTGAATGGTCATGCTGCAATCTGCTACGGTCTCCCGCTATACGTAGCAACAAGCTAAGTGACAACCACTTCAACATGGCTGGTCTCAACATGGTGTATACTACACCATCTACAACACGATGGACGCTAGTCATGCCTCATCAACCAATCATCGATTGTCACTGACGTAGTGCCGCGTAACCGCCATTTGTGATACAACGTGGTTTCGTCACGTGCTTCCACCCGATCCTCCCCCGAAACTCTGCAAGTAAAAAGCATGGTACTGTTCTGTACTACGCCACCTGCTCCTTTGCGTATCAATGTGGCAGCAACTCGTCTATTGATCCCGGAATTGACGACGTCTATAGCTGCGCGAGAGCATGTTCGCGCGTTGGCTGCGACCACTTACGGACGCTGTGTGCTTGGACTCGGTTGGCATATTATAATGAAGCATCAATGACGATAGGATGGTCGCGCGCTCTGATTCATAGGTTTATAACTGTTTTGTTGTGGTTTTGGTAGCGGGGTTCCTGACCTTTGTGACTGAGAACATGGCTGCATTCGTTAAGTGCATGGGTGCTGATGTGAGCGCTAATGACCTGAAGATGATGCACGAGGTGAGGAAGAAAGCTGCTGCTGAGCTAGAAGAAAGCTGTTTATCTTATACACAAAGTTTAATGCCGCAGATGCTTCAGCTACTCGCTCAAACGGTGATTGACGAGGACAATGCTACTTTTATTGGTGAGGTCTTGAGAACTGTTCGTTGGCACCTTCAGGCACATAATGTTTATTAACTTGTGTTGCAGCTCGTATCGGAGCTCACCCTTTGCTGATGCGTCTTATGGAGCACGAGAATGAGGATATCCAAGAGGTGAGTGTGGTTGGCAATGACAGTAAGTTATTCTCAATCATAAGCATTAAAACTGATCTGGGGTTCACATGCTTGTATGTAACGTTTACAGGCAGCTGCAGAGGTCGTCGCAAGATGTACAAGTAGCCCGTCTGCTATCACATTTCCTCATCGTGTACGCCAAGTGGCAGAAGTTGAGCGTGTGTGGCCGCGTGCAGTACCACTGCCCTTTGATCCCCGCGACAATGCTCCTACAAATGCAGATGGGAGCCAGAGCACGATAGATGTGCTTATTCGTCAAGTTCCGATTCGCATGACAGGTCAAAGAAAAACGGGCTATCTTTTGTGGGGAGCAGCATTTGTTCTTGCTCGTTGGATTCATAAGCACCGTGATCTGTTCTTTGGTAAAAGCTTGATTGAAGTGGGTAGTGGTCTTGGACTCGGAGGCATCACCGCGGCTCGATATGCGAGTCAAACGACGCTAACAGACTACCAGGCGGACACGTGCACAGCGCTTGAATACAACGTGCAGCTGAATAAACCGTTCACGCACGAACTTGACCCGGCAAAGCCTGAAGTGAAGGTGATGCTTTTGGACTGGGACGTGACTGCAAGTATTGAAGGTGTCCCTAAGGCCCAAATAGTTCTGGGCAGCGACATTATCTGTGAACCCAGCACGGCCGAAGGATTTTTGCGTGTTGTGCGGCACCACTTGCTCTCTGAACCCAATGGCGTGGCCTACCTTATGAATGCCAACAGCCACAGCCGTTTTGGTGTCACCCACTTGCACGCGCTCCTAGCTGCAAGTACTGATCTTTCGTACTGCATAACACCAGTTGACAAACTGCGTGATGGTATCGATTTACTCGAGACAGTCACCGATGCACAGGAACTTTCCTATGAATTGTACGAGATTCATTCAGTCTCTTACTAACATAAACATCAATACATTGTAGAGCCATAGATAAGATAAGTGACGTCGGGTCCATTCATTGCCCCAAAAATTTAGTGAATAGACAAAATGGGTTGATTTTATAATACTTTTCCCAATTGTCGGGTGTGACTTGTCTTTTTTGTATGTTTTTTTTGTATAGAAGAGTGTATCTACTGGTTTATTTATCGATTGGATAATTTCAACTATTATTATTGGTTGACTAAAACAAAAGAGCTTTGTATACAAAAGAAAAGAGAGTTTTCTACCAGCCACTCGCCTTTCGCACATTTATTCATTTGGTCAAGGAATAGGTCATTCTCCTCACTTGATCAAGCCCGCTCTCTCTCTTTCACGTTTGTGTCTTATATATAAATCATGTGTGGGATTATTGCATTAATGCTTGCCAATAAATATGAACATTGTAATCAAGGACTTTATGATGGACTCACTGTCTTACAACATCGTGGTCAAGGTATTAACTTGCGACTCACGCGTCTTTCTCTCTCTCTCATACAGATTTATGCTCACTCTATTATCTATTGACTCTAATATTCTGATCTTATCACTCACTCGCTTTTGTGACATTGCAGATGCTGCTGGTATCATGACGTGTGAGAAAAAGCGATTGTTTCTACGCAAGGACAATGGTCTTGTGCGTGATGTATTCAAACAGAACCATATGCTAAACCTTCGTGGGAACATGGGTATTGGTCATTGTCGATATCCAACGGCTGGTTCAAGCTCAAGCTCAGAAGCTCAGCCATTTTACACCAACTCACCTTATGGTGTATCACTTGCTCATAATGGCAACTTGACCAACTCGCACGAACTTGTGGATCAGCTGGCTAACACCAACTTTCGTCATGTCAATACGGACTCGGACTCGGAACTATTGCTCAATATTTTGGCCGACGAGCTGCTAAAGCGCGTAAATGTATTACTGGATACGGAGATGGTACTAGATGCCGTTACTGGCGTCTTTAAGCGCTGTCGAGGTGGCTACGCGGCTGTTGTGCTTATCAATGGTTTTGGCATTGTTGCCTTTCGTGACCCGCATGGAATTCGTCCACTGGTGTATGGTGCTCGCAAAAATACCCATGGAACCGACTACGTTGTGGCTTCGGAGAGTGTTGCTATTGATACGCTTGAGTTCAAGATGGAACGTGATTTTGCACCTGGCGAGGCAATGGTCATTAAGCAAAGCGGTGCAATGACCACACGCAAGTGTGTGCCTGGTGCCACGCTATCACCGTGTATTTTTGAGCATGTGTATTTCGCCCGTCCCGATTCGTTCATTGACGGTGTGTCAGTGTACCAAGCGCGTCGTAATATGGGTGCTAAGCTCGCCGAGAAGATTTTGCGCGAACGTCCCAACCACGGCATTGACGTGGTGATCCCTATCCCAGACACAAGCCGTACATCGGCGCTTGAGGCTTCTCAGAGCCTGAACATTCCGTACCGCGAGGGATTTGTCAAGAATCGCTACATTGCGCGTACGTTTATTATGCCTGGTCAGGTCGCGCGTAAGAAAACAGTGCGTATGAAATTGAATGCTATTCGCTCCGAGTTCCAAGGCAAGGTTGTGCTGCTTGTGGATGATTCGATTGTTCGTGGCACCACCTCCCGCCAGATTGTGCAGATTGCACGTGAAAACGGCGCCAAGGCTGTGTACTTTGCGTCGGCTGCTCCGGCCATCCGCCACCCTAATGTCTACGGCATTGACATGCCCACGACAGAGGAGCTCATTGCCTTTAACAAAACTGAAGCTCAGGTGGCCAAGGAGATTGGCTGCGAGTGGATGCTCTTTCAGGATCTGAAGGACCTGGAGGACTGCGTGCGGCAGGAAAGCGCGGTACTTGAGAACTTCGACTCATCGTGTTTTAACGGCATTTACATCACGGGTGATGTAAACCAGGCTTACTTTGAGCGGTTGCACGCTGAGCGTTGCGATGCGCGCATGCAGGCAAAAAATATGGGTTTCACTCCGTTCAACCGCACGATATCCACCCCGCAGTCCGATGAGAGCATTGACATGTACAACGCACCTCAGTAAATTGGAAATTGGTTGCCTTGTCTGGGCTGAACGATATGATCAGCTTTACAACAGCGGCCCTCTTAGGTCGTATGGGCTTCATTATAAGGCCTCGAGGAAATGTCACCGACTCGAATGTCTTCCTCATTTTTGCGAATATGGTGAGCGCTCCTTTGTAGATTCTACGTTTAGCATGAGATGGACATGCTTTTCTTACATGATCAAACTAACAAATGTGGCGATATTTTAGATGAGCATGCAAGCGCAGAACGCTCTATTCTTCACAATAAAGAACCAATACACAGTAGACCTTTCATGGTGGAATGCTGCTTGTTGTGTAACATTTCCCTACGCTAGGATTTACGTGTAGAACCAACGGAGAGCTGGTGGCCATCGATCCGTTTTGTTCATTTACTGGAATGCTACGTTGTTCTGGGCAAAATACGACTGTAGTGCCGTCAGTGTCGCGGGCGACGGCAGCTTTGTCCGAGCGTAAGCCAGATGCTAATCAAACACAGATCAAATTAGACGATTAGATACGTGCATACACGTCATGGAGGCAAGCAAGAAAGGACTTACCACACCAGGCTTAGAGGCCGACAGCTTTGCGATGGACTCGGCAAGGTAGCACATTGGCACTGGGTATTCCTGCAAAGGGTCGAGCGAAACCACGGACGCAAAAAATAATTTCGCATAGCCGGCTTCATAACCCGTCTGTTCCAGCTCAAGCAACGACTCATCCTCGTCCTTAACGACGGCACCACTTTGTCCAGCTTCTTCCAATACCTTCACCGCTGTTGCCAACATCTCTGTCCACATGTCCAAGTCAGCGATACAGAGCTCCGTTTCACACATCAGTCGCGTAAGGCCAATAACGCAAGCCTTCCGCTCAGCAGGACCTCGACCACGCGCATTGCACGTCAGCCACACAGACTTAATAAACATGGTCGACATTCCTTTCTGCAGTGATTCCAAAGACGCCAAGAACGTGTCCGGTCCGAGCTTGCCAATAAGCACGGACACGGTGTAAATCAGCTCCTTCGTGTAACTTGCGGAATTGCGACCTGCCATGCGGGTCTGAAGCCGAATCATCATAATCTTCACTATTTCGTCGAGGAAGTTTGCGTAAGCTTCACGCGGCATGAAAGCAAAGAGTCCCCGCAGCAGTGAAAAAGCGTTTGCTTCTGTAGATCGGGACGAAATGAGCTTCTGAAAAACTCCTAGAATTCCTTGTACTGACTGAGCAACATCGTTTGGAGCCTTCCGCATGTACGCCTCAATAAGTTTCACAATGGCGGGCACGTTGCTCACCCGCTCCCACAACGTCGGATTGAGCAGCACAGGGAACATGCTCTTATACGCGTCGGAGACGCCACTTGGTCGAAGTTCCAACATCTGAGCTAGCACCTGGTACACGTAAGGCGACAGCGCCTCAACGTCATTTGTCAGCACCTTCTGGAACGGCGGGAAAAGTAGCTCTTCGAAACGCTCCGTCGCTGCCGGGTTTGTCTTGCATACGTTAAGGATTAGCACAGATAGCGACTCGAAAAGGTAGTGGCTGAAAGACGGATTGCTGGGGTTAGCGCAAATGCGATTCAGAATATTCGTGAGCTTGTTAACTGCTACGTCAGTCAAAGGCAAGATGTCCTCCTTGGCCACGTTCATCACTCGCATGACAACCTTCATCAGGTAATCATTCTCGGGGTAATTAGGCTGTTCAAGGATGTGGAAAACGTGCTCCAACAGCTTGCCCAGATACGGTGCAAGTCGTTCCTTGGAAA